>JAOPSE010000014.1:59277582-59853951 GCA_029449295.1 Zea luxurians
TGACTGAGTAGAACCCTGACTGGGCAGAATTAAGGTGAAGTTCCCACAGAACGGAGAATTAATTTCCACGGTACGGCTGGCTACATCAAGCACAACTTGGTGCAAGGTCATCCAATTAGCTCCCAGAATAATGTCCACATTTTCCAAACCCAACACAAGAAGAGTGGTTTTGACAATGTGGCTCCCTAGTTGAATAGGCACACTTTGGTTTAATTAATTTGTTGAAATTTTACCCCCAGGTGTGACTATCATCAATGACCCCTTTGAGTGAGAGAATGGCAGTTCTCATTTAGCACTGAACTTCTGGCTAATGAAACTATGAGATGCACCAGAATCAAATAGAATTAAAGCAGGTTGATTATAAACTGAAAAGATACTGGTCATGATAGGAGCTCCTTCAGGTACTTCCTCCAGGGTAGTGAAGTTGAGCTTCCCTTACTTAACCTGTACCTTCTGCTTTCTTCCCTTGTCTTGACTTGGTGCTGGCATCTGCCTCTGCTGGTTCCTGGGACAATTCTTGGCATAGTGGCCCACATTGCCACAAGTGAAACACTTGTTCCCATTGCCCTGGCGGAACTGCTGCTACTGCGGAGGCTGATTGTTCCTTGGAACGGGAGCTGGGAAGCGGTTGGGTGCCGGCTGCTGCTGCTGAGGTGGCCTGATCACCCATCTGCCTGCCTGCTGCTGGAAACCCCTACTCTGATTGTGAGAAATAATCTGGAACCTCTGAGCCTGAGCGGATGGTGCTGCCATTGGTGCCTTTCTCTTCTTCTCTGCCCGGTGAGCTACAATGCAATCCTCCTGGGAGATGGCTAGGTTGACCAACTCATTGAAGCTATCAGCCTGGACATTGTTGAGTCGTTCCCGCAGCTTGGTATTAAGACCCCTGTGGAAGCGGTCTCTCTTCTTTTCATCAGAATCAGCATGGTACCCTGCATACTGGCACAGGTCATTGAAGGCTTGCGCATACTGCAGTACCGTGCGAGTTCCTTGATTAAGGGCCAAAAATTCATTCAGCTTCCGATCAAGAATGCCAGCTGGGATGTGGTGTCCTCTGAAGGCAGTCTTGAATTCCTCCCAAGACACTTCACGATCAGCGGGGAGCATAGCACGGAAGTGGTCCCACCAAGTCCGAGCAGATCCACGAAGCTGCTGCGCGGCGAAGCGGGTCTTGGTAGCATCAGGGCAGTCTCCCGTGAGGAGGGGAAACTTGGACTTGACGACGCGAAGCCACACGTCGGCGTCCAACGGATCCTCTGCCTTGGTGAACAAGGGTGGCTGCGTGCTTAGAAATTCCTGGTAAGTTGCCATTGCCGGAGGTCGCTGATGCTGGCCTCCACCATGCTGCTGAGGGTGGGGCTGGCGCTGTAAGAGCTATCGCAGAATCTCATTCTGCTGGGCCATCAGCTCCTGCACTGTGGGAGCTGGAGGAGGTGGCGGGGGAACCTGCTCGTTATGCCCGCGACGCTGCCTAGCTGCCATCTGAAAACAGAGATTGCCGCCATTGTTATCCCATCTCACAGTTTCAAATGACAAGATACCATCTCATATGGAAGGAAAAATGCCATAGTCATAATATTAGGTTCGAAATTAAGATAACATGGTGACAACATCCCACAGATTTCAAAAGTTCACAGGGTTACATCAATCAGGGGAAAGTACCCGTAAGCCTAGTCCAAAATCTGACATTAACTAAGCTCGCATAGGTTTCTATCCGCCTAAAAGTGTCGAAGTGACTGTTTAACCCTGAGCGATGGAAGCGACACTGGATACGGGTGAAGGGGGCATCGCGGAGGTAGTCCCATTGGCACCAGGGGCTGGTCCTAGCTCCTCGGGAGCCTCTTCTCCCTCGCTTCCGGCTTCATTGGCCTCCATCTCCAAGTGGTGCATGTCCAGGTGGTCATTTGCTTCATCGAGTTCCCTCTGCACATCGTGAAGCTGATTCTCCAAGACATCAATGGTGTTGTCTCGGATCTCCACCTGCTGCTCCAAGGTGGTAATGCGCTGGCTCAGCCTTTCCACCTGCAGATCCTTCTCCACTAACTCGGAGGATAAATCGACCACAAAATCTTCTCGGCTATCGAGAGTGAGCTTGGTGGTTTGAGCGATGTTAGCAAGGTGCGCCATAGCGTCGCTCTGAAGGGCCTGAAGGTGGTACAGCGCACTTATGCACTGAACGGTGACCGTGCCAACCAAGTCAGGATACATTGCCCACACATCCTTCACATGGCTCACGCGGTTACACCACATGGGATCATCTCTCTTCTCAGCAGGGAATAGTCCCAAGGGGTGCATCACCATCTCCAGGGGATGGTAGCCACAAAAAGTCGTCAGAGTCTTCATGGCTGCTGCTTCAACGGTGTCGTCCGTCCTAAGTCCAATCGTCTCAGAATCAAGAGAACACCAACCCGGCTGAAGGGGATGAGCCTCCAAAGTCAGCCAGACCCGACAACGAGGTACCCGATGCTCCTCATACAACTGCACCGTGTACAAAGGGGGCATAGGGTAACCGGCGGAGTTAAGCACTTCCCACAAGATGGAAGGAAAGCCATCGCGGGAAAGGAAGTCAGAACTGAAACGAGTGTCTCCTCCACTAGCGGGGGTGGATGAATTCATCTGCGGAAGGGAACCAAAGGTAAAGATTATGGTGGAAGGAAAAAGAAAAAGAGAGCTCGGATGGTTTTAAAGAAGGTGGGTTAGCTCAAGTTTTTAATTCCTCTTTGTGTTTATAATGCATGCATGCTGAAAGTAACATTGCCTCTCCAAAAATAGGGTGCTTTTAGGGCATCCTTAGAAATATAAGTACGGGCCCACGGGGCCTAATTAATTAACCACCTATTCCTCCCTCTATGCCTAAGGCCTTTCGTCCTAGGTCTAGCGGTCTAGTCCTGACGATCCGTAGCAGTTTCTAGGCAAGTTTTAGATTTTGAAAATGGGTATTCACGGTTTATTGTCCTTCTCTGTGGTGGAATTTGCTTCGATACCAGCTGTGGCGGAACCACCCAAATTATTCCAGCTTAAGTGCCTAAGTCACGCCTCAGGGGCCGTAACACACTTAAATCGGAATAACCCGTCAGTCCCTCAGATCTAGTCTGATGGAGCCACTTAACCAGGATCAAATTCCACAATCTCACTCGAAGGTGAGTCACAGAAGAAATACAATAAAACAGGAAACCTCAAATTAAGTGCTGAATTATTACATAAATCGGAGTTTTGAGTAGCAAATAAGAGTTCACGAAATAAAATGCAGCGGATAATCGATGTCGTCGGTATCGAGGAAATGGGCAAGGCCTAGCCCACTACTCCTCGTGCTCCTCTCCTGCCGGAGCAGCATCCCACTCGACCGTCCAACCCGGTGGCAGGGTGGTAGGCCAAGTCACACCATCAACCACTTCCTGAATGGTACCTGCAAAAATTATGCCACAAGCAAGGCTGAGTATACTAATACTCAGCTAGACTTACCCGGTGTGAGGAGTCTACTCCTCTACCTCTAGACTATGCAGCTGTTTGGCTGAGGGGTTTGGTTTGCCAAAAGCACTAGTTGTTTCTAAAATCCATTTTTAGCTTTTCAACTTCTATCATCATTAACTTAGCTAGGTTTGCTCCTTCTAAGCATACATGGTAACAAACATTTTAGTTCAATCAACAAATTATCTCATGTAATCCTCATTTCACTTCTTACTCGATGCAGTACAAGGGGTCAAGCAGTCTCATTAGCTGCGAGATGCAGACGATTCGAATCGAGTTTTAACTTTGCAAGGTAAACCTAAACACACATCATGTCAGGGTACTCCGACCCCACACATGACAACCGTCCCCATTGATTCCTCGTTCGCGTCCAGGCCTCACCGCCTTGGCATACAATGCTCCACTGACCCCAGCTGTCGTCGTGCAGTGACCGCACTTGTACCCACCATAGCTAGCATGGGAGACCCAGTCTCAGGTCGCATGAGGGATAAAGTCCGCGCCCGGCTTCACTCAGGTACTAGGTTTACCGGTTACCATTTTTCCCGGCATGTGCTTAGTACGTTCAAAAGCTTGACTCAGGTATCCACACATTAATCCTTAATTCTTTTTCCCGTCTCATGGTCAAGGCATCCTCCCTGGATCCAAGTTCATGGACTAACATAGATCCCATTATCAAGATGAATACAATCAATTCCTGACCTCGCACGAGTGCTAGAAAAATCACTCGACTTCTACCGAGATCCTGATTAGCAAAGCAGATACTCGACCTAGCATACTAGTATTCATCTCAAAAAGGAATCCTGAGTTCATGCAACTAGAGGTTTCAAGCAACTCCTACACTTAAGTGCACATTACAATCCTACAAGCATTAAGTGTAGTAAAGTAGCATATAATAATACAGTTATGCATATAAACCGGGCTTGCCTTCAATTGCTGGGGCTGTGGGGAGATCCTCGATAGCAGCCTCGGAAGCCTGCTCCTGGTCCTCCTCTTGGACAGATCCTTGCTCGGGGATGAGCACGTACTCTCCGTCGGCAAGATTACAATCTAATGAATGCAATGCGTAAGATATATGCATGATATGATATGTGCTTTAGAAATTACAACCCTTGACGGTGTTTGATCTACTTGAGTTAGACAAGGTTAAACCTTACTTATGTAAGACTTTTGGGTGGTATACTTGGTAAATTGGATCAAACTTAGCTAAGGTAAGTGGTAGGTTTATTTTTGGGGTTCCACTGAATTCTTTCTAAAGCCTTAGTGAGTTTTGACAAGAATTCAAGTTGGACTCATTGGAGCGAGGTTTATTCCTTCTTTCTTTTTCTTTATTCTCCTTAAGTTTTTGGAGTATGTTTGAACTACAAGTTGCTTTAATAAAATTCCAAAAATTCTGCAAAAATTACAGTGGCTTATTACTGGTGTAAACTTTTCTGTCTCAAAATTTGGGGTTCAAAAAGTGAATAGTTTTCTCTAGACAAAATTACCAAATTTCAGGGCAGAAGGGGTGATTTGAACTACAACTATTACTTAACAGTAGGTAATTCTCTAAGATTTATTTTTGCTGGCTTTTAGGTGCTATAACATGATTTGGCACAAAATTTTAGCCATTAATACCTATTAGTTATTTTATTAGGGTTTTCTCAAGTTTCTAGCCAAAGAGGTGCTTTCTACTACTACTACTATATTTGAAAAATATCAAACAACAAATTTCTGATTTTTCTTAGTTTCTATTTTGTGCAAGAGCAATCATTCTGAAGTTTGGCATCTTTTTGCTTAAGGGAAGGGGTGGCATTTATTAATTGGATTAAATGGCCTTTCTTATACAATATTAGCAATGGGTATTATTTTGCATCCTTTTAATGGGTTTGCATTTTTCTCTGGTGGCCTATCTCATTATTGACCTAGCAAAATTTTATTTGCCCATTATTGCCTTATTATGGGTTATTCATGATTTATTTAGAAAATGCCTCATTATCATATTACACTTATTTACCCTACTTAAAATGATGGGCTAGGGTGTTCATTATTTTTGCAGTGGGGTCCTAGTGGTTATAAGTCCACTAGATTTTTATTATCAATTTTGGGTCTGGTTTTGTAATTTTAATAATTGATTTTCATTTGGCACAATGCTAAATAAAATATTTTATTTTAAAACTGATCTGGACTAAAGGTCCCTTTATTTTTCTTAGGTTCTCTGTTACTTAAGTAGATTAGGAAAAATAATTTCACTCACTGTTCGTTAATTTCTAATGCCTTTCTGATTTTCCTAAGTTTTGGGCAGAAATGGTTTTTAATGGATATCTACACTATATTCTTCAATACTGGGGTTCTTACTATTTTTAAACAATGCTTAAATGAGGGTTGAACATCTACAATTTTTCTTAGGTTCAGCACAGAAGGAAAACTAATTTTCCTAAATTAAACAAGGTTTGGTCAGTTTCTGTTTTTAATTTTAAACTCTAAAAATTAGAACAGAAAGCATAAGGTTTATTATTTTTAAATGATAGTTCATAATATTTAGGATCTAGCAAAATTAGTTTGACAACTTTTGATTAAGAATTCATCAAGTTATGGATTTTCTAAGTTCTCTGGTTATTTAAAAAGATTAACAGAATTGATTAAATGGAAAACTACTTTGCACTGGGGTCCCTGGCGAGTATTTCAAGTTTTTCCTCACGAATCAGTCCCTAGGCTACTATTCACATGAGACACTGACATTGCAGAAAACCCCTCGGGTTCTTCTAATCCTAACCCGAGGTCCTTCTCCTAACTTAAACAGTGCCCGCGGCGGAAGAAAGGGCGGAGGGGCTTACCGGCGGCGGGATTGCTCCGGTGAGGTGGTCGAGGACGTAGGGGAGGTCTTGGGGGTCACAACGATATGCGGGTCGCCGTCGGGGGTGGTCGGAGTTGGCCGGTCCGCGTGCGCAGGCGGGGGAGCTCGTCGGCGGCGAGGAGTCCGGCCTATCTGGGGCGAAATTGACCAATCAAACGGGTCAGAGAGCTTCACCAGGGATCAATGAAGGGGTGCGCGCGAGGAATTGAAGAATGGCTCACCGGAGAGCTTGGTCCACGCGCGGGGGCAGGCGACCGAAGTCCGGCGAGGGCGATCTCGGGCTTCCGGTGAAGTCCTGCCGGGTCTGAGGGCTTGGAGAGCTTCACGGGCCTATGGCGGAACTAACCGAAGCACTGGCACGACTTGAGGGCGACTGGGGTGGGCTGGCCACAGTGGCCGAAGCTCTGGTGGCAATGGCGGGCGGAAAAGTGCTCGCCGGAGCTAAGGAGGGGTGGCTGGCCGGTGATGGTGAGCGCGGGGTGAAGTGAGGCGCGCCCGGGGAGGCTTTATAGGCGCGGGCGGGCACGGTCGAGGGCCAGGGCGCGCGGCGGACTTGACCGAACGCCGGGGCAAGCGCGTGCGCGGGTTGGGCGAGCGCCGGCGTGCCGACCAGGGTCGAACACGTGTGCTCATGCGTTCTGCCCAAGTTCTAGCGCGTGTGGTCACTCATCCGAGCCTGCTCTCGCCTTGGTCAGTGCACAAAACCTCTTCCCCTCCCTACAAGCTACCGATCTTGTGTGGGGGTCATAGGATTTTGCCTACTGGTTGCAGAGATATGGAGCCCGGAAATCCGGTTTGTCTCCCCGCTCAAATCCGAGGCAAATCCAAGGTTTTGTCGTGTCTAGGGCTCGCGTCCCAATGATACTTTTAAGTATAGGCTTGGTGGATCCTTTATTCTTAAGTCAATTTGATGTTCATACTTAAATTTGGTTCACATAAGATATGGGTTAGCACTTTGAGAGAAACCCTAGGTGACACTGGGGTGTCACAGATTCCCCTATGCTACCCTCGTATTTCTTAGCGTACTCCTTTACTCTCCGTTCCATTAGGCAAACCACCGATTTTTGACGGTGAAGATTATAATATGTGGAGTGACAAAATGAGGCATCATCTAACCTCACTCCACACAAGCATTTGGAATGTTGTTGAGTTTGGTGTACAGGTACCATCCGTAGGGGATGAAGACTATGACTCGAACGAAGTGGCCCAAATCCACCACTTCAACTCCCAAGCCACTACTATACTCCTCGCCTCTCTAAGTCGAGAGGAGTATAATAAGGTGCAAGGGTTGAAGAGCGTAAAGGAAATTTGGGTTGTGCTCAAGACCGCGCACGAAGGAGACGAGGTGACAAAGATCACCAAGCGGGAAACGATCGAGGGGGAGCTCGGTCGCTTCATGCTTCACCAAGGGGAGGATCCGCAAGCTATGTACAACCGCTTGAAGACCTTGGTGAACCAAGTGCGCAACCTCGGGAGCACAAAATGGGATGACCATGAGATGGTCAAGGTTATTCTTAGATCCCTCGTTTTTCTTAACCCTACGCAAGTTCAATTAATTCAAGGTGATCCTAGATACAAGCTAATGTCTCCCGAGGAAGTTATAGGGAAGTTTGTAAGTTTTGAGCTAATGATCAATGGCTCAAAGAAAATTATCGAGCAAGGCACTTCCTCCACGCCCGAGGCACAACCCGTCGCATTCAAGGCAACGGAGGAGAAGAAGGAAGAGTCTACACCAAGTAGGCTCACCATTGACGCCTCAAAGCTCGACAATGAGGAGATGGCTTTAATCATCAAAAGCTTTCGACAAATCCTCAAGCAAAGGAGGGGGAAGGACTACAAGCCCCGCTCCAAGAAAGTTTGCTACAAGTGTGGTAAGCCCGGTCACTTTATAGCAAAATGTCCTATTTCTAGTGACAGTGACAGGGGCGACGACAAGAAGGGGAGAAGAAAGGAAAAGAAGAGGTATCATAAGAAGAAGGGCGGCGATGCCCATGTGTGCCGCGAGTGGGACTCTGACGAGAGCTCCACCGACTCCTCCTCCGACGAGGACGCCGCCAACATCGCCATCAACAAGGGACTTCTCTTCCCCAACGTCGGCCACAAGTGCCTCATGGCAAAGGACGGCAAAAGGAAGAAGGTTAAATCTAAAACCTCCACTAAATATGCATCCTCTAGTGATGAAGAAAATTCTAGTAATGAGGAGGATAATTTGTTTACTCTTTTTGCCAACCTTAACATGGAACAAAAAGAGAAGTTAAATGAATTGATTAAGCTATTCATGATAAGGATGAACTCTTGGATAGCCAAGAGGACTTCCTAATTAAGGAAAATAAGAAACATGTTAAGGTTAAGAATGCTTATGCTCTAGAAATGGAAAAATGTGAAAAATTAACTAGTGAGCTAAGCACTTGTCATGATTTGATTGCCAACCTTAGAAATGAAAATGCTAGATTAATTGCTAAGGTTGATTTAAATGTTTGTGATGATTCATATGCCAATCTTAGAAATGATCATGTTATTTCTATTGCTAAGATTGAGAATTAAATGCCTCTCTTGCTAGCCTTAGATTTGAAAATGAAAAATTGATTGCTAAGGCTAAAGAGTTAGATGTTTGCAATGCTTCCATTTCCAATCTTAGAAGTGAAAATGATATTTTACATGCTAAGATTGTTGAACTAAAAACTTGCAAACCCTCTACATCTACCATTGAGCATGTTTCTATTTGCACTAGATGTAGAGATGTTGACATTGATGCTATTCATGATCATATGGCTTTAATTAAACAACAAAATGATCATATAGCAAAATTAGATGCTAAAATTGCTGAGCATGAACTTGAAAATGAAAAATTTAAATTTGCTCTAGTATGCTTTACATGTCCAACAACTATGCGTGGCAGAGATGCGTATGTTGCGCTGGATATGTGGCCACACAAGGAGAGACCGAGTCCGGAATGATGATATACAAGAGAGGGTAGGAGTGGCGCCAATTGAGGAGAAGCTTATGCAACATCGTTTGAGATGGTTTGGACATATCCAACGAAGATCTGAGGAGGCACCAGTGCATATCGGAATAATTAGGCGTCCCGAGAATATGAAGAGAGGTAGAGGTCGACCAACCTTGACGTGGACAGAGGCTGTGAAGAGGGACCTGAAGGAGTGGAATATTGATAAAGAGCTCGCCGTGGATAGGAAGGGGTGGAAGTGTGCAATTCACGTGCCAGAACCTTGATTTATAGTTTCGCTTTTCCTCTTTAATCGTTTGACCTTTTCTTGTGCCCATTTAGATCTTGCTGGTTCTTGTGGGTTTTATCTCTTTTATGTGTTTCCGCGTTTCGTCGTTTTTCGGTTCTCCTTTGCCTTTGTTTCCCTTTTTTTCTTTGGGGGTTGAGCTCTGAGGTTTTCATACGGGGTTTCATCTCTAGCCTACCCCAACGTGCTTGGGACAAAAAGGCTTTGTTGTTGTTTGTTGTTGTTTGTATGCTTTATAGTGGGAGATGCCCTGGCATCAAGGATGGCATTGGCTTCCAAAAGGGAGACAATGTCAAACTTAATGCCCCTCCTAAAAAATTATCCAACTTTGTTAAAGGCAAGGCTCCCTTGCCTCAGGATAACGAGGGTTACATTTTGTACCCTGCCGGTTATCCTGAGCATAAGATTAGGAGAATTCATTCTAGGAAGTCTCACTCGGGCCCTAATCATGCTTTTATGTATAAGGGTGAGACATCTAGCTCTAGGCAATCAACTCGTGCTAAATTGCAAAGAAAACTCCTAGTGCATCAAATGAACCTAGCATTTCTTTTAAAACTTTTGATGCATCTTATGTTTTGACTAACAAATCTGGCAAAGTAGTTGCCAAGTATGTTGGGGACAAACACAAGGGATCAAAGACTTGTGTTTGGGTACCCAAAGTTCTTGTATCTAATGTCAAAGGACCCAAAACTGTTTGGGTACCTAAAATCAAGAACTAAACTTGTTTTGTAGGTTTATGCATCCGGGGGCTCAAGTTGGATCATCGATAGCGGGTGCACAAACCACATGACTGGGGAGAAAAGAATGTTCTCCTCCTACGAGAAAAACCAAGATCCCCAACGAGCTATCACATTTGGGGATGGAAATCAAGGTTTGGTCAAAGGATTGGGTAAAATTGCTATATCACCTGACCATTCCATTTCCAATGTTTTTCTTGTTGATTCATTAGATTACAATTTGCTTTCCGTATCTCAATTATGCAAAATGGGCTACAACTGTCTATTTACTGATGTAGGTGTCACTGTCTTTAGAAGAAGTGATGATTCAATAGCATTTAAGGGAGTGTTGGAGGGTCAGCTATACTTAGTTGATTTCAATAGAGCTGAACTCGACACTTGCTTAATTGCTAAGACTAACATGGGCTGGCTCTGGCATCGCCGACTAGCACATGTTGATATGAAGAATCTTCACAAGCTTCTAAAGGGAGAACACATTTTAGGACTAACCAATGTTCATTTTGAAAAAGACATGATTTGTAGTGCATGCCAAGCCGGGAAGCATGTTGGTGCCCATCATCCACATAAGAACATCTTGACGACTAACAGGCCACTAGAGCTCCTCCATATGGACCTATTCGGCCTGATCGCTTACATAAGCATCGGCGGGAGTAAGTACTGTCTTGTTATTGTGGATGACTATTCTCGCTTCACTTGGGTGTTCTTTTTGCAGGAAAAATCTCAAACCCAAGAGACCTTAAAGGGATTCTTGAGACGGGCTCAAAATGAGTTCGGCTTAAGGATCAAGAAAATTAGAAGCGACAATGGGACGGAGTTCAAGAATTCACAAATTGAAGGCTTTCTTGAGGAGGAGGGCATCAAGCATGAGTTCTCTTCTCCCTACACACCACAACAAAATGGTGTAGTGGAGAGGAAGAATAGAACTCTATTGGACATGGCAAGAACCATGCTTGATGAGTACAAGACTTCGGATCGATTTTGGGCCGAGGCGGTCAACACCGCTTGCTACGCCATCAACCGGTTGTATCTACACCAAATCCTCAAGAAGACATCCTACGAACTCCTCACCGGTAAAAAGCCCAATGTTTCATATTTTAGAGTCTTTGGTAGCAAATGTTTTATACTTGTTAAAAGAGGTAGAAAGTCCAAATTTGCTCCTAAGGCTGTAGAAAGCTTTTTACTAGGATATGATTCAAACACAAGGGCATATAGAGTCTTTAACAAGTCCACTGGACTAGTTGAAGTTTCTTGTGACATTGTGTTTGATGAGACTAACGGATCTCAAGTAGAGCAAGTTGATCTTGAT
This sequence comes from Zea luxurians, assembly GCA_029449295.1. Classification (NCBI taxonomy): domain Eukaryota; kingdom Viridiplantae; phylum Streptophyta; class Magnoliopsida; order Poales; family Poaceae; genus Zea; species Zea luxurians. The sequence continues at coordinate 59,289,178 of JAOPSE010000014.1, forward strand.
GAATTAGATGATGAAGAGGCTCCGTGTGTCGCGCTAAGGAACATGTCCATTGGGGATGTGTGTCCTAAGGAATCCGATGAGCCCATTCAAGCACAAGATCAACCATCCTCCTCCATGCAAGCATCTCCACCAACCCAAGATGAGGATGAGGCTCAAGATGATGAAGAAGAAGATCAAGAAGATGAGCCACCTCAAAAAGATGGCAATGATCAAGGGGGAGATGCAAATGTTCAAGACAAGGAGGATGAGCAAGTTGCAAGGCTGCCACACCCAAGAGTCCACCAAGCAATCCAACGAGATCACCCCGTCAACACCATCCTCGGCGACATTCATAAGGGGGTAACCACTAGATCTCGTGTTGCACATTTTTGTGAGCATTACTCTTTTGTTTCCTCTATTGAACCACACAGGGTAGAGGAGGCACTTCAAGATTCGGATTGGGTGATGGCGATGCAAGAGGAGCTCAACAACTTCACGAGGAATGAGGTATGGCATTTAGTTCCACGTCCTAACCAAAATGTTGTAGGAACCAAGTGGGTCTTCCGCAACAAACAAGACGAGCATGGTGTGGTGACAAGAAACAAAGCCCGACTTGTGGCCAAGGGATATTCACAAGTCGAAGGTTTGGATTTCGATGAATCCTATGCACCCGTAGCTAGGCTTGAGTCCATTCCTATATTATTAGCCTATGCTACTTACCATGGCCTCAAGCTCTACCAAATGGACGTGAAGAGTGCCTTCCTCAATGGACCAATCAAGGAAGAGGTCTATGTTGAGCAACCTCCCGGCTTTGAAGACGGTGAGTATCCTAACCATGTCTATAGGCTCTCTAAGGCGCTTTATGGGCTCAAGCAAGCCCCAAGAGCATGGTATGAATGCCTAAGAGATTTCCTTATTGCTAATGGCTTCAAAGTCGGAAAAGCCGATCCTACTTTATTTACTAAAACTCTTGCAAATGATTTGTTTGTATGCCAAATTTATGTTGATGATATCATATTTGGGTCTACTAACGAATCTACATGTGAGGAATTTAGTAGGATCATGACACAAAAATTCGAGATGTCAATGATGGGGGAGTTGAAGTACTTCTTAGGATTTCAAGTGAAGCAACTCCAAGAGGGCACCTTCATTAGCCAAACGAAGTACATTCAAGACATTCTCACCAAGTTTGGGATGAAGGACGCCAAGCCCATCAAGACACCCATGAGAACTAATGGGCATCTCGACCTCGACACGGGAGGTAAATCCGTAGATTAAAAGGTATACCGGTCGATGATAGGTTCCTTACTTTATTTATGTGCTTCTCGACCGGATATTATGCTTTCCGTATGCATGTGTGCAAGATTCCAAGCCGATCCTAAGGAAGCTCACCTTAGGGCCGTAAAACAAATCTTGAGATATTTAGTTTATACTCCTAAGTTTGACCTTTGGTACCCCAGGGATCCACATTTGATTTAATTGGCTATTCCGATGCCGATTGGGCAGGGTGCAAAATTAATAGAAAGAGCACATCGGGGACTTGCTGAAAGGGAAATGTGCCCTTGGGCCATTTCTAAGTATTTTGGTGATTGAGTGCCAACGCAAGTGCTTAAGTGAAAATCTATGCCAATTGATGGACAAAGTGCAAATCAAGTCTAAAGGTATGTTTCTAGACTTAGTACATTGTTTTGAGAACTAATGTATTGTGTCTAAGTGCTGGAAACAGGAGAGATCAATTTGGAGATGACTTGGCTCGTTCAGCCAAAGTCTGCTCAGTCTGGGTGCACCGGACTGTCCGGTGGTGCACCGGACAGTGTCCGGTGCGCCAGGCTGGCTCTAGCGAACTTGCTGCTCTCGGGACTTCGACGGCGGTGTACGACTATAAATCACCGGACTGTCCGGTGAACCATTCACAGGCGAAGTCGTCGCTCTCGGGAAGTGATTAACGGCGTACGGCTATAAATCACCGGACTGTCCGGTGGTGCACCGGATTGTCCGGTGAGCCAACAGTCGGCCGGGCCAACAGTCGGCCGCGCGATCCGCGCGGGACACGTGGCCGAGCCAACGGCTAGAAGGGGGCACCGGACTATCCGGTGTGGAACGGACAGTGTCCGGTGCACCAACGGCTCTGAATCTTCAACGGTCGGCTTCGCCAAATAAGGAAAGAGATCCGCACCGGACAGTGTCTGGTGGTGCACCGGACTGTCCGGTGCACCAGGCGACTGAAGGCAAGAATTGCCTTCCTGGAATGCTCTCAACGGCTCCTAGCTGCCTTGGGGCTATAAAAGGGACCCCTTGGCGCATGGAGGAGAATACCAAGCATCCTTTGAGCATTGTTGATCACTCACACTTCATTCTTGCGCACTTGTTCGACATTCTTAGTGACTTGAGCTCCATTCTAGTGAGAACCTCGTGATATTCTTTTGAGCTCAAGTCTGGGTCTTGTGTGTGCGTATTTGCTGTGATTTTGTGTCTCGTGTGCGTTGCTCATCCCTCCCTTACTCCGTGCTTCTTTGTGAACATCAAAGTGTAAGGGCGAGAGACTCCAAGTTGTGGAGATTCCTCGCGAGCGGGATATAGTAAACAAAGCAAAACACCATGGTATTCAAGTGGGTCTTTGGACCGCTTGAGAGGGGTTGATTGCAACCCTCGTCCGTTGGGACGCCACAACATGGAGTAGGCAAGTTTTGTACTTGGCCGAACCACGGGATAAACCACTGTGTCTATCTGTGTTGATCCTCTTGTGGTTGTTGTGTTTTGCAAGAACTCCTCTCTAGCCACTTGGCCTTATTGTGCTAACGCTTAATCAAGTTTTTGTGGCTTTAAGTTTAAGTTTTTACATGATCACCTATTCACCCCCCTCTAGGTGCTCTCAATTGGTATCAGAGCCGTTCTCTTCACGAAGGGACTAATCGCCCGAAGAGATGGATCCTAAGGGCAAGGGGATTGTGATCAATGATAAGGAGAAGGAGTCTTTCGTCAACGAGCCGAAAGATGACAAGCCTACCGACTCGGGCTCGGGCCACAAACGAAAAGATGGGAAGAAGAAGAAGACAAGGCGCATCAAGGAGATCGTCTACTACGACGACATCGACGAATCTTCCTCTTCCCAAAAGGACGACGACAACGACTACGAGAAAAAGAAGACGGTTAACTCAAACTTCTCTTTCGATTATTCTCGTATTCCGCATAGTTCAAATGCACATTTGCTTTCCATTCCTCTTGGCAAACGCCCTCACTTTGATGGAGAGGACTATGGATTTTGGAGTCACAAAATGCGTAGTCACTTGTTCTCTCTCCATCCAAGCATATGGGAGATAGTCGAGAGTGGAATGAAATTTGATAGTACTGATAGTCCCATGTTCATTAATGAGCAAATTCACAAAAATGCACAAGCTACTACTGTTCTTCTAGCTTCTTTGTGCAGGGACGAATACCATAAGGTGAGCGGCTTGGATAACGCCAAGCAGATCTGGGACACCCTCAAGATCTCACATGAGGGGAACGACGTCACCATGCTCACCAAGATGGAATTGGTGGAAGGCGAACTTGGGAGATTCGCAATGATCAGGGTTGAGGAGCCAACCCAAACGTACAACCGGCTCAAGGCCCTCGTCAACAAAATAAGGAGCTATGGAAGCACGCGATGGACGGACCACGACGTCGTCCGCCTAATGCTAAGGTCCTTTACCGTCCTTGATCCACATCTTGTGAACAATATTCGTGAGAATCCTAGGTACACGAAGATGACGCCCGAGGAGATCCTTGGAAAGTTTGTAAGCGGGCGGATGATGATCAAGGAGGCAAGATACGTCGACGATGCATTGAATGGCCCAATCCAAGAGCCTCAAACTATTGCTCTCAAGGCAACGAGGAGCAAGGAGGCGCTACCTAGCAAGGTGGCACAAGTTGAGGCGGCCGGGCTTAATGATGAAGAGATGGCCCTCATCATCAAGCGCTTCAAGACGGCGCTAAAGGGTCGCAAAGGGCAGCCTAACAAGAACAAGACGAAGGGGAAGCGCTCATGCTTCAAATGTGGTAAGATTGGTCATTTTATCGCTAATTGTCCCGATAATGATAGTGACCAGGAACAAGGGAACAAGAGGGAAAAGAAGAAGTCTTACAAGAAGGCTAAGGGCGAGGCACACCTTGGCAAGGAGTGGGACTCGGATTGTTCGTCGTCCGACTCCGACAACGAAGGACTCGCCGCCACTGCCTTCAACAAGTCATCCCTTTTCCCCAACGAGCATCACACTTGCCTCATGGCAAGGGAAAAGAAGGTAAGCACTCATAATACTAGTACTTACGCTTCCTCAAGTGATGAAGAATCTAGCGATGATGAAATAGACTATTCATGTTTATTCAAGGGCTTAGATAGAACTAAGGTTGATAAGATTAATGAGTTGATTGATGCCTTGAATGATAAGGATAGATTATTAGAAAAGCAAGAGGATCTTTTGTATGAAGAACATGATAAGTTTGTAGAGGCACAAAAATCCCTTGCTTTAGAAATTAAAAGGAATGAAATGCTTTCTTTTGAATTGTCTACATGCCATGACTCTATTTCTAGCTTAAAGAGCATAAATGATGATTTGAATGCTAAGTTAGAAATAGCAAATAAATCAACATCTTGTGTAGAACATGTTACAATTTGCAATAGGTGTAAAGATTTTGATGTTGATACTTGTAGTGAACACCTAGTTTCAATTACTAAATTGAATGATGAAGTGGCTAGTCTTAATGCCCAACTTAAGACTAGCAAGAGTGAATTTGATAAAATAAAATTCGCAAGGGATGCCTACACGATTGGTAGACATCCCTCAATTAAGGATGGACTTGGCTTCAAGAGGGAAGTCAAGAACTTAACAAGCCATAAGGCTTCCATCTCCGCCGAGGAGAAAGGGAAGGCCCCTATGTCTAGTAGTGCTAAAAAGAACCATGCTTTCATGTACCATGATAGGAGACATTCTAGAAATGCTTATAGGAGTTGTAATGCTTATGATTCAAATGAAATGTTTGCTTCAAGTTCCTCCTATATACATGGTAGAGATATGCCTAGGAGAAATGTCATTCATCATATGCCTAGGAGAGATGTTGCTCATATTCCTAGGAAGATTAATGAACCTTCTACAATTTATCATGCTTGCAATGCTTCCTTTGCAATTTATAGAAAGGATAGAAAGGTGATTGCTAGGAAATTAGGGGCAAAATGCAAGGGAGATAAAACTTGAATTTGGGTCCCTAAGGATATTGTCACTAACCTTGTGGGACCCAACAAGAGTTGGGTACCTAAGACCCAAGCCTAAATTCGCCTTGCAGGTTTATGCATCCGGGGTACAAGCTGGATTATCGACAGCGGATGCACAAACCACATGACGGGGGAGAAGAAGATGTTCACCTCCTACGTCAAGAACAAGGACTCCCAAGATTCAATCATATTCGGTGATGGGAACCAAGGCAAGGTGAAAGGGTTAGGAAAGATTGCTATTTCATCCGAGCACTCCATTTCTAATGTATTCTTAGTTGAGTCGCTTGGATATAATTTATTATCCATTAGTCAATTATGCAATATGGGATATAATTGTTTATTCACAAATGTAGATGTGTCTATCTTTAGAAGAAGTGATGGTTCATTAGCTTTTAAGGGTGTATTAGACGGCAAACTCTATTTAGTTGATTTTGCAAAAGAGGAGGCTGGTCTAGATGCATGCTTAATTGCTAAGACTAGCATGGGCTGGCTGTGGCATCGCCGTTTAGCTCATGTGGGGATGAAGAACCTTCACAAGCTTCTAAAGGGAGAACACGTGATAGGTCTAACTAATGTAACTTTCGAAAAAGATAGACCTTGTGCAGCTTGTCAAGCAGGTAAACAGGTGGGAAGCTCTCATCATACCAAAAATGTGATGACCACATCAAGACCTTTGGAGATGCTTCATATGGACCTCTTCGGACCCGTCGCCTATCTAAGCATAGGAGGAAGTAAGTATGGTCTTGTTATAGTCGATGATTTTTCCCGCTTCACTTGGGTATTCTTTTGGCAGGATAAATCTAAAACCCAAGGGACCCTCAAGCGCTTCCTAAGGAGAGCTCAAAATGAGTTTGAGCTCAAAGTGAAGAAGATAAGGAGCGACAACGGGTCCGAGTTCAAGAATCTTCAAGTGGATGAGTACCTTGAGGAGGAAGGGATCAAGCACGAGTTCTCCGCTCCCTACACACCACAGCAAAATGGTGTGGTAGAGAGGAAGAATAGGACGCTCATAGACATGGCGAGGACGATGCTTGGAGAGTTCAAGACCCCCGAGCGGTTTTGGTCGGAAGCCGTGAACACGGCTTGCCACGCCATCAACCGGGTCTACCTTCACCGCCTCCTCAAGAAGACTTTGTATGAGCTTCTAACCGGTAACAAACCCAATGTTTCATATTTCCGAGTTTTTGGGAGTAAATGCTACATTCTAGTGAAGAAGGGTAGGAATTCAAAATTTGCTCCCAAAGCTGTAGAAGGGTTTTTGTTGGGTTATGACTTAAATACAAAGGCGTATAGGGTCTTCAACAAATCATCGGGTTTGGTTGAAGTCTCTAGCGACGTTGTATTTGATGAGACTAATGGCTCTCCAAGAGAGCAAGTTGTTGATCTTGATGATGTAGATGAAGGAGACGTTCCGACGGCCGCAATACGCACCATGGCGATTGGCGATGTGCGACCACAGGAACTCGAGGAGCAAGATCAACCTTCTTCCTCAACAATGGTGCATCCCCCAACTCAAGACGATGAACAGGTTCATCAAGAAGAGGCGTGTGATCAAGGGGAGCACAAGATGACCATGTAATGGAGGAAGAAGCACAACCGGCACCTCCAACCCAAGTTTGAGCGACGATTCAAAGGAATCATCCCGTCGACCAAATTTTGGGTGACATTAGCAAGGGAGTAACTACTCGTTCTAGATTAGTTAATTTTTGTGAGCATTACTCCTTTGTCTCTTCTATTGAGCCTTTCAGGGTAGAAGAGGCCTTGCTAGATCCGGACTGGGTGTTGGCCATGCAGGAAGAGCTCAACAACTTCAAGCGTAATGAAGTTTGGACACTGGTGCCACGTCCTAAGCAAAATGTTGTGGGAACCAAGTGGGTGTTCCGCAACAAACAAGACGAGCACGGGGTGGTGACAAGGAACAAGGCTCGACTTATGGCAAAAGGTTATGCCCAAGTCGCAGGTTTGGACTTTGAAGAGACTTTTGCTCCTGTGGCTAGGCTAGAGTCCATTCGTATTTTGCTAGCATATGCCGCTCACCATTCTTTCAGGTTGTTCCAAATGGATGTGAAGAGCGCTTTCCTCAACGGGCCAATTAAGGAGGAGGTGTACGTGGAGCAACCCCCTGGCTTCGAGGATGAACGGTACCCCGACCACGTATGTAAGCTCTCTAAGGCGCTCTATGGACTTAAGCAAGCCCCAAGAGCATGGTATGAATGCCTTAGAGACTTTCTAATTGCTAATGCTTTCAAGGTTGGGAAAGCCGATCCGACTTTATTCACTAAGACTTGTGATGGTGACTTATTTATGTGCCAAATTTATGTCGATGACATAATATTTGGTTCTACTAACCAAAAGTCTTGTGAAGAGTTTAGCAGGGTGATGACTCAAAAGTTTGAGATGTCGATGATGGGCGAGTTGAACTACTTCCTTGGGTTCCAAGTGAAGCAACTCAAGGACGGCACCTTTATCTCCCAAACGAAGTACACACAAGACTTGCTAAAGCGGTTTGGGATGAAGGACGCCAAGCCCGCAAAGACTCCAATGGGAACTGACGGACACGTCGACCTCAACAAAGGAGGTAAGTCCGTTGATCAAAAAGCATACCGATCCATGATAGGTTCCTTGCTTTATTTATGTGCTAGTAGACCGGATATTATGCTTAGTGTATGCATGTGTGCTAGATTTCAATCCGATCCAAGGGAGTGTCACTTAGTGGCTGTGAAGCGAATTCTTAGATATTTAGTCGCTACGCCTTGCTTCGGGATCTGGTATCCAAAGGGGTCTACCTTTGACTTAATTGGATATTCAGACTCCGATTATGCTGGATGTAAGGTCAATAGGAAGAGTACATCAGGGACGTGCCAATTCTTAGGAAGGTCCCTGGTGTCATGGAGTTCTAAGAAACAAACCTCCGTAGCCCTATCCACCGCTGAGGCCGAGTACATTGCCGCAGGACAGTGTTGCGCGCAACTACTTTGGATGAGGCAAACCCTCCAGGACTTTGGCTACAATCTGAGCAAAGTCCCACTCCTATGTGACAATGAGAGTGCTATCCGCATAGTGGACAATCCTGTCGAGCACAGCCGCACAAAGCACATTGACATCCGGCATCACTTTTTGAGAGACCACCAGCAAAAGGGAGATATCGAAGTGTTTTATCTTAGCACCGAGAACCAGCTAGCCAATATCTTTACCAAGCCTCTAGATGAGAAGACCTTTTGCAGGCTGCGTAGTGAGCTAAATGTCTTAGATTCGTGGAACTTGGATTGATTTGTAGCATACATGTGTATTATGCTTTGATCATGTTCCCTTATGCATATTGTTGTGCTCAAGTCGTACAAACACTCCCCGGACCTCAAAAGTCCATGTGTGAGTGATGCACATATATAGGGGAGATGTGCTACAACTTGACCCTTTGAGACTAACCGTGTGCTTGAGTTTGCTTGATTTAGTCTCAAAGGTGGATTGAAAGGGAAAGGTGGACTTGGACCATGAAAGACTTCCACTGCACTCTGATGAGAGGGTAACTCACTCCAAGTTCATCCCCATATTCTTATTGTCGTTGTATTCTTATTTGAAGATTTTGGTGAGGCAATGGGGTTCGAGGGCCAAAATTGATCCCGTTTTGGTGCTTGATGCCAAAGGGGGAGAAAAAATAAGGCCAAAGCAATAAATGGATCAGCTACCACTTGAGAAATTTTGAAAATAGTAGAATAGAGCTTTTGGTTTGTCAAAACTCTCTTATTGTCTCTCTTGTCAAAAGTTGGCCTCTTGTGGGGAGAATGGTTGATTATGGGAAAAAGGGAGAGTTTTTGAAATCTTTGATCAATTTCTCTTGGAACAACTCTCTTTATGTCTCTACAATTGTGTTTGAATTAGAGATAGGAGATTGAGGTTGATTTGCAAAAACAAAACCAAGTGGTGGCAAAGAATGATCCATATATGCCAATTTTGAATCAAAACAATTTTGAGTTCTCATTTGTATTGATGTTGCACTTCTTTTAGTTGCTTTTTGTTGTGTTGGCATAAATCACCAAAAAGGGGGAGATTGAAAGGGAAATGTGCCCTTGGGCCATTTCTAAGTATTTTGGTGATTGAGTGCCAACACAAGTGCTTAAGTGAAAATCTATGCCAATTGATGGACAAAGTGCAAATCAAGTCTAAAGGTATGTTTCTAGACTTAGTACATTGTTTTGAGAACTAATGTATTGTGTCTAAGTGCTGGAAATAGGAGAAATCAATTTGGAGATGACTTGGCTCGTTCAGCCAAAGTCTGCTCAGTCTGGGTGCACCGGACTGTCCGGTGGTGCACCGGACAGTGTACGGTGCGCCAGGCTGGCTCTAGCGAACTTGCTGCTCTCGGGACTTCGACGGCGGTGTACGGCTATAAATCACCGGACTGTCCGATGGTGCACCGGACTGTCCGGTGAACCATTCACATGCGAAGTCGTCGCTCTCGGGAAGTGATTAACGGCGTACGGCTATAAATCACCGGACTGTTCAGTGGTGCACCGGACTGTCCGGTGAGCCAACAGTCGGCCGGGCCAACGGTCGGCCGCGCGATCCGCGCGGGACACGTGGTCGAGCCAACGGCTAGAAGGGGGCACCGGACTGTCCGGTGTGCACCGGACAGTGTTCGGTGCGCCAACGGCTGTGAATCTTCAACGGTCGGCTTCGCCAAATAAGGAAAGAGATCCGCACTGGACAGTGTCCGATGGTGCACCGGACTGTCCGGTGCACCAGGCGACTGAAGGCAAGAATTGCCTTCCTGGAATGCTCTCAACGGCTCCTAGCTGCCTTGGGGCTATAAAAGGGACCCCTAGGCGCATGGAGGAGAATACCAAGCATCCTTTGAGCATTGTTGATCACTCACACTTCATTCTTGCACACTTGTTCGACATTCTTAGTGACTTGAGCTTCGTTCTTGTGAGAACCTCGTGATATTCTTTTGAGCTCAAGTCTGGGTCTTGTGTGTGCGTATTTGCTGTGATTTTGTGTCTCGTGTGTGTTGCTCATCCCTCCCTTACTCCGTGCTTCTTTGTGAACATCAAAGTGTAAGGGCGAGAGACTCCAAGTTGTGGAGATTCCTCGCGAGCGGGATATAGTAAACAAAGCAAAACACCGTGGTATTCAAGTGGGTCTTTGGACCGCTTGAGAGGGGTTGATTGTAACCCTCGTCTGTTGGGACGCCACAACATGGAGTAGGCAAGTTTTGTACTTGGCCAAACCACGGGATAAACCACTGTGTCTATCTGTGCTGATCCTCTTGTGGTTGTTGTGTTTTGCAAGAACTCCTCTCTAGCCACTTGGCCTTATTGTGCTAACGCTTAATCAAGTTTTTGTGGCTTTAAGTTTAAGTTTTTACATGATCACCTATTCACCCCCCTCTAGGTGCTCTCACTTGCCAGTTCTTGGGAAGATCTCTGGTGTCTTGGGCTTCAAAGAAGCAAAATTCTGTGGCTCTTTCAACCGCCGAAGCCGAATATATTGCCGCAGGCCATTGTTGCGTGCAATTTCTTTGGATGAGGCAAACCCTCAGGGACTATGGTTACAAATTAACCAAAGTTCCTCTTCTATGTGATAATGAAAGTGCAATCCGCATGGCGGATAATCCCGTTGAGCATAGCCGCACTAAACACATAGCCATTTGGTATCATTTTCTAAGGGATCGCCAACAAAAGGGGGATATCGAGATTGCATATGTTAGCACCAAAGAACAATTAGCCGGTATCTTTACCAAGCCATTGGATGAACAAACTTTTACCAAACTTAGGCATGAGCTAAATATTCTTGATTCTAGGAATTTTTATTGATGTCTTGAATACATAGCTCAGTCATATACCTTTGATCATCTCTTTCATATGCTATGACTAATGTGTTCTTTCAAGTCCACTTCATGCTAAGTCATAGATTGAAAGGGAAAAGGGGTCTTCGGCGAAAACAAGGCTTCCACTCCGCTCCATCGAATCATTCATCCTTCGCCGTCGCTCCGCACAACTCTCCAACTTTGGTATAATCTTCACTTCTATACTTCTATCCAAAGGAGGAGAAAGCAGTTTAAAAGGGCTTATATTTCACTCAAACATCCGTTTTTGGCGATTCATGCCAAAGGGGGAGAGAGTATTAGCCCAAAGCAAAAGGACCGCACCACCACCAATTTCAAAAATGTAGTCTTTTATTTGGTATTAAAAGAAGTTTTCAATTGATGTCTTATTTTGATATAATTTCAAATTGGTATACCCTCTTCAAAATTAATATCTAAAACCCTCTTGAACAATAAGAGGAGGATTTCATTAAGGGGGAGTTTTGTTTAGTCAAAGGAAAAACATTTGAAAACAGGGGAGAAAATTTCAAAACTTGAAAATGCTTCTCAAACTCTTAATCATTTACCTTTGACTATTTGCAAAAGAATTTCCAAAACATTTTGCAAAACAAAACATGTGGTGCAAGCGTGGTCCAAAATATTAAAAAGAAGAAAAAGCATCCATGCGCATCTAGTAAGTAATATTTATTGGTTTCATACCAAGTAACCTTTGCACTTACATTATACAAACTAGTTCAATTCTGCACTTCTATATTTGCTTTGGTTTGTGTTGGCATCAATCACTAAAAAGGGGGAGATTGAAAGGGAAATAGGCTTACACCTTTTCCTAATTGATTTTGGTGGTTGAATTGCCCAACACAAATATTTGGACTAACTAGTTTGCTCTAGTCTATAAGTTTTACAGGTGCCAGAGGTTCACAACAAGCCAATAAAAAGACCAAAGATGAGTTCAAATAAAGAGAGCTAAGGACGACCCAAAGGTACCCTGGTCTGGCGCACCGAACTGTTCGGTGTGCCACCGGACAGTGTCCGGTGCACCAGGGAAATCGAAGCTGAACTCGCTACCTTCGGGAAAATGGAGGCCGCTCCGCTATAATTCACCGGACTGTCCGGTGTGCCAGCGGAGCAACGGCTACCTCGCGCGCAACGGTCGACTGCAACGCATTTAATGCGCGCCTGCGCGCGCAGAGGTCAGAGCACGCGCAGCAGGCGCACCGGACAGTCTACAGGACTTGTCCGGTGCACCACCAGACAGCCTAGAGGCCCCACAAGTCAGAGCTCCAATGGTCGAACCCCAATGGCTGGCTGACGTGGCTGGCGCTCCGGACAGTGTCCGGTGGCGCACCGGACTGTCCGGTGCGCCATGCGACAGCAGCCTTCCAACGGCCACATTTTGGTGGTTGAGGCTATAAATACCCCAACCACCCCACATTAAATTGCATCCAAGTTTTCAGACTTCTACACCTTACAAGAGCTATAGCATTCAATTCTAGACACAATCAAAGAGAATTTAAGTGGGACGAGAAATGTCAAGACAGCTTTGATCAATTAAAGAAGAGATTGATGGCACCACCAGTGTTGATTATGCCAGATCTGCAGAAAGGATTTGACATTTATTGTGATGCATGTGGCCAAGGATTGGGATGTGTGCTTATGCAAGAAGGACACGTGATTGCCTATGCGTCTCGTCAGTTGCGGAAACACGAATTGAACTACCCCACTCATGACTTGGAGCTGGCTGCCGTTGTGCATGCACTTAAGATTTGGAGACACTACATTATGGGGACTAAGTGCCAAGTATACATAGATCATAAGAGTTTGAAGTACATATTCACTCAAATGGATCTCAACCTTAGGCAACGCCGTTGGTTGGAGCTCATAAAGGATTATGATTTGGAGATTCACTATCACCCGGGCAAGGTGAATTTGGTTGCAGATGCCTTGAGTCGGAAGGAGCATGTTCACTCTGCTTTTGTTGTCCCGCTACCCGATGAATTAGCAAAAGATTTTGAGAGGCTCAACCTGGGAATTGTTACTCACACTGAAGGAGTCACCATTGAATTGGAACCTACCTTGGAGCAAGAAATTCGTAAAGGTCAAGTGGGTGATGCTAAAATTCAAGAGATTAAGGATCTGATTACGGAAGGTAGGGTGCCCGAATTCACAGAGGATGAGAAAGGTACTATATGGTTCAAAGATCGGATATGTGTTCCGGAGATTGACAACCTTCGAGAGACTATATTAAAAGAAGCCCATGATTCTGATTACTCTATCCACCCTGGTAGCACTAAGATGTATCAGGATTTGAAGCAAAATTATTGGTGGTATGGACTGAAAAGAGATGTTGCTACACATGTGGCTAAGTGTGATGTGTGTCAAAGAGTCAAGGTCGAACATCAAAGACCAGCTGGACTATTGCACCCATTGAAGATACTCGAGTGGAAATGGGAAGAAATTGGTATGGATTATATTGTTGGACTACCCCGCACTCCAGCAGGATATGACTCTATTTGGGTGATTGTGGACAGATTGACCAAAGTGGCTCATTTCATACCGGTGAGGACTAATTACACGGGAGCCAAGTTAGCAGAATTGTATATGACCCGGATAGTTTGTCTACATGGAGTGCCTAAGAAGATCGTGTCTGATCGAGGATCACAGTTTACTTCTCGGTTTTGGAAGAAGTTGCATGAGAGCTTGGATACAAAGTTGAATTTTAGTTCAGCCTACCATCCTCAGACTGATGGACAGACAGAGAGGACTAATCAAGTACTGGAAGATATGTTAAGAGCTTATGCTCTTAAACATGGTGGAAGTTGGGATAAGAGCTTACCATATGCAGAGTTCTCTTATAGTAATAGCTATCAGGCCAGCTTGAAGATGTCACTGTTTGAGGCTCTATATGGCAGAAAATGCAGGACTCCTCTATATTGGGATCAGACTGGAGAAAGACAGTTCTTGGGCCTGAGCTTATTCAAGAGGCAGAAGAACAAGTTCGAATGATAAGAGAAAATTTGAGAATTGCACAATCCAGGCAAAAGAGCTATGCTGATAATAGGAGAAGACTACTGGAGTTTAAGGAGGGTGATCACGTGTATCTGAAGGTGTCACCGATCCGGGGTATGAGGAGAATTAAAGTTAAAGGAAAGTTGTCCCCTCGCTTCATTGGACTTTTCTTGATCGTAAAGAGAGTGGGAGAAGTTGCATATCAACTGGAGTTACCCGATCACCTGTCATATGTACATGATGTATTTCATGTGTCTCAGCTAAAGAAGTGCCTCAGGGTACCTGAGGAGCAGCTACCAATGGAAGACCTTAGTGTTCAAGATGACTTGACTTATGCTGAGTACCCTATCAAGATTCTGGACACTTTGACTCGAGTTACAAGAAATAAGGTGATAAAGATGTGCAAAGTACAATGGAGTCACCATGGAGAAGATGAAGCTACGTGGGAAAGAGAAGAAGAGCTTCGCATAGACTTCCCCCATCTTTTTCCCTAGATCTTCTTAAATCTCGAGGACGAGATTATTTTTAAGGGGGGTAGGATTTGTAATACTCAAATATGTAAATAATGAAAATAGAGTTGATCTCAATGTTGGTGGCCATTACTTATCATCACATGTGACTAATCATGTTTAAAAATGAGTAAATCTTTACTAAGACACAAATAAACCATTGCATCATATTGGATTTTGTTTGTGCATTTAAAACAATAATAATATGAATAAAAATAAAATAATAATGAGAAAAAGATTTGAGGAAAAAAAGAGGAAAGAAAAAGAGAGTATATAAGGTATAAAGAAAAGTATATAAATAAATGTACCATTTCATATTGGAATCTTTGGTTTGAATATTCAATCTAAAGTGCAAATTCACAACAGAGATTTGAATTCAAATTTGAATTCAAAAATAAGAAAGAAAAGAGAATAAAAGAAAAGGGAAACCAAAAATATAAAAAAAAGAGAGAAAGGGAGAGATAATTGGGCCTGCGTCTGCATTTTCGGCCAACCCTGTTGTCACCGCGCGGCCCAACCCGGAAAACCTAGTGCCGACATGTGGGGCTGTTGTGGTCGGCCGCGTCGCATTCATCACGTGCCACAGTGCTCACCGGCTGACAACTGGGACCCACTCGTCTGTGTCTCGCGTTGCAACTGTGTTTCTTCTCTCGCGCGTAACAGACGGGCGCGATCAGGCCGGGCGTCGACCGCAGGACGCAACAGCTTTCCCAACCTCCTGGCCACTCTCCGTGCACCTATTTAACCAACCTGGGAGCTCGTGCGCTAATCCCAGAACCGCTCGCCGCCGCCGCCAGACGAGAGAGAGCGAGAGAGGGGAAACAGGGGGGGGGGCCTGCTGCGACTTCGCAGCTGGAGCGAAGATCTGAGACTCGGGCGCCGGGCCAAGTGCCCGCCGGAGGGTGGTGATCTGCGCGCGGGGCACTGCTGGACTGCGGTGCTGTGTAGGGACCGGATTGCTCATCGGTGACGAGGTAACGTCGCGGAATCAAGCGCGTCCAGTGTTAGGTGTCCGCGCCACGTGATTATAGGTGAGTAGCTACCTCGGAATTTCCTCCTTTCTCCATTCTATGGCTTTTGCGCGGTTCGTGGAGGAGCAGTAGCCCTGAGCGAAGTGTAGATGCGGACCGAGATCGGTGTGCACGCTGGTGGAACAACGGGAGAGAGAAAGAGTGCACTGGGAGGACGCGGTGTCTGAGCATGGGCGGCGTGAGGTTGAAGATGCCAGGGCATCCGTGGATTGGAAAATAAACGGTCGAGATCAGATACCTCTTCGCCAGCGCGATCCGTGCCGTTGGCGTTAGATCAAAGGGTGGCTATTAGATCGCGGGCTCGGTGAATGTGGACTGTAGGATTTGGATCCGGCGTTTGAGGTGAACCCGGGTTCATGAGTGTCTCAGTCTAATCTGGACCGACGATCTTAGATCTAAAGGCTCATAACACCCGATACCCCTTCGCTGGCGCACTTTGCTAAAGAACCCCTGAACTATGCAGAAAACAACCCGCCGTCCGCGCCAGGGACTCTCTGAGTCTTAGAAACATTTACACCGAGACCCCTGAGTTTTATAGGAAATTGGGCCCAGTCCAGTCAACTCGAAATTCAGATAAATACAAAATAGAAATAGATTTTTAATGTATAGAACTTGTTTAATTTGTAGAAAATGCATATGAACTCCAAATTGGTCCATTTCAGTTCCTAAATTTTTGTAATATTATTGTCTATCCATTTGTGCCACTATTTTGGCATGAAAAACACATTAAAATTTATCTAGTACTTAATCATGTATTAAATACACAAAACCTTGGAAAATTCATAACTTAAAATCTATAACTCCAAAATTAATAATTCCAGTTCATATGATCCTATTTTAATGTCTAGATTATTATTGTGTATTTTAATTACATGTTTGGTGTGATGTTAATTTTTGCTACACCATGTATGTATTGTGTTGATGCGAGTAGACGAGCAAGCAATAGAGGATTCTGAGGTTCAGCTGGTAGAGACTGCTGAGCAGGAGCTCGTGGAAGGCAAGTTGTGCCCTTGATCACTTCTTTTACCCATTCATGTTCTTATTAATCATAATGATCTGCATAGGTTAATTTTGCTGGGACCCAATAGGATACCCTAGATTTGACTATCTTTATACCTTGCTTCACCACTGGTTTTACTACTAAATTTCTGGGTAGTACATGCTATTGCTATATGTGGATTTGGGTATAGAGATATTTATTACTCATGATTACACTTTTTATTATCTGTTTATTCTTTACTGTTTATGATAAGATCATTATGTTAATGGGAACATGGAGAACCACCCGGGAAAACAGTGCTACCACAAGGGTTTAATGGGACGCCCTTGGCTGATTAACTAGGAAAGCTAGTGGATGACTACCTTACCCGAAAGGGGCAAGGGCAGTAGGGGAGTGGTCAGTGTAGGGAGGTCCTTGGTTGATTTTGCTGCGATGGCGGTCAGGCGAGGGATTCCTGCACTGGAGCTTCCTATAAACTGTAGCGGGTAGCCTGAAGCTAGTGGAACTTTGTAAAGGCCTCGTAGTGGTACCCTGCCTCGCTTCTTTGGTAGCGGTGTATGGGGTCTGATCAACTCCGTGGCAAATGGGTAACACGACTTGTGGGTAAAGATGTGTAACCTCTGTAGAGTGTAAAACTGGTATACTAGCCGTGCTCACTGTCATGAGCGGCTGGGACACTCACATGATTAATTTATAGAACTTAAACTTAATCTGTCATTTTATTGCATTTGGGATTACTTTACTATTACTTTTATTTATTATTTCTAAGGTTTGGTATTTACTTACACTTAGTAACTGCTAATAAAATTTTGACCAACTTATAAAAGCAATGCTCAGCTTCAACCTTTATTTCATTGATCAGCCTTACACTTCATGATCTCCCACCTTTGGTGAGTTCATGCCACATTACTCCCCACGACTTGTTGAGCTATGATCGTATGTGAGCTCACTCTTGCTGTCTCACACCCCCCCCACAGGAGAAGAACAGGTGGTCGAAGATGAGCCGCCTAACACTGAGGCTTTCGATTTGATCTAGGTGGCGTCTCTCAGTCAGCTTTCTGGCGCCAAGGATAGATTTTAGTTCCTGCTATATTTATCTTTTATTTTGTAAGACTTCCGCTATGTAATAAGTACTCTGATTTTATTGTGACATTTATCTCTATACACACTGTGATTATATATGTTGTCTTCTTTGGCGCATGTATGAGATGCACCCGGTTTTGTTCCTTAAAGCCCGGGGTGACACTGTGCGAGAGAGATTGCCAGATTGGTGGGCTTACTGGGCTGCTGGGCTCTGGTAATCTGATGGACCGCATGGCTGACGGCTTGTCAACAGGTATTTTATTTTATTTATTTATTAATATAATAATAATTATATTGGTTATATTATATGTATTTATTTTCCCCTAAAATCTTGGGTATTCATTTGAATACCCATGTATCATGGTGGGCCCACCCAGAGTGTTGCCCCATGTAGACACAACAATGTAGTTAATATAAATTTACATATATGATAGTTTTGGCTACTATTTAGTTTATGCCAACGTCTTCTATGTTGCAAAGTGCAGAGTTTAAAACTTAGCACAACCAGTAGATATTTACATAGGTGGCATGTTCAGATAATGAAGAATCGTATGTACCATCTAGCTTATCTCAATGTTCCATCTACTCCAAAATGCTAGCTGCAATCAAGTGGGATTAGATCTACAGGACGTTTGGATCCCTTCATTTTAGAGGAATTGGAATTCATTAAATAAAGTAACTTATTTAATTTAGAATTTGACATTCCACCACTTTTCAAAATTCAGATACAAGCCTATCTCAAATTCATGGGGTAGAGGATGAGAAATGATTTTATGCATTAGTAGAATTTGTTTCTACGCTGTAACTTATATGACACTCTTCACCTCACTTCTTTATAGTAAAAATGTAGCACATTAATATCTCCGACATCTTACTGATAATAGTATATAAATATATTTTGCATAAAACCGAATTAACTTAATTGATATATGCAAAAATTACTATTATTAAAATGGAATTTAATTTTAATGATCCAAACGGAGCGGCAGTTGCTCGTGGCATTCAACGTACTACAAAATAGTATATCCGGTGAGTTGTAAGTAGGTAAGGTGGTGTAGCTCCTAGTAGGTCTCTGTGTCGCTTCTCTGTTAAACCCTGTCATTGATACGTAGGGGCGTCGTGTTTTAGCATGATGGAAAGCATATCATCAAAAATGTTTGTGTAGATATGTTATATACTCTCTGTATCCCAAATTATAATTAATTTTAGATATTTAATGATTCATGCAATATTTAATATATTTATTATATATATATATATATCTAAATTTATTATCATCTATTTAAATATAGATATAAAAATAAGAACTAAAATGAATACTATTTTAAGATGGAAGGAGTATTATATAAAGAAGATTGAGCATCTTCTTGTGGTAGCTCAAACTACTGCGTACCACTTTGGTGGTGAAGCGGCTGGGCTTGAACGTCCTGGTTTGGAATCAACGACAGATTTCTATACAACTAGAACTCGAGGCGCCCTTACGGGCGCCATATTAGGACAACGCAGAATCTGTGTTGAAAAAAGTTTTTAGTTTGAATAAATCTATATTAAATCTGAAGAAAACTATTTGATGCAGAAGTTGTTGTCTGAACCATGGAATATGCTGTCGGAACCTTGTGCAAACACAGGTTTCAGGTTAAACATACAAAACATAAACTTCTTTGGTAACCTTGTGGAACCATGTGCCATAAAAAACCGTAGGTTCTTTAGTCTGAACCACAGAAGCTTTGTGGGACCTTGGGCATGCAAGCAGCATACAAAACAACACCTTCTATGGTTTCAATCTCGTACCAGCATAGAAGCTGCTGTATACAAAATAGATTTCAGGTTTCTACAAAGTAGTATGCACAACATACACAACAGGTTTCAGGTTACCAAAAAGCAACATACACATCATAGAAAATAGGTTTCAGGTTACCAAAAATACCACAAACAGATCTCACACCAGCCTACACAGGTTTCAGGTTCAAATACAAGCATACACATGTTACAGATTGTCAGCATAGGACTTGTGTAACCATACATAGATATAATTCATTGAATTCCTAAATCACATACTAAGAACAAGTGAACAACTGCTTCTTTGAGTGACACTGCCATCTCTTGGATATTGTGGCTTGGGAAATGGTTGCAAGGCCTTGAGGGGGTCAAAATAAAACTGACAAGGCCACTGATGCATTGTGAACATAACATGCCCCCATAGGGCCACCGATGCTACACAAGCTTCTTCCTAATATCATTTATTGACTGTTGTTTAATCTATATACTATCTCGCTAGTATACATGCCGAGTGTTTATAAACTGGAGGCTCGTATTTTTACCGTGTTTTTTTCTAAAAAAATAAACAATACAACAAAAGTAGGAAAAATCCTATTAGATTCAAACCACAAAAAAGCAACTATAATGCAAGCAAACAAACGGTATATAACCAAAAAAATCCAATCATTTGTGACCCTAAAAAGGAGAAACTTTCAGAGTAACACTTACTTTTTAAAATCAGCTATAATGCTGATGGTTATGATCTGCTCTCATTGTATACTCATGCTATGCTGGTGGCCCCACCATTCAGCCTATGGTTTCTTTCTGGAAGGAGATCTAGACAGGTGCTAGATAGGAGTAATGTATTTCTTTTGTGTTTCCTGGTACCAGCAAACTCTGCAATATAGATAGAAGCTAATCCTATCTTCAGCTCTTCTCTTTGCCTGACAAGTATTTGTGTGCATCTGCTTCAGTGAGTCTCCCATGAAAAATCTGAAAATTGTATGTTTCAGTGTCGTTAGTTTTCTTACCACAATTTCAAGAGAACTGTGGTAGTCCCCTAGAAAAACATGCCTTGGAATTTAAGATAAATTTGAAACAACGCACCTCCATAGTGTATGGTACAGCTATACATCGCCACAAATTGTTGATGTTCAGACTCAAACAAAAAATTCACATAGAAACAACAAATTGCAGGTGTATATGCACTGAAGACCAAATTCCACCTGAAATCTGCTTTTCGTACGAGTTTTTCCAAAATGAGATGCATGAGACATAAATATTGGAATATCACCAGAGATTTGAGCATACCACAACTTAGAGGTGATAAACAGATCTCATCGCTTCACTACACCCTCTTCAAATAGCTTCTTCAGCGTCAAACCAATCTAGACAATCCAAAAATGGGTGAGGCTTTCATTGCTCCGAAGGTTATGCAATATGAACCAAGACAATAATGTAGGCATTACATGTCTTATCCTAATTCCTAGGAGGGGTAAACATTGCTTATGAGCTATGGAGGCCATAAAGCCATGTCAATTTGGCCACTGAACTTCAAAAATAGTCTTTATTCAAGCCTTTATTTACACCCTGAGTCAGGTTTACTACAAGCCCATACTGGAAAGTGATATTTTGCCCATGTAAATATCATATTAAATTAATAGAAGAAATTCCCAGTGTAAGAATATGATTCTCGCATGGAGGGGTATGGTTTGTAGATTGCAGTACTTATATAATGTTTTTCTAAATGTATGTGCAGGGAAATACATAACAAGTCCAAAAAAATCAAAAACACAAAACCTTACTGAGCGGCCAGCGGC
This sequence comes from Zea luxurians, assembly GCA_029449295.1. Classification (NCBI taxonomy): domain Eukaryota; kingdom Viridiplantae; phylum Streptophyta; class Magnoliopsida; order Poales; family Poaceae; genus Zea; species Zea luxurians. The sequence goes on from JAOPSE010000014.1 coordinate 59,310,436, forward strand.
GTGAAGGATCTTATTGATCTCGCCAAGGGCCGCGTGCTCGAGGATGAGGACGACTCGTTCTTCGTCATGGAACGTTGGGGTGGTTGTGGCCACACTGGATCTCGATCTCCTACCACAGGTGCGCGTGGAAGTGGTACATATCCTATTTAAGTATAACATAACTTGTTCTGATTTCTCTGAAATCACAGCACAATAATATTAGGCTGGTACAAACACTCCATAGTACTTACTGATATGATCTTGATCAATACGTTCAACATGATAGCTTTGTCAATGGAGTTATGCAAGTTTTCATGACCTGCATGGGGATAAGATCATGGAAAAAATGTCAACCATAGGTATACAAGCATGGGGCTTCACCTTCTTATTTTTAATTTTGCCCATAATCTGAAACATAATCGATTTATCAATTTCTGACAACCATGGACAAATCAAACCACTCAAAAGGCATAGATCTTCCATGTGAACCCCTGATAAGCGTGAAAAAATCCAAAAGTCACTCAAAAATCATAGTAGCAAACAGAAAGAAATTCATGTTCATCCTCAAGTGTTCTCATGCAAAGACTTGAAATCTTCGATACAAATGAGTATTAACAGAAGGATTTACCTCTTTTGGAATATTATAATTTGCTTTGATTTTGGCCCATAACCAGAGGCTCCCATGCCAGCATACCAGGGGAAAAGCAAGCAAGTTCATCAGGAGCCCCGCTGTGGCGGCGGTGAGCAGGAGGAGGGGAGCGACGACAATGCCATTGCGCAGGCGAGCAATGATTGCTATCTTGCCGAGCTGAGTTAGTGTTGTGCGCGGAGTGTGATGTGAAGCAGGGCAAACAGCTCGCGGAGTCACTGTAGAGATCTGGCACCCGTCTGCAACGACGACGACGAGTCAGAGTCCTCCTCCTCTATGCCACATTCTCCAACACCTGGTCTGGCGGCGCTCGCCTCCCGCCCCTGCAAGCGGCGCCCTTACGGGCGCCCTATGGGGACGATGCAAAATTTGTAAAATGACGGTTATTTAAGAAACAAAATGGTAGAATGTCACAAAAATAATAACTCCTATAAGACATTTGATATACTCCTATAAAACATTTAAAAGTATAAGAATGATTCTTGTTCAAGTCTGGAAATCACTTCAAAAAATAAATTCTTTTCAGACATATACTAAGCAGTACTTGTACACAAAATAGACCGAAACAAAATTACAGTCTGTACTATCTACTATACCAAAATATCCCTGTGACCATAAAAAACATGACACAAACAAGTAAGGATGTATGGATATGGCAACAAAAGGGGAGAGTGAAAGTCGCCTAGAGGGGGGTGGATAGGCGAAACCTAAAAATTAAAACTTTATTCCCCAACTAGATCCCTTGATTAGTGGTTAGAACAAGATATACAATTGTCGGAGTAAAAACTAAGTTCTTGCCAGTAAAGAGTATAGCTTTCAAATAATGCGGAAGAGATTAATTAATACAACTAATAAGTCTATGATAATAAAGTAAGAAGGCTTAAATGAGAAGAGCAATAAGTCAAGTTGATTCTTGCGAAGTGTTGCTTCACTAAATGAGAATTTAACTTGAAGCAACACCAAATGATATTAACAAATAATAGCACAAGAAAACTTAGAGTAAGGGAAAGCAAACAAATCACAAGCAATAAACACAAATGACACGGGTGATTTGTTTTACCGAGGTTCGGCCCTCAAAGGCCTAGTCCCCATTGAGGAGTCCACTAAGGACGGGTCTTTTTCAACCCTTTCCCTCTCTCCACCGATCACCCAAGGATCGGCGAGCTCTTCTTCTTCTCAAGGATCACTCTCGATCCCGCAAGGACCACCACACTCTTTGGTGTCTCTTGCTAGCTTTTACAAGCCTCCAAAACTTTGGAGGAAGTTCAATGGGAGTCAAAACTCCATGCGCAAATGAACACAAAGATGTAGTACACACTATCTCTCAATGAATCTCACAAGGCACTAGAGCTAAATCACACGAGAGGCTTTCTTTTGCTTGCTCTCGCTTTTGTGGCACTTGTGTGGGTTGTAGTGGTCTAAATCTTGTGTATAGGATTGATCAATGAATATATGTGGTTGGGAGGGCTTGAGTATGTCAACTAGATGACTTGGAATGTTGCTTGGACTCCCACACCTTGAAGTGGCTGGTTGGGGTGGTATTTATAGCCACCAAACAAAATATGGCCGTTGGAGAAGCTTGCTGGCGATGGGCGCACCGGACAGTGTCCGGTGCGCCGCCATGTCATCCTCCCGTTAGGGCTCGAAGCCGGTCGACCGTTGGAGGCTTCGTCCTCATGCGGCACCAGACAGTCCGGTGCGACACCGGACAGTCCGGTGCCCCTCTGACCGTCTGCTCTGACATCTGAATTCCACTGTTCACTTTGCAGAGTCGACCGTTGCGCGCAGATAGTCGTTGCTCCGCTGGTGCACCAGACAGTCCGGTGTGCACCGGACACTGTCCGGTGAATTATAGCGGAGCTGCGCCTGGGAAACCCGAAGGTGAAGAGTTCGAGCTGAAGCACCCTGGTGCACCGGACACTGTCCGTTGGTGCACCGGATAGTCCGGTGCGCCAGACCAGGGCAGCCTTCGGTTATCCCTCGCTCTCTTTGTTGAACCCTTTTCTTGGTCTTTTTATTGGTCTTTTGTGAACCTTTGGCACCTGTATAACTTATAGACTAGAGCAAACTAGTTAGTCCAAATATTTGTGTTGGGCAATTCAACCACCAAAATCAATTAGGAAATAGGTGTAAGCCTCATTCCCTTTCAATCTCCCCCTTTTTGGTGATTGATGCCAACACAAACCAAAGTAAATATAGAAGTGCATAATTGAAATAGTTTGCATAATTGTAAGTGCAAAGGTTACTTAGAATTGAGCCAATAAAAATTATCATAGGATATGCATGGATTGTTTCTTTATAATTCTACGATTTTGGACCACGCTTGCACCACATGTTTTGTTTTTGCAAATTCTTTTGTAAATCCTTTCCAAAGTTCTTTTGCAAATAGTCAAAGGTAAATGAATAAGATTTTGCGAAGCATTTTCAAGATTTGAAATTTTCTCCCCCTGTTTCAAATGCTTTTCCTTTGACTAAACAAAACTTCCCCTCGATGAAATTTTCCTCTTAGTGTTCAAGAGGGTTTTGAGATACCAATTTTTGAAAGTGCTACTTTCTCCCCCTTTTTGAACACAATAAGATACCAATTTGAAACTTACCAATTGAAAATCATTAGTTTTAAAAATTAGGTGGTGGTGCGGTCCTTTTGCTTTGGGCTAATACTTTCTCCCCCTTTGGCATGAATCGCCAAAAACGAATACTTTGAGTGAAATATAAGCCCTTTTATAAGAGTTCTCCCCCTTTGACAAACAATATATGAGTGAAAGATTATACCAATAGAGAGACAGTGTGGAGTGATGGCGAAGGGTAGATAATACCGATAGAGTTGAGTGGAAGCCTTGTCTTCGCCGAAGACTCCATTTCCCTTTCAATCTACGACTTAGCATAGAGATCACTTGAAAGCACATTAGTCATAGACATAAAGAGATATGATCAAGAGATATGTCAATTAAGAATGATCATAGTTCTATACAATATAGATTGCTCCCCCTAAATATGTGCCTGGATAGGAATACATATTTGGGCCTTGAAATGCCAATTGCACATAATGAGGTTAATGAGAACATATCTATACCATACAGAATGTGAAGTGCATTGTGTCATAGTATAAGTGTGATGCTCATGACAGTTTATGCACTTATGAAAGCATGTTATAAATATCTTAAGCATTTTCCCTTAAGGATTTCAAAGAGGCTTAAGGACCATCCACCTTTGGGACAAAGGCAGCTTATCCTCGTTACAAGGTTAAGCTTTAAGCTCTTTGACAATAAAATTACTTCACCCAGTTTTAACCAAGATGCATAAATGCGGGAATGAAATATTTGAGAGGTTAAACTAGGTATGAAGCAGGAAAAAATGCAAAGGACATGCTTTCTCTTCCTTTTATAAAAGATATGCAAAGAATGCTTATAAGAGGAAGATTTAGGTACATGTTTGAATGAAAGGAAGTAGTTTTACCGTTTTGTACCTTCACATAGGGACGCTCTCTTCATTGTGCTTTGTCCTTAGTCTTAGATGCTTAAGACCTATACTCAGTGACAATATATGGAAATATTTTGCACAAGAGAGAGTTCTACAACTAGTGACTCTTTTCAAAGTTATTGTTAGCATATGGCAAATGAATCACAAATTGCATAAATGTATCATGAATTCTCCTTTTAACTTAGTGCATATCAAGAGATATTGATTGATAGTATATGCAGCACTAAGAAGCATGATTGTTAATAGAAGTCATTCAATGATCAAACAAATAACAGATGTGATCAAGAGAACAACATACACAATAAATTATCAATTAAGCTTAGAGTAGGAGAATCCAGCACATATGCTACTTTAGAGTGAGAGACAAGAATTTTAAAAATAGTAGCATACTTCATGAGAAACTCATTCTCATGCAAGAGACTATATGAAATTACTAAGATAAAGTGATAGTCTCATTGTAATCAAGATGTAGATGGAGGCTCCCCCTAGAGATATGCATCAAGTATTTGAATGAATTGAATGGATGCATTTACTTTAAAGACAAATAGGGAGAAGCATTATACATCTTGATCAAGGCTCATAAAATTTGCAATAAACAACTTAAGCCTAGTATTCTCATTATGAAAGGATTTAGAATACTCACAACCACACCATTGATTGTTTTGTAGATCTTACTATCCAAATAGGTGGTGTTGTTCTTGATATCCTCCTCTTTCATTTGAGAGTCCTCCCTTTGTAGTTGTTTCTTTTTCCTTTCAAACTTATTGAAAATACTCAAGAAAGATGTTAATAGCACAAGGGAGTATATGATGAAAGATGATCTCTTTAGATAGGAAATATAGACAATTCATCATTCATAAGTCACACAGACAGGAAGTAAAATCCTTAACATTAGTGCATTTCATTTGAGAAGGAGGAACATGCACTTTTTAAGCATTTTAATAATCATTGGAGATTTTACTTCATCATATTGACTTTAGTAATCATTACTTGGAAGCAAATCAATATGATAACATATATAAATATTGCAAAGGCATTAAATAGATTCTAATAGACATGAGCATTTAAAAGAGTGAGATTGAATGCACGTATAGCTGATTTAGGTCCAATAAAGAATCTATTCCTCACATGGGTAGAATATGATAGTTTAGATTAAATACCCATTGAGATGGGAACTAAATTTGATTAAGAAGATGAGTTCCCATACCTTTGCTTCTACCTTTCTTCTTTTTGGGTGAAGAGCAACCCATGAGGCTTGTGCACTTTCTCTTTTGTAGATATTCATAAGTAGGCTCAAGAGATACTTTGTTAGTAACACAAGCACTAGTTTCCATTTTTGTCACCATTTTTGATAAGGAATGAAAAGCTAGATTACTAAAACATGGAAACTTCATATCATGAACTAGATTATACATAGATGATGTTATGCTTAATTTTAACTCATAAAATAAGCATAAATAATCCTTTAAGATTGTGGGAATAAATCTAATTCATGATATATAGAAAGCGATAAATGAGAAAGAATCATATCCAATTTAAGCAAGTAGAAACACATCATTAATCATTGGATTGATTTTTCTTTTCATGTTAGATTACGCATTTCTAAAGAGAAACTTATTCTCTACAAGTGAGACCACTTGGGTTACTTAAATAAAATCATTAGTCTCACTATTCTAGTTATAGAGAGAGTTTTCCTTTTATAAGTGTCCTAAGGATTTGAATTCCTTACATGACACCTTATTCTTTTAAGAACATGAAATGTCTCTCTATATCTAGAACATGGCAAAAATAGGATAATTAGAGTAAAAATAAGCCATGAGGTACTTCAACATTTTAGAGCATGTAGATTGTCATAATATAGAAATGATGAATGCACAATCTACCATATGAGAGGAATTTCTTCAAAGAATGGTGACATAATTTCAAAAACATCTTAAGTGCTTCCTTTTTCTATGTGACTACACAAGACACATAAGAAAAGATAATTTAAGATACTTGCACTTAAAAGCATAAGAGTTACCATCCTTTGGCATTCCTCCATGTTGTAGGCCTTGATTTTTCCGCACAAGATAAATCCTTATTTCCTACAACATGATATCTTTCTCGAAATGATATGAGTTTAAGACATAGTAATTTGAAGAATAACCTTGGGTCAATCACGGATATTGCGGATTGATAGCTTGAGTTGATAAGAATTGAATGGACTCTCTCAAGCACCCCAAGGCATCATATCATCTCTTTCTCCTGCAAAGCTTGTCAAGTACATTTTGGTACCCATCTGAAAGGGAAATGTGCCCTTGGGCCATTTCTAAGTATTTTGGTGATTGAGTGCCAACACAAGTGCTTTTGTGTTAATCTATGCAAAGTGGTGGACAAAGTGCAAATCAAGTCAAAAGGTATGTTTCTAGACTTAGTACATTGTTTTATGGACTAATGTATTGTGTCTAAGTGCTGGAAACAGGAAAAATCGAATTGGAAAAGAGATGGTTTTGTTCAGCCAAAGTCTACTCAGTCTGGGTGCACCGGACTGTCCGGTGGTGCATCGGACAGTGTCCGGTGCGCCAGGCAGGCTCTGGCGAACCTGCTGCTCTCGGGACTTCGACGGCGGTGTACGGCTATAAATCACCGGACTGTCCGGTGCGCGCCGGACTGTCCGGTGAGTCGTTCACAGGCAAAGTCGTCGCTCTCGGAAAGTAATTAACGGCGTACGGCTATAAATCACCGGACTGTCCGGTGTGCACCGGATTGTCCGGTGAGCCAACGGTCAGCCGGGCCAACGGTCGGCCGAGGATTCCGCGCGTGACGCGTGGCTGAGCCAACGGTCACATTGGAGCACCGGACTCTCCGGTGTGCACCGAACAGTGTCCGGTGTGCCAACGGCTCTGGATCTGCAACGGTCGACTGCGCCATAGAAGGAAAGAAATCCGCACCGGACAGTGTCCGGTGGTGCACCGGACTGTCCGGTGCGCCAGGCGACAGAAGGCAAGATCTGCCTTCCTGGAATGCTCTCAACGGCTCCTAGCTGCCTTGGGGCTATAAAAGGGACCCCTAGGCGCATGGAGGAGTACAACAAGCATTCTCACAACATTCCTAAGCACCAAGACTTCGATTCCGCGCATTTGTTTCTTCGTGATAGCATCTAGAGCTCTAGTTGAGTTGTGAACTCGTCGGGTTGTGTTGCGAGCTCTTGTTGCGACTTGTGTGCGTGTTGACATTCTGATTTTGTGTCTTGTGTGCGTTGCTCATCCCTCCCTTACTCAGTGCTTCTTTGTGAACTTCAAAGTGTAAGGGCGAGAGGCTCCAAGTTGTGGAGATTCCTCGCGAACGGGATAAAGAAAAGCAAAGCAAAACACCGTGGTATTCAAGTGGGTCTTTGGACCGCTTGAGAGGGGTTGATTGCAACCCTCATCCGTTGGGACGCCACAACGTGGAGTAGGCAAGCGTTGGTCTTGGCTGAACCACGGGACAAACCACTGTGCCATCTTTGTGTTGATATCTCTGTGGTTATTGTGTTTTGTTGAGACTCCTCTCTAAGCCACTTGGCATTATTGTGCTAACGCCTAATCAAGTTTTGTGGCATTAAGTCTCAAGTTTTACAGGATCACCTATTCACCCCCCCCCTCTAGGTGCTCTCAATTGGTATCAGAGCCGTTCTCTTAACGAAGGGACTAATCGCCCGAAGAGATGGATCCTAAGGGGAAGGGAATTGTGATCAACGATAAGGAGAAGGAGTCCTTCGTCAACGAGCCGAAGGATGACAAGCCTACCGACTCGGGCTCAGGCCACAAACGCAAAGATGGGAAGAAGAAGAAGACGAGACGCATCAAGGAGATCGTCTACTACGACGACAGTGATGAGTCCACTTCTTCCCAAAAGGACAACGACGACAACGACTATGACAAAAAAAAGACGGTTAACTCAAACTTTTCTTTCGATTATTCGTGTATTTCGCATAGCTCAAATACACATTTGCTTTCCATTCCTCTTGGCAAACCTCCACACTTTGATGGGGAGGACTACGGATTTTGGAGCCACAAAATGCGTAGTCACTTGTTCTCTCTCCATCCTAGCATATGGGAGATTGTTGAGAGTGGAATGAAATTTGATAGTACTGATAGTCCCATGTTTATAAATGAACAAATCCATAAAAATGCACAAGCTACTACTGTTCTCTTAGCATCTTTGTGCAGGGAAGAGTACAATAAGGTGAGCGGCTTGGACAATGCCAAGCAGATCTGGGACACCCTCAAGATCTCACATGAGGGGAACGACATCACCATGCTCACCAAAATGGAGTTGGTGGAGGGCGAGCTTGGAAGATTTGCAATGATAAGGGGAGAGGAGCCAACCCAAACATACAACCGGCTCAAGACCCTCATCAACAAGATAAGGAGCTACGGAAGCAAACGATGGATGGATCACGACGTCGTTCACCTAATGCTAAGGTCTTTTACTGTACTTGATCCACATCTAGTGAACAATATTCGTGAAAATCCTAGGTACACCAAGATGTCGCCCGAAGAAGTTCTTGGGAAGTTCGTAAGCGGGCGAATGATGATCAAGGAGGCGAGATACGTGGACGACGCGTTGAATGGTCCAATCAATGAGCCTCAACCCGTTGCTCTCAAGGCAACAAGGAGCAAGGAGGCGCTACCTAGCAAGGTGGCGCAAGTTGAGGCGGCAGGGCTCAATGATGAAGAGATGGCCCTCATCATCAAGCGCTTCAAGACAACGCTAAAGGGTCACAAGGGACAGCCAAGCAAGACCAAGACAAAGGGGAAGCACTCATGCTTCAAATGTGGTAAGATTGGTCATTTTATTGCTAACTGTCCCGATAATGATAGTGACCAGGAAAAAGGGAACAAAAGGGAAAAGAAGAAGAATTACAAGAAGGCTAAGGGCGAGGCACACCTTGGAAAGGAGTGGGACTCGGATTGTTCGTCATCCGACTCCGACAATGAAGGACTCGCCGCCACCGCCTTCAACAAGTCATCCCTCTTCCCCAACGAGCGTCACACATGCCTCATGGCGAAGGAGAAGAAGGTATGTACTCGAGACAGTACTACTTATGCTTCTTCAAGTGAGGATGAGTCTAGTGAAGATGATGAAATTGATTATTCTTGCTTATTCAAGGGTCTAGATAGAACCAAGGTTAACAAGATTAACGAATTAATTGATGCCTTGAATGATAAAAATAGATTATTAGAGAAGCAAGAGGATCTTTTATATGAAGAACATGATAAGTTTGTAGAGGCTCAAAAATCCCTTGCTTTAGAAATCAAAAGGAATGAAATGCTTTCTTGTGAACTATCTGCTTGTCATGAAACCATTTCTACTTTAAAAGGTGTTAATGATGATTTAAATGCTAAACTAGAAGTAGCAAGTAAATCTAACTCTTGTGTAGAACATGTTATGATTTGCAATAGGTGTAAAGATTTTGACATTGATGCTTGTAGTGAACACCTAGTTTCAATTTCCAAATTAAATGATGAATTGGCTAGTCTTAATGCCCAACTTAAGACTAGCAAAAGTGAATTTGACAAACTAAAATTTGCAAGGATGCCTACACGATTGGTAGACACCCCTCAATTAAGGATGGTCTTGGCTTCAAGAGGGAAGCCAAGAACTTAACAAGCCATAAGGCTCCCATCTCCGCCAAGGAGAAAGGGAAGGCCCCTATGGCTAGTAGTGCTAAAAAGAACCATGCTTTCATGTATCATGATAGGAGACATTCTAGGAATGCCTATAGAAGTTATGATGTTTTTGATTCTCATGCCATGTTTGCTTCTAGTTCTTCCTATATGCATGGTAGAGATATGCCTAGGAGAAATGTTGTTAATATTCCTAGGAAAATTAATGAACCTTCGACAATATATCATGTTTGCAATACCTCATTTGCTATTTGTAGAAAGGATAAGAAGGTAATTGCTAGGAAGTTAGGGGCCAAATGTAAGGGAGACAAAACTTGCATTTGGGTCCCTAAGACTATTGTGACTAACCTTGTAGGACCCAACAAGAGTTGGGTACCTAAGACCCAAGCCTAAATTTGCCTTGCAGGTTTATGCATCTGAGGGCTCAAGCTGGATTATCGACAGCGGATGCACAAACCACATGACGGGAGAGAAGAGGATGTTCTCTTCCTACATCAAGAACAAGGATCCCCAAGATTCAATAATATTCGGTGATGGGAACCAAGGCAAGGTGAAAGGGTTAGGTAAAATTGCTATTTCGTCCGAGCACTCTATTTCTAATGTGTTTTTAGTTGAGTCACTCGGATATAATTTGTTATCTGTAAGTCAACTTTGTAATATGGGATATAATTGTCTATTCACAAATGTAGATGTGTCTGTCTTTAGAAGGTGTGATGGTTCACTAGCTTTTAAGGGTGTACTAGACGACAAACTTTATTTGGTTGATTTTGCAAAAGAAGAGGCCGATCTAGATGCATGCTTAATCGCTAAGACTTGCATGGGCTGGCTGTGGCATCGCCGTTTAGCACATGTGGGGATGAAGAACCTTCACAAGCTTCTAAAGGGAGAACACGTGATAGGTCTAACTAATGTGCATTTCGAAAAAGATAGACCTTGTGCAGCTTGTCAAGCAGGCAAACAGGTGGGAAGCTCTCATCACACCAAAAATGTGATGACCACATCAAGACCTTTGGAGATGCTTCACATGGACCTCTTCGGACCCGTCGCCTATCTAAGTATAGGAGGAAGTAAGTATGGTCTTGTTATAGTTGATGATTTTTCCCGCTTCACTTGGGTATTCTTTTTGCAGGATAAATCTAAAACCCAAGGGACCCTCAAGCGCTTCCTAAGGAGAGCTCAAAATGAGTTTGAGCTCAAGGTGAAGAAGATAAGGAGCGACAACGGGTCTGAGTTCAAGAACCTTCAAGTGGAGGAGTTCCTTGAGGAGGAGGGAATCAAGCATGAGTTCTCTGATCCCTACACACCAGAGCAAAATGGTGTGGTAGAGAGGAAGAACAGGACGCTCATAGACATGGCGAGGACGATGCTTGGAGAGTTCAAGACCCCCGAGCGCTTTTGGTTGGAAGCCGTGAACACGGCTTGCCACGCCATCAACCGGGTCTACCTTCACCGCCTCCTCAAGAAGACTTCGTATGAGCTGCTAACCGGTAACAAACCCAATGTTTAGTATTTCCGAGTTTTTGGGAGTAAATGCTACATTCTAGTGAAGAAGGGTAGGAATTCCAAATTTGCTCTCAAAGCTGTAGAAGGGTTTTTGTTAGGTTATGACTCAAATACAAAGGCGTATAGAGTCTTCAACAAATCATCGGGGTTGGTTGAAGTCTCTAGCGACGTTGTATTTGATGAGACTAATGGCTCTCCAAGAGAGCAAGTTGTTGATCTTGATGATGTAGATGAAGAAGACGTCCCAACGGTCGCGATACGCACCATGGCGATTGGAGATGTGCGGCCTCAGAAACAAAAAGAGCAAGATCAACCTTCTTCCTCAACAATGGTGCATCCCCCAACTCAAGACGATGAACAGGTTCATCAAAAGGAGGCGTGTGATCGAGGGGGAGCACAAGATGATCATGTGATGGAGGAAGAAGCTCAACCGGCACCTCCAACCCAAGTTCGAGTGACGATTCAAAGGAATCATCCAGTCGACCAAATATTGGGTGATATTAGCAAGGGAGTAACCACTCGCTCTAGATTGGTGAATTTTTGTGAGCATTACTCTTTTGTCTCTTCTATTGAGCCTTTCAGGGTAGAAGAGGCCTTGCTAGATCCGGACTGGGTGTTGGCCATGCAGGAAGAGCTCAACAACTCAAGAGGAATGAAGTTTGGACACTAGTGCCTCGTCCCAAGCAAAACGTTGTGGGAACCAAGTGGGTGTTCCTCAACAAACAGGACGAGCACGGGGTGGTGACGAGGAACAAGGCTCGACTTGTGGCAAAAGGTTATGCCCAAGTCGCAGGTTTGGACTTTGGGGAGACTTTCGCTCCTGTGGCTAGGCTAGAATCAATTCGTATTTTGCTAGCATATGCCGCTCACCATTCTTTCAGGTTGTTTCAAATGGATGTGAAGAGCGCTTTCCTCAATGGGCCGATCAAGGAGGAGGTGTACGTAGAGCAACCCCCTGGCTTCGAGGATGAACGGTACCCCGACCACGTGTGTAAGCTCTCTAAGGCGCTCTATGGACTTAAGCAAGCCCCAAGAGCATGGTATGAATGCCTTAGAGACTTTTTAATTGCTAATGATTTCAAGGTTGGGAAAGCCGATCCAACTCTTTTTACTAAGACTTGCGATGGTGATCTTTTTGTGTGCCAAATTTATGTCGATGACATAATATTTGGTTCTACTAATCAAAAGTCTTGTGAAGAGTTTAGCAGGGTGATGACGCAGAAATTCGAGATGTCGATGATGGGCGAGTTGAACTACTTCCTTGGGTTCCAAGTGAAGCAACTCAAGGATGGCACCTTCATCTCCCAAACGAAGTACACGCAAGACTTGCTGAAGCGGTTTGGGATGAAGGACGCCAAGCCCGCAAAGACGCCGATGGGAACTGACGGACACACCAACCTCAACAAAGGAGGTAAGTCCGTTGATCAAAAAGCATACCGGTCCATGATAGGTTCTTTGCTTTATTTGTATGCTAGTAGACCGGATATTATGCTTAGCGTTTGCATGTGTGCTAGATTTCAATCTGATCCAAGGGAGTGTCACTTAGTGGCCGTGAAGTGAATTCTTAGATATTTAGTCGCTACGCCTTGCTTCGGGATCTGGTATCCAAAGGGGTCTACCTTTGACTTGATTGGATATTCAGATTCCGACTATGCTGGATGTAAGGTCGATAGGAATAGTACATCAGGGACGTGCCAATTCTTAGGAAGGTCCCTGGTGTCATGGAACTCCAAGAAACAAACTTTTGTTGCCCTATCCACCGCTGAGGCCGAGTATGTTGCCGCAGGACAGTGTTGCGCGCAACTACTTTGGATGAGGCAAACCCTCCGGGACTTTGGCTACAATCTGAGCAAAGTCCCACTCCTATGTGATAATGATAGTGCTATCCGCATAGCAGATAATCCTATTGAGCACAGCCGCACAAAGCACATTGACATTCGGCATCACTTTTTGAGAGACCACCAGCAAAAGGGAGATATCGAAGTGTTCTATATTAGCACCGAGAACCAGCTAGCCGATATCTTTACCAAGCCTCTAGATGAGAAGACCTTTTGCAGGCTGCGTAGTGAGCTCAATGTCTTAGATTCGTGGAACTTGGATTGATTTATAGCATACATGTGTTTATGCCTTTGATCATGTTCTTTATGCATTTTGTTGCTTATGTATGGTGCTCAAGTTGTACAAGCACTCCCCGGACCTCACAAGTCCTTTGCACGTGATGCACATATTTAGGGGGAGATGTGCTACAACTTGACCCCTTGAGACTAACCATGTGTTTGAGTTTTCTTAATTTAGTCTCAAAAGAGGTTTGAAAGGGAAAAGGTGGACTTGGACCATGAAAGACTTCCACTGCACTCCGATGAGAGGGTAACTTAATTCCAAGTTCATCTCATGTACTCTTATTGCCTTTGTATACTCATTTGAAGATTTTGGTGAGGCAATGGGGTGTATGGGCCAAGATTGATCCCGTTTTGGTGCTTGATGCCAAAGGGGGAGAAAATAAGGCTAAAGCAATAAATGGATCAGCTACCACTTGAGAAATTTTGAAAATAGTAGAATAGAGCTTTTGGTTTGTCAAAACTCTCTTGTTGTCTCTTTTTTGTCAAAAGTTTGCCTCTTGTGGGGAATGGTTGACTATGGGAAATAGGGGGAGTTTTTGATATTGTGATCAATTTCTATTGGAACAACTCTCTTTATGTCTCTACAAGTGTGTTTGACTTAGAGATAGGAATTTGAGGTTGATTTGCAAAAACAAACCAAGTGGTGGCAAAGTATGATCCATATATGCCAAAATTGAATCAAAACAATTTTGAGTTTTCATTTGCATTGATATTGCACTTGTTCTAGTTGCTTTATGTTGTGTTGGCATAAATCACCAAAAAGGGGGAGATTGAAAGGGAAATGTGCCCTTGGGCCATTTCTAAGTATTTTGGTGATTGAGTGCCAACACAAGTGCTTTTGTGTTAATCTATGCAAAGTGGTGGACAAAGTGCAAATCAAGTAAAAAGGTATGTTTCTAGACTTAGTACATTGTTTTATGGACTAATGTATTGTGTCTAAGTGCTGGAAACAGGAAAAATCGAATTGGAAAAGAGATGGTTTTGTTCAGCCAAAGTCTGCTCAGTCTGGGTGCACCGGACTGTCCGGTGGTGCACCGGACAGTGTCCGGTGCGCCAGGCAGGCTCTGGCGAACCTGCTGCTCTCGGGACTCCGACGGCGGTGTACGGCTATAAATCACCGGACTGTCTGGTGCGCACCGGACTGTCCGGTGAGCCGTTCACAGGCAAAATCGTCGCTCTCGGGAAGTAATTAACGGCGTACGGCTATAAATCACCGGACCGTCCGGTGTGCACCGGACTGTCCGGTGAGCCAACGGTCAGCCGGGCCAATGGTCGGCCGAGGATTCCGTGCGTGACGCGTGGCCGAGCCAACTGTCACATTGGAGCACCGGACTGTCCGGTGTGCACCGAACAGTGTCCGGTGTGCCAACGGCTCTGGATCTGCAACGGTCGACTGCGCCATAGAAGGAAAGAAATCCGCACCGGACAGTGTCCGGTGGTGCACCGGACTGTCTGGTGCGCCAGGCGACAGAAGGCAAGATCTGCCTTCCTGGAATGCTCTCAACGGCTCCTAGCTGCCTTGGGGCTATAAAAGGGACCCCTAGGCGCATGGAGGAGTACAACAAGCATTCTCACAACATTCCTAAGCACCAAGACTTCGATTCCGCGCATTTGTTTCTTCGTGATAGCATCTAGAGCTCTAGTTGAGTTATGAACTCGTCGGGTTGTGTTGCGAGCTCTTGTTGCGACTTGTGTGCGTGTTGACATTCTGATTTTGTGTCTTGTGTGCATTACTCATCCCTCCCTTACTCCGTGCTTCTTTGTGAACTTCAAAGTGTAAGGGCGAGAGGCTCCAAGTTATGGAGATTCCTCGCGAACGGGATAAAGAAAAGCAAAGCAAAACACCGTGGTATTCAAGTGGGTCTTTGGACCGCTTGAGAGGGGTTGATTGCAACCCTCGTTCGTTGGGACGCCACAACGTGGAGTAGGCAAGCGTTGGTCTTGGCCGAACCACGGGATAAACCACTGTGCCATCTCTGTGTTGATATCTCTGTGGTTATTGTGTTTTGTTGAGACTCCTCTCTAAGCCACTTGGCATTATTGTGCTAACGCCTAATCAAGTTTTGTGGCATTAAGTCTCAAGTTTTACAGGATCACCTATTCACCCCCCTCTAGGTGCTCTCACCATCGCTTGATGGGTCCATCATGATTAGTCAACAAAGATCTAGGAACCCAAGAGTCCTTTGTGTTAGCACTTGGTAAACTCATTACCTTTCTAACACAAGTTGCAATTTTGGGTTGCCTAGTTACATGAGAATCAATTGACAAGTTAGGAGTGAGATAGTTACCAATGGGACAATCCTTGCATTGATGACCCTTCTTTCGGCATGTGTAGCATAGGCGTTTTTCAAGTTTTGAAGATTTCTTCTTTCCTTGCTTGTTGCTAGCTACATGGTTAGTAAAAACTTTCTTTTCTAACCCTATGCCCTTTTGTTTCAAATGGGGACAAGATTTAATAAAGTGTCCCCTTTTTGAATATTTAAAACAAAGTTTATCATCCTTGTTAATAATCAAACCACTTTTGATGTAAGGACATGATCTAATCAAGTGCCCCTTTTCAAAGCATTCACTACACTTCTTATTTTCATTTGTATGAAGTGTAACTTGATTGTTACCTTGGATGTTACCTTTTATGGAGGCATGGTTGAGGCTTTTGGAGGAGGTATTGAATTTCATCTTTTGTTTCCTCCTCTTGGCAATCCTCAAATCCTTGACATTTTCTTCAAGGGATGTAGTGCATGCCACGGTTGTTCCCGTCTCAAGCTTCTTCACCATGTGATCACGGTTATCTTGAGAAGGTTGAGCAATACACTTCCCTTTTAGTTGTGTCAAGTTCATCTTTAGCCTCTCATTCTCTTCTTTGAGCTTTTGATATGTATCATCTTTTGTTCCTGCAAATTCTAGATCAAAAGAAGATTTGCTTGTCGACGGACAACAAGCATTAGCACATGGTAATATAGTATCAATTTGAATACATGTGCACAAGTGAGGTTGTTGGGATTTTAAGTTTTCTATCACAACCTCATGAGTCAAATTCAATATGATATGATCATCCATAAGATTTTCATGAGAACATAGAAGCATATCATATTTTTCTTGAAAAGCTAGATTTTCAACTTTTAGCTTTTCTACTTGGTCCTTAAGCAAGGTATTCTTATTTACTAATTGAGCGATACAATGTAAAGCGTTATCATGCTCAATTGAAACAGTTCCATACCTTTGGACCAAATCAACATGAGAGCACTTTAGCTCCTCATGTTCTTTAGTCAAAGCGTAGCATTTTCATGGAGAGAGCATCTTCTAGCCTTTGACGAGCTTCGCTTTGCTCTCTCACTCTTTCTAGAAGTTTGAGCATGACCGCCTTATCTTCTTGGCTTAGGCGAGCGTAGAGATGCAAGAAGCTTCTTTCTTCCTCCTCATCCTCATTTGTGCTTCCGCTATCATTTTCATTAGCCACACAACATATGTGGGAATCAAAATGGGAAGACAAACCTTTTGGAGAGGTGGATTCATCGTTTGGTCTCCATCGTTCATTTTCTTCTTCTTCCTTCAAAGGGTTAGTTTCACAAATACCAAAAGAAGGAGAAGCACAAAATGAACTATCATATTTGGACTCGTCAAATTTGTTTTTAATTCTAGTCCAAATATCATGCACATCACAAATGGGTTTGTCATATTTTATTATGAAGGCATGATAATCTTCTTTGCTAAGGGATTTACTTAAGATGTCATAAGCTAGATAGTTTAAGCGTATACATCTTAAATCTTCTTCGGAGGCATTTTCCCTAGCATAGTTAGGAGGAATAGTACTCTTGTCTAAAATTTGTTCTAATTGTGGATCTACCGCTCTAAAAGCATTTATCACTCTAGTAGACCAAGAATCATAGTTAGAACAATCAGAAAGTAATATCTCAAGAGTTACCTCCTTGTTCTCCTGGGTCTTCTTATTCTTTTGGGATCTTCTACGAGCCATCACTTCGAGTTGTTAGACTCAAGATGAAGTGCCTAGCTTTAATACCAATTGAAAGTCGCCTAGAGGGGGGGGGGGTGGATAGGCGAAACCTGAAAATTAAAACTTTATCCCCCAACTAGATCCCTTGATTAGTGGTTAGAACAAGATATACAATTGTCGGAGTAAAAACTAAGTTCTTGCCAGTAAAGAGTATAGCTTTCAAATAATGCGGAAGAGATTAATTAATACAACTAATAAGTCTATGATAATAAAGTAAGAAGGCTTAAATGAGAAGAGCAATAAGTCAAGTTGATTCTTGCGAAGTGTTGCTTCACTAAATGAGAATTTAACTTGAAGCAACACCAAATGATATTAACAAATAATAGCACAAGAAAACTTAGAGTAAGGGAAAGCAAACAAATCACAAGCAATAAACACAAATGACACGGGTGATTTGTTTTACCGAGGTTCGGCCCTCGAAGGCCTAGCCCCCGTTGAGGAGTCCACTAAGGACGGGTCTTTTTCAACCCTTTCCCTCTCTCCACCGATCACCCAAGGATCGGCGAGCTCTTCTTCTTCTCAAGGATCACTCTCGATCCCGCAAGGACCACCACACTCTTTGGTGTCTCTTGCTAGCTTTTACAAGCCTCCAAAACTTTGGAGGAAGTTCAATGGGAGTCAAAACTCCACGCGCAAATGAACACAAAGATGTAGTACACACTATCTCTCAATGAATCTCACAAGGCACTAGAGCTAAATCACACGAGAGGCTTTCTTTTGCTTGCTCTCGCTTTTGTGGCACTTGTGTGGGTTGTAGTGGTCTAAATCTTGTGTATAGGATGGATCAATGAATATATGTGGTTGGGAGGGCTTGAGTATGTAAACTAGATGACTTGGAATGTTGCTTGGACTCCCACACCTTGAAGTGGCCGGTTGGGGTGGTATTTATAGCCACCAAACAAAATATGGCCGTTGGAGAAGCTTGCTGGCGATGGGCGCACCGGACAGTCCGGTGCGCCGCCATGTCATCCTCCCGTTAGGCTCGGAGCCGGTCGACCGTTGGAGGCTTCGTCCTCATGCGGCACCGGACAGTCCAGTGCGACACCGGATAGTCCGGTGCCCCTCTGATCGTCTGCTCTGACATCTGAATTCCACTGTTCACTTTGCAGAGTCGACCGTTGCGCGCAGATAGCCGTTGCTCCACTGGTGCACCGGATAGTCCGGTGTGCACCGGACACTGTCCGGTGAATTATAGCAGAGCTGCGCCTAGGAAACCCGAAGGTGAAGAGTTCGAGCTGAAGCACCCTGGTGCACCGGACACTGTCCGGTGGTGCACCGGACAGTCCGGTGCGCCAGACCAGGGCAGCCTTCGGTTATCCCTCGCTCTCTTTGTTGAACCCTTTTCTTGGTCTTTTTATTGGCCTTTTGTGAACCTTTGGCACCTGTATAACTTATAGACTAGAGCAAACTAGTTAGTCCAAATATTTGCGTTGGGCAATTCAACCACCAAAATCAATTAGGAAATAGGTGTAAGCCTCATTCCCTTTCAGAGAGCAGACGCCAATTAAAAGAAAGAAATAATACAAGCATCATTTTGACCCAACTCTAAAAGCTTCCAGAAAGGTAAATATTCCTACACCTGACAGTAGTAGCAAAAAGAAAGTGTGTGTGTCACATTTGGGCAATGTACGTACACGTTAAGGTTGCATCTTGGTCCAGAAAGCTCCAGTGCTTGCAACTGCAGTGACGAATCATCCGTCAGGTCAGAGCATCAGCTGAAGGAAAACTCGGGCACCTTGAATTTGTGTGACTCTGTGTGTTGTGATGCCTCCCACCGCTCTGCAAGCCCATCGCCCTCTTGGATCCTGACCACCTCTGACATCTTGGTCCTATGACCAGGGAGGAATTGGGTACATAGCAGCGCCACTTGCATCATCTCCTCTAGCTCAATGCGGTCATATTTGCTCCCCAGGCCCTTGTCGACAAGTCTGTCCAGCTGCTTTTCTTGGTGCATCTTCTTCAGCTGAACAACATCAATGTCTGTTAGCTCAAGTACGATCATATGCCACAAGTTATATAAACCATATTAAACTGATATCGCGCTAACCTACCCAGTTTCACAAACTGAACTTGTTTTAGCGAAGCATGTAAATTCCTCAAGCTCAAATAGTCGATTAATACTCCAAAGCATAAAATATTCTTTCCCACTCCACTGTGATTTAGTTTTTTCCTATGTATAATGTTTCATGTGAAGAAAAAGAACATGAGAGCTTAAATATTGTTTAATACATTCCGAAGTGCTTCAGAGATGCACCCATGCAGTGAGATCAGTTTTGGACCATTACAAGCTAGTATAGTAATTTGTGTGGGTAGGTAGACTGAGTGGTGGCACCTATAGTATTGCCATTTGGTCATTGCAGGGACTTCTATAAAAAACACAGAAATCCCACTGAAGAAACCTAAAGCATTTCTTGGAACTTACAATAGCACTCTGTTTGAATTATATGCAGAAGCAATAGCAAATCAAGGAACTAGAATTAGAGATGAATTCCATGGTCATTGAGGATGCAGAGAAGTCGAAGGATTATTGTGATCTCTTACAGCAGCACATGAGTTTGAAGAAGGATGCCCATGATATTGTCCTATCTCCAAAACGTTTTCTGCCTTTCTCGCAACCTGAAAGGCTTATCCACGTTGAATTTAGTACGGCTGAGTCAGCCAACTTTTCCGTTGATGAAAATGTTACATGGGGAATTATAATAAACTTCGAAAAAGTGAAATCACATGGTGAAGGTACACAAGTTAAAACAATAATCTCATTCCAATCTATTCCTCTAATGTAATTCTCTATTTTGTTTATATGTTTAGAATACATAATGATTTACCTACGTGTTTGGTAATGTATTCCATGACATGATTTATTCAGAATTCAGAATACATAATTGATTTGACCTATTTTTAAAAATAAACAAAGCTGAGAGTATCCTAGTGTTGGTTCTTACAAAGCAATCGGATCAGTGTAACATCAAGAAAACACAAATTATAGTCATAAGCAATTGGAACAAGTGTAGTAGAACCAACATAGTCATAAACTAAGAAGTCATTTCATAGTGGAGATACGTGATGACATAGCTAATGTGGATATTGGCTTTGAAGAAGATTTAAATTTTCCAACAGCAGCCCCATTAATTAGATAAAAAAGGCATACACAAAACTAATTTCTTACAAAAAATATAGCAGGACTGTAGGACATAATTTCTTACAAAATTAAGACGTTCCTTAAAAAGTTTATGCTACAATACTGTACAAAAAAATTAAGAAATATATTGCATGTGCAGTTGTGAGAGAACCTATGGATCAAGTGACCTCTAGAAAATAGATTCGCCAAATAAGATTATCCTATTAGGAATTATACCACATTAACACATAACACATCCAAGGACCAAAACAATATCTGAGAAATAAAACAGATAAGGATGAGCAAACTACCGCTTTGTTGCACAACATATCCTGATCCTGGAATACAAACAATTAAGAGACAAATTATACAATTGACTGAACAATAGAAAAATGACATAAGAGAGTATTTCAAAAAGGACAAAAGAGCATTTCGTAAACAGAATATGAAATTAGACACAAGTAAACTCTTACCAATCAACTCCGACGGCAGGGCATGCGCTGCCTGTGGCGATGCGTCTGCCAACAACCTCCTATGTGCCCCCACCGTAGCCCACCGCAGCCAATGAAACATAGATTGTAGAGAGACCCTTCCGCTTTGGATTCTTGCCTACTGATGCTGCTCACATATGCACCAGGAAGACAGAGTTTGGGAAAGTCCAGATCTAGGGCTCCATAATGTGAAGTTGTGAACAGATGATGGGGAGGAGCGGAAAGCACTAAAGGGGAGGAAGGTACTAACCTTGGACCCGTGCCTAGACATGGACGCGGGCGAGGTGCGGCACTAGAACGCGGACGTCAACAATGTCTCCTTCCATGTCACCGAGCAGGGCCTCGAGGATGGGCCAGCGGTGCTCCTACTCCACAACTTCCTGGAGCTCTGGCTCTTGTGGCGCCACAAGATAACCGAGCTGGCCGTCCGCGGGCGTGGCCCTGGCGCCGGCGAACATGTCGGGAACGCAGGTGAGGGAGGCGAGGTCGAGAGGAGGCAAGGGCGTGACGTAAGGGCTGGAGGAACGACGTGGGGGAATCTGGTGTGTGGGATGGGGAGGTGCGGACCGCGGACGTGATGCAGCTCGTGCACGACTCTGTTGAATCGAAGAAAAATTTTGGGTCCGAGCACCATGGCACGTGTCGGCATGCGAGAGGACGTCGTACGCGGGAACGCGGGGAGGGACTCAAAACCTTGCGTCTTTTAACTAGAAGTAATGTAGAGAACATAAATAATAAAGCAAACAAAAACTATGGCTAAAAGCAATTAACATATATAATAAAGCGAATAAAACAATGGCTAAAAGTAATTAGCTACAACTGAACATTTATAAAGGTCTAAGGGGTGTCATGAGGACATTTTCCTTGTTGACAGCATTTTTTGTATTGCTTGGAGGTGATATGTATATGGCAGCGAATATGTTAATGGACTGGGTCATGAGTTCATTATGTTTTATTGAGAAATATTTTATTATTTCATAATATTTGGTGAGAAATACATACATCCGTTTAGGAGATACGTTGTTGTCATGAATGAGTTTTTTTTAATCTGGTGTAGAAAATAATATGTAATGGTTATTGGGATTCTAGATTTAAGAGCATCTCCAACATCTCATTTTAACTAATCTCCCAATAACTATGTATTGAGATCTTTCTAAAAAATTTAGTATTAAAAAAAGTCTATACTCCAACAGCTTTCCTTTAATTTCCCTAAAATCATTAGTGATTAGTCTGTCTACATGAGACAAATGCACGAACCGATGCGCATGAAGGAGGCTGGAAGCCTGGCCAATTTTTTTTTTGCATTTTAGCTCTTCCTCGAAAAAAAATTCACGTTTGAACCCTAGAAAATTTTAATGTTATTTTTAGACCCTTTGCTCGGCGCCATAGGCTATGGCGCCGAGGTACGTGCTGAGCTGGCGCAAACGGACGTCGTGGCGTCGACGTGGCACCAAGCTCGGCGCCATAGATCTTGACGCCGAGCTCAGTTATGTACATAAAACTTGTCTAGCTTAGTCGGTAGAGCACAAGGCTCTTAACCTTATGGTTGTGGGTTTGAGCCCCATGATGGGTGTTTTTTAATATTTTTTGTCTTATTCACTGATTTGTTTTTTTTGTTGTCCAGATTTTTCGCTTATGTCACTGAATGGAAAGGTTAATTAAATCCGCGGATTAAATATACTGTTTATTTAGTAGTATGTAAATTAAATATAAAAGTAAGGGATTGTACCCCTACACACAGACACAAGCTCACAAAGTATTTTGTCCACTTGAAAAACTTAAATTTGTTTGAAAAACGTCATGGTAAATGGAGGGAATGGAATTAGGCATCACCTACTGGAGTAATTTATGCAGTAAATTCTAAAATATATCATCCATGAGATAAATATATAATGGAGTATACTTTTATTTAATGCAGAGGAAAAAGAAGATGAATATGTGTGCTTCTTTTTACTAGGAATATGTTATTATGTTTTTAAGATTTATGTTCAAAAGAACTCAATAAAAATATAATATTTTTATGTGGTCATGATTGAAGTAAGAGTGTTCATATTTGATTTTTATTGTGGTTAGCTGAGCAAACAAGGGGGAAAGTTGACGGCTTGCGGCCACTGTGGCACACAGCCGCTGTGCTTGCTGGATAAACAAAAAAATCTGGACGAATAAACAAATCAGTCACAAAAACAAAAAATCTGGATAAGAAATAAATCTAGACGGACAAATCAGCGACATAAACGAAAAATATGGACAACAAAAAAATCAGTGACAAAGACAAAAAAAGTATTAAAACACGCCCACTATGGGGCTTGAACCCACGACCACAAGGTTAAAAGCCTTGCACTCTATCGACTGAGCTAGACAAGTTTTATGTATATAATAGAGCTCAGCGCCAAGATCTATGGCGCCGAGCTTGGTGCCACCACGGTGCCACGACGTCCGTTTGTGCCAGCGCAGCACGTATCTCGGCGCCATAGCCTATGGCGCCGAGCTGTGTTACCTCGGCGTCATTGGCTATGGCGCCGAGCAAAGGGTCCAAAAATGACATTAAAATTTTTTAGAGTCCAAACGTGTATTTTTTTTCGAGGAAGGGCCAAAATATAAAAAATTCGGGAAGCCTGGAAGGCTCGCCCGGGAACCTGAAAAAAATACGATTGGGAGGTGTGCCGTGTGCGTCGGAGGAAATGTCCACACACGAGGAGGGCTTTTACGCGCGCGTAAAGATAGTGTAGGGATGGCAATTTAATCCGTGGATTTGGATATCCGTTGGATATTCGACCCGACGGATAAGGATATGGATATGTTTTTTTACCCGCGGGTTAGACCCGTATCCGGTTCGAGATAAAGTGGGCATGGATTTGGATATTAAATCTCACCCGCGGGTAATCCGTTGGATATCTGAAATTAACCATTAGTCCATTATTGCCAGGATGAACATGATTCTACTATCATTCACTAAAAAATTCAAACATAGCTACTATAGCGCTACCTCAAGTGCTCAACACTACACTCGGATCGGATCAATATTGATTGTCATGTATTTGTTTTCATGTTGAGACATGTAGACATGTATTTTTATCATATTGAGAATGTTGCTTGTTGAAGGACATGTATATTTGTTTAAATTTTTATTAAATTTTAAGTTGTATATGATGTTGAATTGGGAAGAAAATTGATTAATTTTGTTATTCAATTGCTGAAAATGGTTCTTTATCATATCCGATGGATATCCAATGGATATCCGAAATCCGATGGGCATGGATATGGATATGAATTTCTACCCGCGGATATAGTCACGAACGGATATTATCTATGACTGTGGATATGTCTGCGGGCGGATATTTCCAATATCCGATCCGAATCCGACCCGTTGCCATCCCTAAGATAGGGTGCTCTGATAGGGTTATGTTGGAGAGTTGTTTTTAATTCCCCTCTAAATTAAGGATTGAGATTAGAAATATTAGAATATACTGGAGATGCACTAACGCAAAGGACTTACCGATTCGAGACTATGGGTTGGATAGCTTGTCCATCGCAGTAGTGAGGAAGTCCTCTAATGTCATGGTGTTTTTTTTTTTTTTTGGAGTAGATGGCGCTCTTCATTTGTGGTAGCGATTTGTGCCCGCCATGCACCGATTAAATATGATGGATATAAAAGTTACACCGGCTTATTATCGAAGTAGAACCAAAGAGGCCGGAGCCGGGAGCCAGCAGGTGAAAGTCCGAGTTCCAGTCCACGCCGGCGAGGCCTCCGCGTATATGCTGCTCGTGCTCGCTTCTCCGTGTCCTGCCCGTCTCCGTATTATTCTAGTCTAGTCCAGGCCGCATGCCAAGCATTTATACTTGTTCCAGTCCACCCCGAGCTAGCACGTGTTCCATCCAAATATCCAATCCAACTAAAACAATCATTGAAACATACAGGTTCGAGGAGCTAGCTGGCTATCAAGTTTCAACGGGGGCAAGGATTCAACGGTGCTTTCTTTCCTGCCTTCACCTGCTGCTCATCATCATCTTCTCTTCCTTTTGACTTGTTTGTTTATGCTCACGACGGTTGGCGGTTGCGAACCACCGACGCGGTGTTGAATCGAAGCGAATCGAATCGAATCAAATCAAATCGATTCGAACCGATAGGTGCTGCTGCATTTGCTTCGAGCAGGCTACTACCTCGTTCAGAGAGCACGTGGACAGCACGGTCCAGAGACCGGCATACACGCTGTCAGATAGGATGGGAGCCTATATTGTTTTGTGTTGTAAATAAATCATGTAAATGAACGTTCCAGAGACGTGTGCTCACTGTGTTAAGCACCTCCTATATGTTTATGAGATTTATTAACACACTCTTATTAGTATATGGGCTTGTTTATAACACATAACAGCATATAAAAATGTGTGTGTCTATTTAGTTATTTAAGCATGGAGTTAAAACATAAAGTACAAGGTGATCTTAATTCTAATTTAAAATCTACCTCTAATAAATTTTTAGACGCTCCTAAAAACTGTATTTTTAGAGTTACTTTGTAGGGAGATGCTCTAAAAACCTTGTCGTAGCAAGCATTTGGCTAAGGAACACATACTCCCTCCGGCGATGTCGATTAGGAAAGCTACATGGTGTCTAAAATATAGCTTTAACCGATATTTTATTAAAATACAAATAAACTCTTAATATATTTATATTTTTATGAAAGTACTTATTAAGATAAATCGGTGTATATAAACATTATGTTTCAAAATCACACAATAAAATAGTTATTTGTAGTTAAAATTTTATAGGTTTAACTCAAACTTTGTCCAAAACAACAATTAATAGGACACCAGAGAGAGTAAGATTGTGTAATGCTTTAGTACTGTAAAATTTGGTATCTTTTTCTAGGACCTTTTCATTTGTTTAAATAGAAGATTATATATTAAGTAAATTGCAGTCCTGTAATCAAATAATTAAAGACAAGTTTTCTAATATAAGAAACATACGAAAATAAGCAACAAACTTATTAGCACCAAGGTCAAATACGTAAAAACTGATCTCTAGTTTGAGTGACGTAACAAACTTAACATCCAATGTTTTATTTTTAACATTGTAGTCGTCGGAATAGTGTGTGCGAGGTGTTTGACGGGGCCCGATGGTCTGAGATGGCGACGTCGAATGTCATCGAAGGGAGGACGACGGAATCCGTCCATCTCCCAGACGGCGTCGGCGATGCGAGAGCAGAGGGAAGCGACCTCTAGCGAGCCTTAGTTAGGGTGATGTCTTCTTTTCGATGTTTTTATTTCTATGCTCTTTTAATTACCAAATTGGTGCATCGTGAGTCACGTATGTTTCTCTTCCCTGTTTCTTGTCTAACAATAGATTCAATAGGTACTATAAGTAGAAGCGGTAATTGATCACAATACAAATATCTTTTCACAATAAATTTTAGCTAAAATAAAGATAATATTTATTATTATCAGTTTAATATCTAACATATGAACATATATTTATTTTTATATTAAATTTATTTTTTATGAGTATTAAATATAATTGTATGCCGTCGTAGCATTTTACTAGTAGTTTATAAAATTCTGGTTAGAATCGCCTGAGCTAAAAAGAATTGGAAAAAAAAACTGGACCCGCCAGGAGGAGGAGGCGAAGTCCGTGTTCTGCTCGTGTTCGCTTCTCCGTATTCCAGGTCGCATGCCACCATATATACCCGGCGTCGCCGCCGCGTTCTTCGTCTCTGCTTGCTAGCTCGTGCCTGCCAAATTGCCAACGAAGAACAAACGATCTATCCGCGGATCGGCGATCGCGATGGAGATCGAGCAGGCGATGCGCGGCAGCAGCGACGTCCGGCTGCGCGCCAAGTACGACGCCGCTGTCTACATCGTCCGCCGCGCCTACGCCTTGTACCCGTACGTACGACGCCGCCACGCGCGCGCGCACGCTCTCTGCTCTTCTCTGTCAATGCACACACCAGCTGGTTCACCACGTACGGCCGGCCCCGGCCCCGGCCCCGAGGAGCCAATGCAAGCCATACATGTTTGTGTGATCTTCCAGAGGTGTTTACAGGTTCGAGGAGCTGGCGTTCAGTTTCAACGGGGGCAAAGATTCAACTGTACATTCTTCCTGCCCTCACGGCCACGGCCGTCGGCCGGCCTCGTCTTCTTCCTCTTGACTTGTTGATTTATACGCTCAGTCACGATGGTTGCTAACCACCGACGCGACGTTGAATCGAATCGAATGGACAGGTGCTGCTGCATTTGATCCGGGCCGGCTACTACCTCCACAGAGCAAGTTCAGGTGGCGACGTGGACGACAGCACGGTCCTCCAGACCGTGAAGAACTGCCCCATGCGGACCATCTACTTCGAGGACCCCGACGCTTTCCCCGAAATCGACAGCTTCACGTACGAGACGGCATCGACGTAAGAGCGTGATCTGCCGTCCCTTTGTTCTGTTTTTCTTGGCAAATTAACACTGCTAGCTACCTCGTCTCTTGTGCAGGTACGGCTTGCCACTGGAAAGTATCAGGACAGGGTACAAGTCCGGACTAGAAGCCCTGCTCAAGGAGAAGCCTACCAAGGCAATCTTACTTGGCACTAGAAACGGCGACCCCAACGCGGTGACTCCCCTTGAATTGAGTGGTCCCCGTTTTAGTCTACTTCACTGTCATTCTGCAACATTTTTACGGTTCACGACGGTAATTGCGGTGTGAAAAAAATCGTTGTAGGTTGGTCAACAAGAGTTCTCCCCTAGCTCGCCTGACTGGCCTCCTTTCATGAGGGTGAACCCTATCTTGGATTGGTCCTACAGGTTTGGCTATCCTGCTGCTCTAATGCCATTGTTTTTCTTTAATAATTCTAATGCTTTGCTTTCTTGCTTGCATACTTGCTGTGGCGCGGCATGCAGTGACGTCTGGTCTTTCCTGTTAACGTGCAAGGTCCCATACTGCAGCCTCTATGACCAAGGGTATTATACGTTACTGTCTTATCTTCAGTGCATGTTCATATCGCACGTGTTTTTTTTGGTAGTCGTCACAGTTGCTTTGCCCTTTAGGTACACTTCTATTGGCAGCGTACACAACACTGTTCCAAACCAGCTTCTGCGTGATGGCCCGGGCGGGTCGTACAGGCCGGCGTACACGCTGTCAGATGGGAGTCTTGAGAGGGCTGATAGAGCAAAGAAGACCGGGAAGAGAGATGGCTCAGCTAACGGCACGAAGAACAACGGCAATGAAACGGAACAGTAGCCTGTCGCTGGAGAACTCTGGTTGTTCCCAGGTTTATTCTGAAGAAAAAGAATTTCGTATGGAAAAAATGGCAACTGTACATGTGCGCGTTCGAAGGCAACTCACTATTTATTTACTACTTTGTTTTATGATGAGGTGGGTGAGGGACCAATGCAAGTATCGTGAACGTTTTCTTTGTGTGTGTGTGTTTGGGAATAATGGTTCCTCCACCAAAGTATGTTCTTTTTTAAGTGAAAAAACAAACACCAGATGCTCTGGTCTGTCATTGTGGTAAACAAACATCTCCATAAGTTACTACAGTGTTGGAAAAACTTCAAACGGCTAATTTAGGGACTCTATTTTTCTAAGAAAAAATGAACTAATTTCTCTTAGAAAAATTAGGTTGCCAAACTAGCCTTAAGGGTTAATTTAGAAACTTAAATCCTTTCCGGTATTCCTAGTGATTGAGTGGGAAATGATCTAGTTTCCTACTCAATCTCTAGAAATCCCGAAGGTGATTTAAGTTTCCAGACTAGCCTTAAGATAATTTTTAAGTAAAGTGTCTTAGCGGTTCTTGCAATTGTTATTAAACTCACTAATCGACAATTTATGAATCCACCCAGAATAATCCTTACCATCAAAGTGAGGTGGTGTCGGGGATCATAATTAGGGGTACCCCTAAGACTCCTAATCTCAGCTGGTAACCCCAATCAGCACAAAGCTGTAAAGGCTTGATGGGCGCGATTAAGGTCAAGGCTCAGTCCATTCAAGGGACACGATCTCGCCTCGCCCGAGCCCAGCCTCGGGTAAAGGCAGCCGACCCCGGAGGATTCACGTCTCGCTCGAGGGCCCCCTCAAGCAACGGACACACCTCGGCTCGTCCGAGGCCCAATCTTCGCAGAGAAGCAACCTTGGCCAGATCGCCACGCCAACCGACCGTATCGCAGGAGCATTTAATGCAAGGATCGCCTGACATCTTATCTTGACGCGCTCTTCAGTCGACAGAGCCGAAGTGACCGCAGTCACTTCGCCGCTCCACTGACCGACCTGACAAGAAAACAGCGCCGCCTGCCCCGCTCCGACTGTCGTGCCACTCGCCAGAGTGAGGTCGACAGCGGCTAAGTCCAGCCTCGGGCGACATAGGAAGCTCCGCCTCGCCCGACCCCAGGGCTCGGCCCCCGTCTCGGCCTCGGAAGATGGACCACGCCTCGCCCGACCCCAGGGCTCAGACTTGGCCTCGGCTCCGGAAGATGACGAACTCCGCCTCGCCTGACCCAGGGCTCGGACTCAGCTTCGGCTCCGGAAGACGACGAACTCCGCCTCGCCCGACCCCAGGGCTCGGACTCGGCCTCGGCTCCGGAAGACGACGAACTCCGCCTCGCCCGACCCCTGGGCTCGGACTCAGCTTCGGCTCCGGAAGACAACGGACTCCGCCTCGCCCGACCCCAGGGCTCGGACTCAGCTTCGGCTCCGGAAGACGACGGACTCCGCCTCGCCCGACCCCAGGGCTCGGACTCAACCTCGACCTTGGAGGAATCGCCACCTCGCCCAAACTCGGGTTCGGACCAGCCACGTCGCTAGGGGGGCCATCATTACCCTACCCCTAGCTAGCTCAGGCTACGGGGAACAAGACCGGCGTCCCATCTGGCTCGCCCCATTAAACAAGTAATGATGACACCCCACACGCTCCATGACGGCGGCAGCTCCCAGCCCCTTATGTCAGCAAGGAGACGTCAGCAAGGACCTGACAGCCCCGACAGCTGTACTTCCGCAGGGCTCCAGCGTCCCTCCGACGACCACGACATCACATGAACAGGGTGCCAAAACCTCTCCGACTGCCACGACGGCATGTACTTAGGGCTCTAGCTCCTCTCTGCTAGACACGTTAGCACATTGCTACACTCCCTATTGTACACCTGGGCCCTCTCCTTACGTCTATAAAAGGAAGGTCCAGGGCTCTCGTACGGAGAGGTTGGCCGCGCGGGAGAACGGGCCGGCGCATAAGGCTCTCTCTCTCTCTCTCTCACTCCCACGCGAACGCTTGTAACCCCCTACTGCAAGCGCATCCAACCGCCCTGGGCGCAGGACAACACGAAGGTCGCGGTTTCCCCTCGCTGTTCTCCCCCTTTGTGTCTCGTCTCGCGCCGACCCATCTGGGCTGGGGCACGCAACGATAATTTACTCGTCGGTCCAGGGACCCCCCGGGGTCAAAACACCGACAGTTGGCGTGCCAGGTAGGGGCCTGCTGCGTGTTGACGAACAGCTTCCCGTCAAGCTCCAGATGGGTTGTCCCCAGCAACCTTTCCAACCCGGGACGACGCTTCGTTTCGGGAGTCTCGAGTTCATGTCTCTCGACGGCAGCTACGACATGGTACTCCTTCTTCCGCCGCGCGACGACGACAATGGCGGCCGTCAGCCCGCCCGCTGGCGGCGGAATCGACGACGTCTTCCCCACGTGGCGGAAGAGCAACATTCAGTTCTGTCCCGTCGCCTCCCCCGCCGATGGAGGAGGAGGCGGGGCAGGCATGGCCAAGCAGGGGGCGACACCTCGTCGGCTGTCGAGCGAGACGACGACGCCGGCGCCCCAGCGGGGGACACGCCGGGCGTTGACCTCACGTCGGAGACGAAGACGAGCGCCGTTTCCCCGCAACACGCCAACATCGAGCTGACGGATGACGCCAGCACGCTCGCGAAGGGCTTGCTGGGCGTCGCCCTCGTACTTGAGACAACGGTGCGGTCCGCCCCTGATGCGACTTCGTCACCACCCGTCGATCAAGAGGTACCGTCCGTTTCCCATCCCATGCCTTTTAAATTCAGCTTCGATCCACCAAGCGACCCCGCTTCGGTGGAGGCTTTCGCAAAGGCATGTCCAAACCCTCCGGGGTACCATGTGCGGTCACCCTGGGACAGACTGACGACCGTCTCGACCTACGGGCCCTCGGGTTCCGAGGAATATGACGAGCCCGACTCTGGTTGGGATTTCTCCGGGCTTGGTAACCCCAGTACCATGCGGGACTTCATGACCGCGTGTGACTACTGCCTCTCCGATTGTTCCGATGGTAGCCACAGCCTCGGCGACGAGGACTGTGGCCCAAGTCGCGAATGTTTCCACATCGATCTAGGGGGTCTTGGCGAAGGTAACCATCTTGGTATGCCAGAGAATGGCGATCCCCCTAGGCCTGTGCCTCGCGTTGACATCCTTCGGGAGCTAGCTGTGGTCCCAGTCCCTGCGGGGGGTCAGGACGCACAGCTCGAGCAAATTCGCGAGATGCAGGCTAGGCTCGACGAGAAGGCAGGAACACTTGCGCAGCCTCGGCTGAACCTTGGACAGGAGTGGGCAGGCCGAGCTCCGGCCGGAGAAGCGCGTCATCTGCCCCAGGACGTCCAGCACCGCATCGCCGACGATACCAGGCCAAGGCTGCCCCGGTTTCCAGTGGGGTCGGCCAGAACCTGGCTGCAGCTGCGATACTACTCCGAGCGATGCCAGAACCCTCCACCACCAAGGGGCGGCGTATCCAGGGAGAGCTCAAGAACCTCCTGGAAGATGCCGCGGTCCGACGGGCCGAAAGCTCTGCCTCCCGAAGGCAGGGGTACCCCCCGGAGCATCGCGCCGCGACTTCCGGATTCGTGCGAGAAGCCTCGGTCCACACCGGGCGCACGCGCAACACGGCGCCTGCGGCCCCGGGTCGCCTCGACAACGAGCACCACCACTGCAACCGTCGAGCCCACCTCGACGAGAGGGTGCGCCGAGGCTACCACCTCAGGCGTGGGGGACGCTACGACAGCGGGGAGGATCAGAGCCCCTCGCCCGAACCACCCGTTCCACAGGCTTTCAGCCGGGCCATTCGACGGGCGCCGTTCCCGACCCGGTTCCGAACCCCGACTACCATCACAAAGTACTCGGGGAGACGAGGCCGGAACTATGGCTCGCGGACTACCGATTGGACTGCCAGCTGGGTGGAACGGACGATGACAACCTCATCATCCGCAACCTCCCCCTGTTCCTCTCCGACACCGCTCGAGCCTGGCTGGAGCATCTGCCTTTGGGGCAAATCTCCAACTGGGACGACCTGGTCCAAGCCTTCGCCGGCAACTTCCAGGGCACGTACGTGCGCCCTGGGAACTCCTGGGATCTCCGAAGCTGCCGCCAGCAGCCGGTAGAGTCTCTCTGGGACTACATCCAGCGATTCTCGAAGCAGCGCACCGAGCTGCCCAACATCACCGATTTCGACGTCATCGGCGCGTTCCTCGCCGGCACCACCTGCCGCGACCTGGTGAGCAAGCTGGGTCGCAAGACCCCCACCAGGGCGAGCGAGCTGATGGACATCGCCACCAAGTTCGCCTCTGGCCAGGAGGCTGTTGAGGCCATCTTCCGGAAGGACAAGCAGCCCCAGGGCCGCCAGCCAGAAGACGTCCCCGAGCCGTTCGCTCAGCGCGACACCAAGAAGAAGAACAAGAAGAAGTCGCAAGCGAAACACGATGCCACCGACGCAGACCTTGTCGCCGCCGCTGAGTACAAGAACCCTCGGAAACCTCCTGGAGGTGCCAATCTCTTCGATAAGATGCTCAAGGAGCCGTGCCCCTATCATCAGGGGCCCGTCAAGCACACCCTTGAGGAGTGCGTCATGCTTTAGCGCCACTTTCACAAGGCCAGGCCACCGGCGGAAAGTGGCAGGGCCCACAACAACGACAAGGAGGACCACAAGACAGAGAAGTTTCTCAAGGTCCACGACTGCTTCATGATCTATAGTGGGCAAGTGGCGAACGCCTCGGCTCGGCACCGCAAGCAAGAGCGTCGGGAGGTCTGCTCGGTAAAGGTGGTGGCGCCAGTCTACCTAGACTGGTCCGACAAGCCCATCACCTTCGACCAAGGCGACCACCCCGACCGCGTGCCGAGCCCGGGGAAATATCCGCTCGTCGTGGACCCCGTCATCGGCAACGTCAGGCTCACCAAGGTCCTCATGGACGGAGGCAGCAGCCTCAACATCATCTACGCTGAGACCCTCAGGCTCTTGCAGATCGATCTGTCCTCGATCCAGGCAGGCGTGACGCCTTTTCACGGGATCATCCCCAGGAAACGCGTCCAACCCCTCGGACAACGCAGTGCTGGGGAGGCCATGTTACGCCAAGTTCATGGCCGTCCCCAACTACACCTACCTCAAGCTCAAGATGTCGGGCCCCAACGGGGTCATCACCGTCGGCCCCACGTACCGACACGCGTACGAATGCGACGTGGAGTGCGTGGAATACGCCGAGGCCCTCGCCGAATCTGAGGCCATCATCGCCGACTTGGAAAGCCTCCCCAAGGAGGTTCTAGATGCGAAGCGCCACGCCGGCAGCTTCGAACCAGCGGAGGCGGTTAAATCCGTCCCTCTCGACCCCAGCAACGACACCTCCAAGCAGATCCGGATCGGCTCCGAGCTCGACCCCAAATAGGAAGCAGTGCTCGTCGACTTTCTTTGCGCGAACGCCGAGGTTTTTGCGTGGAGTCCCTCGGACATGCCGGGTATACCAAGGGAAGTCGCCGAGCACTCACTGGATATCCGAGCTGGAGCCCGACCCGTGAAGCAGCCTCTGCGCTGATTCGACGAAGAAAAGCGCAGAGCCATAGGCGAGGAGATCCACAAGCTGATGGCCGCTGGGTTCATCAAAGAGGTATTCCATCCCGAATGGCTTGCCAACCCTGTTCTTGTGAGAAAGAAAGGAGGGAAATGGCGGATGTGTGTAGACTACACTGGTCTAAACAAAGCATGTCCGAAGGTTCCCTACCCTCTGCCTCGTATCGATCAAATCGTGGATTCCACTGCTGGGTGCGAAATCCTGTCATTCCTCGATGCCTACTCAGGGTATCACCAAATCAGGATGAAAGAGTCCGACCAGCTCGCGACTTCTTTCATCACACCTTTTGGCATGTACTGCTACGTTACTATGTCATTTGGTTTGAGGAATGCGGGTGCGACGTACCAAAGGTGCATGAACCATGTGTTCGGAGAGCACATTGGTCGAACGGTCGAGGCTTACGTCGATGACATCGTAGTCAAGACGAGGAGAGCCTTCGACCTCCTCTCCGACCTTGAAACGACATTCAAGTGTCTCAAGGCGAAAGGCATAAAACTCAACCCCGAGAAGTGCGTCTTCGGAGTCCCCCGAGGCATGCTCTTGGGGTTCATCGTCTCCGACCGGGCCATCGAGGCCAACCCGGAAAAAATCGCGGCCATCACCAACATGGGGCCCATCAAGGACTTGAAAGGCATACAGAGGGTCATGGGATGCCTTGCGGCTCTGAGCCGCTTCATCTCGTGCCTCGGCGAAAGAGGCCTACCTCTGTACCGCCTCTTAAGAAAGACCGAGTGCTTCACTTGGACCCCAGAGGCCGAGGAAGCCCTCGGGAACCTGAAGGCGCTCCTTACGAACGCACCTGTCCTGGTGCCCCCCGCTGCCGGAGAAGCCCTCTTGATCTACGTCGCCGCTACCACTCATGTGGTCAGCGCCGCGATCGTGGTCGAGAGACGAGAAGAAGGGCATGCATTGCCCGTCCAGAGACCGGTCCTCTCGCTCTGTGCAAAGGCTGTCCTTGACCGTCCTCTCGCTCTGTAGGGGTGTATGAAAAAAGCCGAGTCTATCCTTGACCGTCCTCTCGCTCTGTGCAAAGGCTCGGGGGCTGCTCTCGCGAACCCGGCTCCGGCCAAACCGTTGACAGCGTCAACATACCAGCCTGAGAACTTGGGACTCGACTATGCACCCAGGCTACGGCCAGTTCGCATGAGGGAACGACCAAACCGGCCAAGCCATCACGAAAGGCACTAAGACCTCGAAGGAGTCAAAACACTCCTCCGAGGCCTCGGGGCTACACCCGGCGGATGTGCTCGCGCGCACCCACCGGAACAAAATGCAACCGAGAAAGGCCGATCCCCTTGCAAAAAAGTGCGATAAAAGCCTCCAAGCGAGTGCCAACACTCCCTTCGAGGCTCGGGGGCTACTGTCGGGGACCATAATTAGGGGTACCCCCAAGACTCCTAATCTCAGCTGGTAACCCCCATCAGCACAAAGCTGCAAAGGCCTGATGGGCGCGATTAAGGTCAAGGCTCAGTCCACTCAAGGGACACGATCTCGCCTCGCCCGAGCCCAGCCTCGGGCAAAGGCAGCCGACCTCAGAGGATTCACGTCTCACCCAAGGGCCCCCTCAAGCAACAGACACACCTTCGGCTCGCCCGAGGCCCAGTCTTCGCAGAGAAGCAACCTTGGCCAGATCGCCACGCCAACCGACCGTATCACAGGAGCATTTAATGCAAGGATCGCCTGACATCTTATCGTGACGCGCTCTTCAGTCGATAGAGCTGAAGTGACCGCAGTCACTTCGCCGCTCCACTGACCGACCTGACAAGAAAATAGCGCCGCCTGCCCCGCTCCGACTGCCGTGCCACTCGCCAGAGTGAGGTCGACAGCGGCTAAGTCCAGCCTCGGGCAACATAGGAAGCTCAGCCTCGCCCGAACCCAGGCTCGGCCCCCGTCTCGACCTCGGAAGATGGACTTCGCCTCGCCCGACCCCAGGGCTCGGACTCGGCCTCGGCTCCGGAAGACGACGAAATCCGCCTCGCCCAACCCTAGGGCTCGAACTTAGCTTCGGCTCGGGAAGACGACGAACTCCGCCTCGCCCGACCCCAGGGCTCGGACTCGGCCTCGGCTTCGGAAGACGACGAACTCCGCCTCGCCCGACCCCAGGGCTCGGACTCAGCTTTGGCTCCGGAAGACAACGGACTCCGCCTCGCCCGACCCTAGGGCTCGGACTCAGCTTCGGCTCCGGAAGACGACGGACTCCGCCTCGCCTGACCCTAGGGCTCAGACTCAACCTCGACCTCGGAGGAATCGCCACCTCGCCCAAACTCAGGTTCGGACCAGCCACGTCGCCAGGGGGGCCATCATTACCCTACCCCTAGCTAGCTCAGGCTACGGGGAACAAGACCGGCGTCCCATCTGGCTCGCCCCAGTAAACAAGTAATGATGACACCCCGCACGCTCCATGACGGCGGCAGCTCCCAGCCCCTTATGTCAGCAAGGAGACGTCAGCAAGGACCCGACAGCCCCGACAGCTGTACTTCCGCAGGGCTCCAGCGTCCCTCCGACGACCACGACATCACATGAACAGGGTGCCAAAACCTCTCCGACTGCCATGATGGCATGTACTTAGGGCTCTAGCTCCTCTCTGCTAGACACGTTAGCACATTGCTACACTCCCCATTGTACACCTGGGCCCTCTCCTTACGTCTATAAAAGGAAGGTCCAGGGCTCTCATACGGAGAGGTTGGCCGCGCGGGAGAACGGGCCGGCGCATAAGGCTCTCGCTCTATCTCTCACTCCCGCGCGAACGGAAAGGCGACGTAGGGGTGTATGAAAAAAGCCGAGTCTGTCCTTGACCGTCCTCTCGCTCTGTGCAAAGGCTCGGGGGCTGCTCTCGCGAACCCGGCTCCGGTCAAACCGTTGACAGCGTCAACATACCAGCCCGAGAACTTGGGACTCGACTATGCACCCGGGCTACAGCCAGTTCGCATGAGGGAACGACCAAACCGGCCGAGCCATCACGAAAGGCACTAAGACCTCGAAGGAGGCAAAACACTCCTCCGAGGCCTCGGGGGCTACACCCGGCGGGTGCGCTCGCGCGCACCCACCGGAACAAAATGCAACCGAGAAAGGCCGGTCCCCTTGCAAAAAAGTGCGATAAAAGCCTCCAAGCGAGTGCCAACACTCCCTTCGAGGCTCGGGGGCTACTGTCAGGGACCATAATTAGGGGTACCCCCAAGACTCCTAATCTCAGCTGGTAACCCCCATCAGCACAAAGCTGCAAAGGCCTGATGGGCGCGATTAAGGTCAAGGCTCAGTCCACTCAAGGGACACGATCTCGCCTCGCCCGAGCCCAGCCTCGGGCAAAGGCAGCTGACCTCAGAGGATTCATGTCTCACCCAAGGGCCCCCTCAATCAACGGACACACCTTCGGCTCGCCCGAGGCCCAGTCTTCGCAGAGAAGCAACCTTGGCCAGATCGCCACGCCAATCGACCGTATCGCAGGAGCATTTAATGCAAGGATCGCCTGACATCTTATCGTGACGCGCTCTTCAGTCGATAGAGCCGAAGTGACCGCAGTCACTTCGCCGCTCCACTGACCGACCTGACAAGGAAACAGCGCCGCCTGCCCCGCTCTGACTGCCGTGCCACTCACCAGAGTGAGGTCGACAGCGGCTAAGTCCAGCCTCGGGCGACATAGGAAGCTCCGCCTCGCCCGACCCCAGGGCTCGGCCCCTGTCTCGACCTCGGAAGATGGACTTCGCCTCGCCCGACCCCAGGGCTCGGACTCGGCCTCGGCTCCGGAAGACGACGAAATCCGCCTCGCCCGACCCCAGGGCTCGGACTCAGCTTCGGCTCGGGAAGACGACGAACTCCGCCTCGCCCGACCCCAGGGCTCGGACTCAGCCTCGGCTCCGGAAGACGACGAACTCCGCCTCGCCCGACCCCAGGGCTCGGACTCAGCTTTGGCTCCGGAAGACAACGGACTCCGCCTCGCTCGACCCTAGGGCTTGGACTCAGCTTCGGCTCCGGAAGACGACGGACTCCGCCTCTCCTGACCCTAGGGCTGGACTCAACCTCGACCTCGGAGGAATCGCCACCTCGCCCAAACTCAGGTTCGGACCAGCCACGTCGCCAGGGGGGCCATCATTACCCTACCCCTAGCTAGCTCAGGCTACGGGGAACAAGACCGGCGTCCCATCTGGCTCGCCCCAGTAAACAAGTAATGATGACACCCCGCACGCTCCATGACGGCGGCAGCTCCCAGCCCCTTATGTCAGCAAGGAGACGTCAGCAAGGACCCGACAGCCCCGACAGCTATACTTCCGCAAGGCTCCAGCGTCCCTCCGACGACCACGACATCACATGAACAGGGTGCCAAAACCTCTCCGACTGCCATGGCGGCATGTACTTAGGGCTCTAGCTCCTCTCTGCTAGACACGTTAGCACATTGCTACACTCCCCATTGTACACCTGGGCCCTCTCCTTACGTCTATAAAAGGAAGGTCCAGGGCTCTCGTACGGAGAGGTTGGCCGCGCGGGAGAACGGGCCAGCGCATAAGGCTCTCGCTCTCTCTCTCTCACTCCCGCGCGAACGCTTGTAACCCCCTACTGCAAGCGCATCCAACCGCCCTGGGCGCAGGACAACACGAAGGCCGCGGTTTCCCCTCGCTGTTCTCCCCCTTTTGTGTCCCGTCTCGCGTCGACCCATCTGGGCTGGGGCACGCAGCGACAATTTACTCGTCGGTCCAGGGACCCCCCCGGGGTCGAAACGCCGACAGGTGGTTTACCAAGAGAAACAAAAAGTAATTGGGAATTTGAATTGCAAGGAATACGGGAATAATTAAAAAATGTTTTAGTACGTTTGGTTTAATCGTCTTTTGACGATGCTTGGAGGTGGATTCTTGCTTGCTCAACGTGGATGATGATGTCAAAGAATTGGTTTCGTAATAGACGATCTTCTTGATCCTTTTCTTCTTGTTGTTCTTGGAGGAATGTGTGGATCATTCAACCTTTCCATAATTTCCTCCAAGGGGTGTCTTATTCTTGCTCATGTACCCCAATAGCGCCTTTTCGTTTCCCCCAACATTATTTCGAGTGGTTGAACTAAAAAAGAAGTGTTGAGCTCTAATACCAATTGATAGTCACCTATAGGGGATGAATATGTGACACCCGAAAGTTCACAACTCAAAAACAAACTTGGACCCTAAATTAGTCAAAGTGATCTCTTATTAATTGTGATCTCTTATTTAATTGTGATGATATCTACTTATACTTAGTAACTGCTAATAAAACTTTGACCAACTTGTTAAAAGCAACGCTCATCCTTAATCATTCTTTTTTATAAGCCTTACACTTCACATGAGCCCCACCGTAAGTGAGCTCATGCACATTATTCCTCACAACTTGTTGAGCGATGAATGTATGTGAGCTCACTCTTGCTGTACTCACCCCAAGGTCAAGGACAAGTACCGCCAAGCTGAGGAGCTTAAAGGATGCAGTGATGAATTCAGTTATTTTGTACAGAACCCCTATTATATAATAAAGATGTGGCATTCATTTCTATACTATAAGTCATTATATGTGTGAGACTAGATCATAACACACATTTGAGACGCGCCCGGGCTTGCCCTTAAATCCGGGTGTGGCAAACAATAACCTGTCTTATGCCTAGGACAATGGACAATAACATGTTCATCGCATAGATAGTGTGAAAAGTACCCTGTCCGGTGCACACAATACAACAAACAGTAACCTCTCTGGTGCACCAACGACTATCCATTTAAGAGAAGAAAACAACAAATCAGATCTAGCAGATTTCCTGGTTTTGTTTCAACGGCTATGGAACACTTTAAGGCTATAAAAGGACACCGCCCTAAGCGCCCATCTTCAAGTGTCCATGGCTCCCAAGTGCAGCAATACTTTGCAAACACATTGCAAATCATTTCTGTCTCCCTTTCTTGTGTATTTCTCTCTAGTCTTTGTGTTGGCCCAGTTATAAGCCAAAAGAGAGTAGAGGAGTGCTGCTGCAAGTTAGAGCAAGGTCATTGAGCGTACTGTTAATCTGTCGGAGAGCTACCGACATCT
Source organism: Zea luxurians (assembly GCA_029449295.1). Lineage (NCBI taxonomy): Eukaryota > Viridiplantae > Streptophyta > Magnoliopsida > Poales > Poaceae > Zea > Zea luxurians. Next base: position 59,350,280 of record JAOPSE010000014.1, read on the forward strand.
GTGAGACTCTGACAACACCGGCTCTGTGTAACTTGACATCGACATAGTGGAAGCCTCAATCTGCCACCTGGTGACAGATCTGAGCAAACGGAGGAAAGAGTTGAAATAGACTTCAAGTCAGGTTGGTGTTGGGGACTTGTTCTCAAATGCTTCGGATTAAGAACAAGGCAACATAAAAAGTGTTAAATGATGAGGTCCTTCGTCCTTCGAAACATTATTTCCCTTCGGGATATAATGTACTCCGGACGAAGGTCACGAATAATATACCTTCGTAAGTGCGATAAGTTATGACGAAGGACTTATGAGCAACATTAAAAGCAATATAAACATTTAAACTTTATTATCATGTCATTTCTATTTTATTATCGTATATCAATAGAAATGACTTCAAATTACAAGTGTACCTTCGGGTTGCAGAAAGACAAAAGTACACGGATGACGCAAAAGTAAATGCCAGATCAGCGTGAACAGTACGGGAGTACTGTTCATCTATTTATAGACGCGAGACGCATCCCACGTAAAATTACATTCATGTCCATTACATTTGCTAATGACTTATGGAAATCTGTCAAGGCCCAAGTAGTCTTTTCATCTTTAAGTCGGTTCCCCTCTCTGCTATCGCGACGAAGCTTCCCCGCGCACAGCTTCGGCTGTGCACCATCCTTCGTGGAGCTTGGTAATCAGCCCGTCCTCCATTTTAATCCCCCTTCATCTGGTTCAGGCTTCGTCCTGACCGTACTTCATGTTCATAATTCTGAGTCCGAAGATACCTGTTCACATAATCCACTTGGAAAACATTGTCAAATCATGTTTTTGAGGACCTTCGGAGGACGAAGGCCCCCAACAGTAGCCCCTCGCAATATTAATTTGTTAATGATAAATTCAGATTGCGATATGGACGAAGGCCTTGAGCCGAAGGTCCGAAAAAACACCTTCCCTTTGCTAGAATAGCAACATTCACTGACAAGCGGGGTCTTTCTATTTTCAATGCCCTGGGGGTATAAATAAGATCATACCGCAAACTTATTTGGTACGCACACTTGCCATCTGCTTCGGCCCACTAAATTTTTAGCTCTTGTGCACTAAGATTTGCTGATCTTTTTGATTTTGAAGCTTCGGCCTTGAAAACAGTTTTTTAGCGTTTCCGAAGATGTCTGAAGGTAAGAAGATCCCTGTTGAGACGAAGTTGAGTCTCGACGAAGAGAAGAACTTGGGGTTCCTTATAGCGATGGCGGAGACCAATACGGAGAAAATCACCAAGGAGATTCTTGAAGGTTTGTCCGAAGATACTGGTGACAGCGACAGTTATGATGTAGAAAGTAGTGGGGAAGAGTCCGAAGATCGACCATGGCGGCCAAGTCACACGGTTTTCGGGAAAACCACTATTAAGCAGAATCATATTGATAATATGAGGGGGAGGTATTTTCGAGATATATCTATTGTGAGGGTTGATGCTGGAGAAAAGACTTCTCCCACCCCCGAAGAAGATGAAGTCGTAATCTTCCGAAGCTTTCTCAAGGCTGGGCTTCGATTCCCCCTAAGCAACTTTGTTGTTGAAGTCCTGAAGACATTTCAAGTCTACCTTCATCAAATTACTCCCAAAGCTATCATAAGAATGGGGATGTTTGTCTGGGCTGCGAGAAGCCAAGGTTTAGAACCAAATGCTAAAAGCTTTTGCAACATTCATGAGTTGTTATATGAGACGAAGCCCTGGGGGAAAGAACAATATCACAACAACTTTGGGTGTTACAGCTTCGGTGCCCGCTCCGGGTCAAGCCACCCTGTGCCGACCTTTCGGAAGAGGTGGCCTGGAGCCTGGATGACTGAATGGTTCTATGTAAAGAATGACTTAACAGCGCAAGAAGATGTCAAGAGTATTATTATGCGCCCCATCTGGCAACGCTTCGGACTTCGAAGGCCGAAGGTTGAAATGGATGAAGCAGCCGAGGAATGCCAAAGAGCCTTCGGCGTAGTCTGCTCTTTTATTGGGACAAGGGACTTGATTCAAGAACATATTGCCTTCAGGGTGTGGCCACTTGCAGGAAAGTGGGAAATGCCGAAGGAGACCATCAAAGAGTCCGACGAAGGCGAACTGGTCAGACTGAAATACACATTCAAATACGGGGATAAATTTGTTGAACCTGATGACGACTGGTTGAAAAACATTGAAACATTAAGTGACGAACTGCTTGGGGTGTACTTGAAGGCCGAGAACACTGCGTTATCAGCAGCCTTCGGAGTCCGAAAGAAGAAAAGGCTCAACCGGGTATTTGACGCAGTCGGGTTTGTCTACCCGGACTATCACTATCCGGTGTCGGGTCGCAAAAGAAAAAATACTTCTCCTGCGACAGAAGCTACCACGAGTGCCACTAGCGAGCCAGCGCCGCAAAGGAAAAAGATAAAGGTGCTCACTCACCGAGCGCGTTTTATTGAGCCGGCCACAGTGCCAGAATTTATTGGTGAAGTCTCTTTGGCCTCTGAAGCTACAGAACCAGCTCCAGTGCCGAAGATGGAAGAAAAGACTGAAGCACCTTCAACAGAAAAAGCAGAGAAACCGAAGATTGAAGAGCCAAAAATACCGGAAATCTTAAGTCCTCCAGCAAATGTCGAAACAATAAAAAATCAAAAGGGCCCGTCGGTGACCCCGAAAAGAAAAAGAATGGTGAACGTGCTAGATGTTTTGGAGACAATTAAGTCTTCAAGCACAACTCCAAAGAAGACTATTGAAGTTGCTGAAGTGTCTACCGAAGCTGTAGTTGCTGAAGCTTCGAAGCAACAACCTGAAGCTGAAGCTGGGCCTTCAGAGCCCACCAAGGAACAATCTTTGGAAACAAAAATATCAGAACCAAATTTAGTTGAAGAAATTGACACTGCCGCCCCCGAAGCTCCTTCCAGCATATGCGATTACATCGTTCGACATGCTTCGGGGAAGAAATTATCTGAAGAAGAGACTTACGAAGCCAACTACTATGCAGAGAGCTAAAATATCCGAAGGGGGCAGTAGTGTTTAATGGGACAAATGAAGATGACTTCCTGTACTGCCTTCCTGATAATAAAGAACTATCTGTCTGCCGAGAGATGGCTAGAAGTATGGGGTTCCCGAAGCTCGAAGCTGGATTATGTGCTATGACAAAGGAGGATCTCGCGGACAGCCTTGCGTACAATAGCCTAAAGGTATGGGAATTAGACGCTTGAAAATTTTTTTTAATACATAATTCATTCTTTTATTCTTATATGGATTCTTTTTCGTATAGGGCTTAATCCTAAGCAACGCATTAAGAGCACAAAAGAGTGCCGAAGATGAGAGCTATGAAATTGCATTCAACAATTTACGCTCAGAAGTTATTAAACTGAGAAACGAAGCTCTAGAAAAAGATAAAATTCTGCTTACATTAGTAGACAAAATAAAAAAGGACGAAGCTACTGCAAAGGTTCAGGCCGAAGCTCAGAGACGCGAAATTAAAGATCTTCAGAAGCAATTGGCCCGGGCGAAAGAAGAACGCATACTTGAAGAAACAAGACGGGAATGCAGCGACCAATGGGCTGATCATTTAGAAGCAACCGTGGAAGAGCTTCGGTCTTCTAAGAAAAAATGCTTCGAAAAATCCATGGAATGCGTAAAGAAAATTAAAACCAGCTTCGCCAGCGTGGGCGCATTTTCCAGTGAAGAGAATTTCTCAAGAGGCAATCCCGAAGGTCCAATAGAATGGATCAGTCACGAAGCAGAGGCCTTCGAGGAAATCCTGAGTAGCCGCGGTGACATCTGCGCTTTTTCGGGCGCCAGGGGAGTTGCTACTGTCTTGGAGAAGAAAGGTTGTGACCATGTAAAATCTTTAGCTCAGTCCGAAGCTGCCTTATCCTCCGAAGACATCAAAGACCCCTCGGCCGAAGCAAGCATGGTTGGTGGCAAATTCTTTACTGATGTCTGGGACAACGGCGGCCGAGAAATGGCGCAAGAAATTATTCAAAGGAGTGAAAAAGGCATCCATGATGCTAGGAAAGTGACAGAAGTTGCCGAAGGGCAAATAGGTATTAATTAGTCGCTCTTATTGTGTTGTAATTTTTATTTCAAACTTTGCTCGCGGTTTGTAATAGTAATGCAAAAATATTCTCTTCTCTCAGAACCTACTGGATCGTCTGTTGACCCTCACACAAAAGAGGATGACGAAATCAGACAAATGGCCGAAGCTATCATGGATAAAGTTGTTGAACAACTTCTAAATGAGGCTGCCGAAGTAGTATTAAGAGAAGACTAAGTGTTATTAGAAAAAACATTTGAAGTGTGATCTATGTAATATTTTGTACATTTGAATGTAATATACAAGTCTCTTTTCATTATTCAATTCTTTACGATGCATGAAATTCTACATACATACCATTTTTGAGCCTTCGGCGAAAAAACACCTTCCCTTCTTTTCATGCTTCGTGAAGAAGACATTCTCCAAAGCTGTGCAATTTCGATATTACTCTGATGAAGCACGTCCATGCTTTGTGAAAACATTCTCCGAAGCTGTATTCCGAAGATTATCATTGTATTCCCTCGTGACTTTACACAATTTTCGCTTTCCCAAAGCGTCCTTTCGAAGGTTGATACTGTGTCCCCTTTTTTTTGCCATATGCAACATGATGTATGATGCTTATGCTATGCAAAATGATGTGATGATGTTATGTTATGCAAATGACGTTTGTTCCGAAGATACACACAAAATATATTTGTAAGCTCTGCATTCCCTTAGGAACGTCTTTGGAGCTTCTTCGCCTTTTACTTAGGCGGTATCAGCGTTGACTTTTCGCTGTAAGCTCTGCATTCCCTTAGGAACGTCTTTGGAGCTTCTTCGCCTTTTACTTTAGGCGGTATCAGCGTTGACTTTTCGCTGTATGCTCTGCATTCCCTTAGGAACGTCTTTGGAGCAAAAAACTTACACTGCGCTCCCTTTGGAACGGCTTTTTGTAACTTCGGCAACTTACTCTGCGTTCCTTAGAACGACTTTTTGTTGCTTCGAAGGATTTTTAATAATTCGAGGGTCCTCCTTGTTACCGCAAATTTTTAAGCTTCAGCAACTTAAGCCTGTGGAGAAGATAGATTTTCCTGATAACCGACCACGAAACTATTACATGAAAACTGAAATGTTCTTTATTACACAGAAAATAGAACTAAACGGAAAAGACTGCTATCAAAGTAGGATATTTATCAATAAATGTGCTTCGACTCTGGCACAGTACTATTGACTGTGCGAGCTTCAGATTGCTCTCGGAGATCCCTTTGGTGCGGAACATACTGGCTCCCTTCTGGCTGTTGGCCTTGTTGCAGCGGAGGTGGGGGCGGGGGCTGTTGCCATGAAGCTTGAGGTTGACTCGCCGAAGCTACGGAAACTGCAGGGTGGTTGCCCACGTATTCCGGGATGTAAGGCTGATGGTACGAAGCAGTATGCATGACCTGCTTCGGCTGGCCCTGTTGCGCTGCAGCTTCTGCTAGCTCCTTTTGTTTCTGGATGGTAACATGGCACATCCTGGTGGTATGGCCCTTGTTTTCACCACAGAATAAACAAAATACCCTCCTTGGTTGATCTCCAAATCTTCCGCCGAAGCCCCTGGCGCCTCTGCCTCTTGGAACTGGTGGCCGGAAGAAAGTTTGCTGTTGCCCCGAAGCCTGTGAGGAGCTCTGCGGTCTGTTCTGCTGACTCCCCTTATCATCATTTTGAGTGGAGTTGTGGATGGACCTGACATGCCTCGGATAAAATCTTCCTCCGAAGCCCCTGGTCATTTCAGAAAATCTGAAAGCCTCCTCCCTTCTTTGGCGAAAGTCATTGTCGGCACGAATGTACTCGTCCATCTTTTGGAGCAGCTTCTCCAGAGTCTGAGGAGGCTTCCTAGCAAAGTATTGAGCTGCAGGTCCAGGACGAAGCCCCTTGATCATGGCTTCGATGACAATTTCATTGGGCACCGTTGGTGCTTGCGCCCTCAAACGCAAGAACCTTCTGACATACGCCTGAAGGTATTCTTCATGATCCTGAGTGCACTGGAACAAGGCTTGAGCAGTGATTGGCTTCGTCTGAAATCCTTGAAAGCTGGTTAACAACATATCCTTCAGCTTCTGCCATGAAGTGATCGTTCCTGGTCGAAGGGAGGAATACCAGGTCTGAGCAACATTCCTGACGGCCATAACGAAAGACTTTGCCATGACTGCAGCATTGCCACCATACGAAGACATTGTTGCTTCGTAACTCATCAAGAACTGCTTCGGGTCTGAATGGCCATCAAACATGGGAAGCTGGGGTGGCTTATAGGACGGAGGCCAAGGTGTAGCCTGCAGCTCAGCGGACAGAGGAGAAGCATCATCGAAAACAAAATTTCCATGACGGAAATTGTCATACCAGTCATCTTCGTTGAAGAAGCCCTCCTGACGAAGGTCTTTTTGTTGAGGCCTTCGGTTCTGCTCATCGTGGGTAAGATGACGGACTTCTTCAGAAGCTTCGTCTATCTGCCTTTGCAGCTCAGCTAGCCTGGCCATCTTTTCTTTTTTCCTCTGCACCTGTTGATGAAGCATCTCCATATCCCTGATCTCTTGGTCTAGTTCATCCTCCTGAAGCGTCGGGCTGACGGCCTTCCTCTTCTGGCTTCGGGCCTCCCGAAGAGAGACGGTCTCCTGGTTGGGGTCCAGCGGTTGCAGTGCTGCAGCCCCAGTCGCTGAAGCTTTCTTCGGCGCCATAGCGAGGGTCTATAGCTTCCGAAGGTGTTCAAAAAACTCGAAATGGAAGTGAGTTCACCGGAGGTGGGCGCCAATGTTGGGGACTTGTTCTCAAATGCTTCGGATTAAGAACAAGGCAACATAAAAAGTGTTAAATGATGAGGTCCTTCGTCCTTCGAAACATTATTTCCCTTCGGGATATAATGTACTCCGGACGAAGGTCACGAATAATATACCTTCGTAAGTGCGATAAGTTATGACGAAGGACTTATGAGCAACATTAAAAGCAATATAAACATTTAAACTTTATTATCATGTCATTTCTATTTTATTATCGTATATCAATAGAAATGACTTCAAATTACAAGTGTACCTTCGGGTTGCAGAAAGACAAAAGTACACGGATGACGCAAAAGTAAATGCCAGATCAGCGTGAACAGTACGGGAGTACTGTTCATCTATTTATAGACGCGGGACGCAGCCCACGTAAAATTACATTCATGTCCATTACATTTGCTAATGACTTATGGAAATCTGTCAAGGCCCAAGTAGTCTTTTTATCTTTAAGTCGGTTCCCCTCTCTGCTATCGCGACGAAGCTTCCCCGCGCACAGCTTCGGCTGTGCACCATCCTTCGTGGAGCTTGGTAATCAGCCCGTCCTCCATTTTAATCCCCCTTCGTCTGGTTCAGGCTTCGTCCTGACCGTACTTCATGTTCATAATTCTGAGTCCGAAGATACCTGTTCACATAATCCACTTGGAAAACATTGTCAAATCATGTTTTTGAGGACCTTCGGAGGACGAAGGCCCCCAACAGTTGGCAACGTGGAACAGGCAAACATTTCAGACTTGGCCAAACCACAGGAAAAAATCCATATGTCATGTGTGCTCTTGATGTGTTGTTCTCTATCTCTCTTTTATTGCTTTATCCTTTACACTTCTATATTTATCTTTGGTATAAATTATTTTTTGGAGTGCAGTCTATCTTGAGACAGGGACTCTGATTCTATTTCTACCTACTCTTCATTCCGTTGCGATTCAGTCTTCAAGTAGAGTAAGATTTCTTAGTTTTGAGTTAAATTTTTATTCGTCTATTCACTCCCTCTAGGCGATATCCAGATCGTATTCACGTGCAAAATGGAACTTTCATGATTAATATTTTTTATGTCATCATTTTTTGTGAAGCTTCATTGCTATTGAGTAAGTATATTTTGATTAATAAATTGTTTTTTGCCAGATGTCATTAAGTGTTTATCTATAGTATGTTCATAAACAAACAACCCTTTTAGGGCTAGTTTGGAAGCCACAAAACTGGAGATGATTAGGAGGGCTAAAATCACCTTCTTATTCAAAATTGAATAAGGAGGGGATTTTAGCCCCTCTAATCCCCTTTGGTATTTGGACTCTCAAACTAGCCCTTATGCTTTAGTGAGCAGTCTTAAGTGTAATTTATATGTAGGCAGGAATGACATCTTTTGGATTTTTAATCGAAAGCAATTGCACTGAACCGATGTAAAGCGGGTGCATGTAACTTGAAAAAAAGAGAGTATTATATGCTTCCATTTGTCCCCTTGTTTTTCACTGTAAGCATGGCATTGCTGGACCAATAAATTAAATTGGCTTCAGGATGAGGCAGTACAAAACATATCTGCACTTCCAAACAACTACTCATTAGTTAACCACATCATACATACTAACGGAAACGAGCAACTTAAGGTTGTGATTGTGACTCTTCTATTTTTGTCGGAGTTTTCATGATTTATGAAGCATATAAGTTATCTATGTTGAAATGTATCAAATTACAGTTTTGTTGTAAACTGAACTGTCCAGTATTCAATCAGCTCCAGTAACATATGGTTTCATAACAAAATTATTAAACTAACCCATAGCGCCTTCTGTTTGTCTGGTATTGATAGGATGGAAAGGGAGCACCGAGAGGATGAGTTAAGAAACCGATCTTCTAAGAAAACACAGGAAGATGAACAGTCAACATAATAGTTTAATATTTCGGATGAAACATCGCCATGATAATGATAAGGTCTACAAAATATTTAAATTAAACGTGTCTGAAATATTTGTGTTGACATTTGCTCAGATTATGGATGGAATTTGGTGATTTATAATTTGTATTGTGCATTTTACTATGTTTTAATATTTTATTTTTTAATACAATTACAATATGTTATTCTTAAGGGGTGTCTAGATCGTCATGTGTTCCTTTACACGGACATGCGACTAGGTTTGTACAGTGAGGGATAAATCGGTCAAAGCACGTGAAAATGTAAGGTTAAAATTTGGTTAGAGTGGAGAAAGAGAGGGACTAGCAACTGTCATGATATTATTTGAAGAGCGAGTGATTTAGAAGTTTTTATATTGGATGTCTAACCTTAGTAGTGGTGTTGTTTATACCCACCTCTTTTATAGTGATATAAATTGAATTCTCCCACCTATGCATAAACTTACTTTTCAACAAAATATTTTTAGACTATGACCAGCAGGTCGTGCATATAGCCATACATGGGTATAAACGATATAGATATTATATGATCATCCGACTGCCGAATAGGCAACTATCCGGTCAGATAGTTTTTTCAGATATCGCAAGATATTCGAAATTTGGATACAGACAGTATAGTTTGGTTATGGACTATGAATATGGGATGACTGGTATTCATCGAATTTCAGATAATTATATATCTTCACAGATATCCGGATATCTTTTCGAATAGATGTGTATATTTTGGTGAGTTTCTGTAGAAAGAAATTAATAATATACAAATAGTCTAAAAATCATGAAAATTTATAGAGGCACAACATATGTCCATATATAATATTTAAAAATGTTTTGACTATAAAATCCACAAGATGTCAATGTTTCTTCTATTTCCCTCCCAGTTTATTGTGTGTGTTACACGTAAAATCCCTCTAACTATCTAAGTTTCAACATAACGAATACTTCACTTTATCATTTTCGTATGTGGACCTGAGGTTATCTTATTATAGAATGTTTATTACTCTTGGTAACTTATTTGCGTTTTTAGTCGATAATATAATATTTTATGAATTTAATTGCATTTTGATGATTTTCTACATAAAAGAACTAATAATACATAAAAGTCTCTCGGGAATTCATAAAATTTTACGGAGGCACAACATATATCCACATATAATTCTAAAAAATGTTGGAGGCATAAAATCCACAAGATGTCAATATTTCATTCACTTCACTTCAACTTGTTGCGTGAGTTACATGTGAAATCATTTTAACTATTAAATTTTAATATAATCAATACTTCACTTTATCATTTTTATGTGGTCACTTGTGGTTATATTATTATAGATTATTATTTGTCTTGTTAACTTATTTGCAATTTTTGGTTGACACTATAATAGTTTATGAATTTAATTGCATTTTGACGATTTTCTGAAGAAAGAAATTTTTAGTACACAAATAGCCTTAGAATTTCATGAAATTTTACGGAGACACACCATATGTCCACATATAATTCTAAAAAAAGGTTTAGACTATAAAATTCATAAGATGCCAGTGTTTCTTCTATTTCCACTTTCACTTGCTACATAACTTATACGCGAAATCAATCTAAGTATCTAAGTTTCAATACAATCAATACTTCACTTTATCATTTTCATGTGGGGACTTGTGGTTATCTTCTTATATAATGATTATTATTCTTGGTAACTTATTTGCAATTTTTTGACAATAGAATTATTTAATGAATTTAATTGTATTTTAATGATTTTTGCTGAAAGAAATTAACAATACACAATAGCCTTAGAAAATCATGAGATTTTACAAAGTCGCAACATATTTCCATATATTAATCCTAAAAATGTTTGGACTATAAAATGCACCAGATGTTAGCGTTTCTTCTATTTCACTTTCCAGTTTATACGTGAGTTACACGTGAAATCACTTCAAGTATCCAAATTTTAACATGATCAATACTTCACTTTATCATTTTCATGTTGGGACTTGAGATTAACTTCTTATAAAATGATTATTAGTCTAGTAACTTATTTACAATTTTCGATTGACATAGGAATATTTTATGAATTTAACTATATTTAGATGATTGTTTGCAGAAATAAATTAATAATACACAAATAGACTCATAAACCCATGGAATTTTATAGAGGTACACAATATGTCCACATATATTCCTAAAAATATTTAGACTCAAGGAGTGGCTAAATGTTTACAACATTTGTGATATTGTGTGGAATGATGTCTTACTTGGTATCCATTAAAAAACTATTGCAGATGATATTCGTATCCGACTAGTTCTGTATTCGACACGCGACTATCCACATTTGCATTCAAAAACATCTACATTTGTTTTCATATTCATATTCGAAGCTATCCATATTTAAATTCGAATTCGAACAAAATATGAAAACATATATAATTTTGGTGATATCCATTCGCATTCGATCCGATTACACCCTATAGTTGTGCAAAACAATGTTTTGCAATGTAGACCATACTGTTTGCATAGTGGAGTTTGAAATGACAGAGGATGTGGAGTAAGCTGTTGGAGATAGACTTAGTAGAATCAGGGCCACTCCGAGGTTACTTTTCCACCATGTCAGCTTCACACCATGTCTATGGTGAAGCTAAAGCAAAAGTGATTATAGTTTAGTCACTTTAGAAGTTAAAGATCTTAACTGGAAGAGCTAAGAGTGACTAAAATGATGAAAATGTATCGTTTTATCACTTTTAACTCCTAAGGGCATCTCTAACAAGGAGTCAAGAATGATGAGGACATCCTCCACTATTACCCGTTGGCAAAGACACAATTGGCCCAGTTGGCCCAATTGTAGTCGGACGGTGACCGTGTGAGCCTCAGAATTATCTCACCTCGCTTAACTTGGGAGGAGGAAGCCACTTTAAAAGGGAGAGCCACCCTTCCCCATTGGACTAGTCTTTTGGGGCGATTGGGCCTTTCCCTGAGTTGGGTGTGCATAAAGAACTGTTGGGCTCTGTGCAACCCTAATTTATTGGGCCTCGGCCAACCCCACCTGGGCTGGGTGTATCATCTGGTATCAGAGCTAGGGCCCATTTTAAGAAGGTGGGAATGATGAGGACATCCTCCACTATTACCCATTGGCAAAGACGCAATTGGCCCAGTTGGCCCAATTGTAGTCGGACGGTGACCGTGTGAGCCTCAGAATTATCCCACCTCACTTAACTTGGGAGGAGGAAGCCACTTTAAAAGGGAGAGCCACCCTTCCCCATTGGACTAGTCTTTTGGGGCGATTAGGCCTTTCCCTGAGTTGGGTGTGCATAAAGAACTATTGGGCTCTAGGCAACCCTAATTTGTTGGACCTCGGCCAACCCCACCTGGGCTAGGTGTATCAAAGAAGTCATATATTTGAAACATAAAAATAAAAATACGACAAGATTTAAAGTGTTTAGGACCAAAAAAACATTTACAACTCCAATAGTTGGGTTCTATATCATGTTATTAGAAAATATATCATGTTATTTAGGAAGTAAAAGGTTAGAAATAGTTTAGAAACGAGGATAGAACTCCAGCATATGGAGTCCTATATTTAGGCTCGTTCGAGACAGCTCCAGCTCCAGAAAATTTGGTGGAGTTGGTGGAGCAGGTCATTAGGTGCTCCAGAAAATTATGGTTCTAGAGCTATAAGCCTTTAGAAGACATTTAGACAAGTCATTTTATTTATTATTTAGAATAAAAATATTATAAATTGTTTAAATTGATATTATAAACTACAACTCCACACTGGAGTTGCAGGTGGACAGATATCCCCGGGTCCACTAGAAGGCGAAAGATCCTTGCACGGGGCCATAGGCCAGTTACCCTGCAAGGCCATCTCATCGTGGGCCGGGCAAAGACTACGAGTGGAAATGAGCTGACTCGAGAAGGCAATGGACTCATGCCCAGATTGTTCGTCGGATCATGCACAATCCCAAGAAACCGTCCGACTTTCCCGCGCCTGGCACCCTCGAATATCGGGATAGTTCAGAGAAGAGTCGGTGGGTTTTCTGGAGATTGGTTAAGTTAGTTCACTATTAGCTAGGGGATATGCCAGAAGAACGTCATCTCCATGTACGTAGGGAGTGACCCTCGGTCGTGTATATAAGGCCTAGGGGGAACCCCATCATTTTCATTTCATTAGCCCTTCTCCATTCAGGAGACGCCACTTGTAATGCACCACATATAGACCCATCCCAGGAAGTAGGGTATAACACCTCTCAAAGCGGCCTGAACCTGCAGAAATTGTCTGTCTCTCTCTCCTCGTGCGCCTAGCACGAACCGTCAAGCTACAATCAATAACACCATCCTACCCAAAAGCACCGCAAGGGTATCCCTAGGTGTGCGGTCAGACTCTAAACACCGATAGCTAGCGCGCCAGGTAGGGGGTGTGTTGTTGATCAAAGCTAGCTCAATGGCCATCACCTTCAAGAACAAGAACACTCTTCGCCTAGGAACTATGTTCCATTTTGGAGACGTCTCATGCATAGCAGACGAAGAGGGGACTCTACACCGCATAGCGGATCCACCTGAGAAAAGCCTTCCTCTAGAATCCTGAGGGAAGCCAGAGCAAGACTGTGGGTGGCGCCACCACCGCAGCTCGAGGGAAGATAATCCCTCGTGAACCAAGGATCGGGAGGGATGAGAACACACCGGGCCACGTTTCCGATGTCTCCTCCCTCAAAGGAGGACGGGAAGAAGAGCACAGTCGCATCGACTCCTTTCTACCCCGACATCCTCTTCATCCAGGGGAGATTGGAGTCAGCACCCGTCTCCGACGATGAGCCCTCCATGCAAGGGGAGGAGCCTCCCTAGCGTGAAGCACGGCGATGGAGGAACAGACGCCAGAACATGCGGTGACATCATGAAGCCGGGGAACAGGATCCAGCGCAGCCCGTTCCCGAGATGAAGCCTCAGAGGTGGGAGAAACTCCCGATGAGCGAGTGCACCGAGAAAGGCGCAACTCTCGCCGCCGTGAATGCTGACAAGCTCAAGACCGGGAGAGAGAGCTAGCCGAGTAGGAAGCTAGGATACGGCGAGAGAACTCTCTCTTCACTCGAAACCTATACCCCGATTTTGCTCAAGCAATGAACACGCCGAGTGAAGTCGGATGAGTACTGTCACAGATAGCTGACGGTCTCCTGCGAACCCCAGACGCGGAAGGATATCGGCGGCTGCTTACTTAAGCAGCTAATCACCTTCTACCCCTCGCTCATCCTACAAACGACCTACGTCACTGAGAGCACCTAGAGGGGGTGAATAGGTGATCCTGTAAAATCAAAACTAAATAGTCCAAACTTGGTTATGAAATGTTAGTTAGATTGAAACCTAGATGCTATAACGAGAACTCTTCACTTGATTGTTCCTTACAATGAGTATTTAAACTTGGGAACAATAGCACAAGTGACTAAGTGAGAACTCAAGAAAAGAAACCAATCACAATAAAAGATGACACAAGAGACACGGTGATTTTATCCCATGGTTGGGCCAATGCCTACTCCACGTTGTGGTGACCTCCTTCGGTCAAGGATTGCACTCAATCCCTCTCAAGTGATCCAACGATCAAACTTGAGTACCACGGTTTTCTTCCTTAGTGATGTTTCCCGTTTGTAAGGAATCTCCACAAGTTGGAGCCTCTCACCCTTACAATGTTGTTCACAAGAAAAAAACCACAAGAGCCGGGGAGGGAAAGCTGAAAGTTCCCTTTGGCCCGGGAACAGGATCTGGATGTCGCCTAGAGGGGGGGTGAATAGGCGAATAAAAATTATCACTTTAAAACTTAAATTCTTACTCTACTCGAAGACTAGGACGCAGTGGAATGAGAAGATCCTTTGAGTAGGTTGTAGCGGAATAGAAGATCCTGTCTCAAAATGTCCTGCACTTCAAATAAAGCTTATACCATAGATAAGTGTTGAAGTGCAGATATAAAAGCGAGTAAGACAGAGAGTCAGAATACAATACAGAACAGAGCACACAGACGCAAGGATTTATCCCAAGGTTCGGCCAAGCCTGAAATGCTTGCCTAGTCCTCGTTGGAGTTAGCCACACCTGGGCTTGGAGTCTATTTCAACTCCTTCCTCCGTTTGCTCAGATCTGTCAGTATGACAGATAGATCCTTTCACTATGTTGAGTTGGGTTACAACAAAACCGTGGCTTCTTACAAACTTCTTGACAGCACCCCGGCAGAGTAACGATACGCTCAAGACCTTGCTCTAGCTCTTAGCAGCACTTCTCCACTCTCTAAAGGCTTATAGCTTTGCCTTCTACACAAACTAGAGAGATACACACAAGAGGGAGAGTGAGAATTGATTCGAGTGATGTCTACACTTGTTTGCTGCTCTTGTATATTGCTTTGAGGCGCCTAGGGGTCCCTTTTATAGGCACAAGGGGCCTAGGAGCCGTTGAGAGCAATCCAGGAAGGCAATCCTTGCCTTTTGTCGGGTGGCGCACCGGACAGTCCGGTGCACCACCGGACACTGTCCGGTGCACGATTTTCTTCCAAGATTGGTGCAGTCGACCGTTGCAGTCTTGGAGCCGTTGGCGCACCGGACACTGTCCGGTGCACACCGGACAGTCCGGTGCCCCCATCTGACCGTTGGCTCGGCCACGCGTCACGCGCGGATTGCGCGGCCGACCATTGGCCCAGCCGACCTTTGGCTCACCGGACAGTCCGGTGCACCACCGGACAGTCCGGTGAATTATAGTCGTACGCCGCCAGACTTCTCTTGAGAGCGGCCTGTTCACCGGAGTTCAACCTGGCGCACCGGACACTGTCCGGTGCACCACCGGACACTGTCCGGTGCACCACCGGACAGTCCGGTGTGCCAGACTGAGCTGAGTCTTGGCTGTACACAGCCAAGCCTTTTGCACCTCTTTCCTTTTCTTCTTCCTTCTGTTTCTAACACTTAGACAAGTATATTAGTACACAAAACCAATGTACTAAGTCTAGAAACATACCTTTTCTTAATTATTACATCTATAGCATTTGACATGCTTGAGCTTTGATGTTGGACTCATAAATCATCAAGTCAGCTTGACTTGATCTAGATTGACATTACTTAGCTCCAACATCCTGCAAAGGTCACATAGAACATCTCCAAACATAGGAACAACCCAAACTAAAGATCAAGGTGAACTTAGCTCTTTTGGGCTGCCTCCAGTTCTGGTTTTGACACTGCTTCTTCTTCTAGTGACCTTGTGCACTTCTTCTTAGAGCTTGATCTTGAGCCTTATGACTTACACCACATAACTAGAGATGTTTCCTCATTGGTTGTAAGTCACGTCCTTATGTAGTGATCCTTGATGTGGCGTAGCTGTTCTCAACTCGATCACCCTTGACTTTGGAAGCCTTCTTCTTCACCCTTGGCTTTGGGTTCCTCAGCCTCCTTGACCTTCTCCCGTGCACTTGGTACCTCGAAGCTTTTCTTGCCTCCGTCCTTGGCTTGATCAGTTGTCTCCGAGCTACGCACCCGAGTCTCACTTTATGCAATGACCATCTTACTTGTGATGCCCATTATCTATTCATCATTTAGTCCTTGGACCATCACACTTGTTCACTTGTGTTGAACCCTGTTAGCTTTACATTAAGCACCTGTTGAACACTTAGCATATTTGTTAGTCCTTTAATTGAGTTGTCATCCAAACACCAAAACCCACAAGAGAGCTTTCAATCTCCCCCTTTTTGGTGATTGATGGCAACACAATTAAAGCTTACATAAGAGTGAAATTTAAAGCACAAATTGAGTTCTAAGATTGTAGAATGCTCCCCCTAAATATGTGCTTGCTTTAAAAACTTAGCTTTGGCCTTAAATGCCAAAAATGCACATACTTAGGCTAAATCGAAACATTGCTACACCTTAGCACCTGTGGGATGCATTGTGCCAAGGATCAAACCATGATGCGTATAACACACAAATGCACAGAATCAGAGTTAAACACCATTCACTTAAGTGGATATATCACAGGAATATCAACCTATCACTATTCACCATTAAGGTACCAATTTAAACTAAGATACCAATTTAAAGCAATCTTAAAGCACCTTTAATCTTAAAGCACCATTAACCACATGACTATCTATTACACTATAGAAGCCAATTAATTCTGTTAAAGCACCATTAACCATATGACTATCTATTATACTATAGAAGCCAATTAATTCTCTTAAAGCACCATTAACCATATGACTATCTATTACACTATAGAAGCTAATTAATTCATAGCAGCGGAAACACTAGTCCATATGATGCAACACATATAATACTGCAAGAAGCATATGATAAGTCTTATCAATAACACACTAACAATGCTCAAACTAACACATCACCCCTTAGGATAAGCTTTCCTCTCAGGTTGAGATAAGCTTTAATGCACAAATTCTCCCCCTTTGACATCAAACACCAAAACCATATTCAAGCAAGAACATAGGATGATGTCAAGGGACAGCGGGGTGTTAAGGAGGAGAGACACATTATCAACACTCCCCCTTATTCATTAAACATATGCACCAGAGATATTAAGATACATTTACGCATAATATCAGAAGTTGTCAATTGAAGCAAACTATCATGGCTACCAATTGAAAGGTCATTTATTATCATAGCTCCATGATATTTAAGGATAAGCATCTAGTATCACCAAATATTATAGAGCATGAGCAATCTAAACATAAGCAATTACTCACGACTTAAGATACCAATTTCTTGACTTTCAGAGGTACTCAAGTCCTGATTGCTCCATTTCTTGCTCATCTTCTCTTTTCCACCTTGAGACTACACAAGATCGCTCAAGAAACAATTAGTCTCAAAGGACACAAGTTATGTGTGCTCCCCCTAAAGTTGTGCATCAAGTATTTGAATGACTTGCACTTTGCACATTCTAGCTTCCTCAGAACTAGAGGGGATCACAACATACCTTGGTCAAGGCATACTCTATCACTTTCATCACACAGAGATACCAATTTGAATATCAAATGAATGATTGACTTAATCCAATAATGCATGCCTCAAGAAGTATAACATTTTACAAGCAACCTAGGCATGCTTCATACTTGACAATCATTGCACCACATATACCAATAGAAAAACAATACGATCATGCATATAAAGCGCAATGTCTAAGCACATCATAATTAAGAAGGTTCCTTAGATACACCAAAAGAATCAACATTATAAAGAAGGAGCACCTAAGCCAAGATACTACCAATTCAGAGGCAAAACAATAGCTGTGATCACAATTAATGGAACTTCAAGATATTCAATGAAATTGCATAGTTCCATTCTCCATACCTTTGCCTTTTCCTGAATTGCTATGAGAGCACCAGTTGTCACTAATTGAGGGCTCCTTTTGTTCATGCACCTTATAGCTCAAAAGAGTGCATTAGAGGCACAACATGGAGTTGGTATTCACACAATACCAGACTAGAGTAATCGTGTGAACATTAACTAAACAAAATATCATATTTGCACATAGGTTAATCATTAAAACCATATAGCATAACTCACAAAGGAATACATGTTTATTCACGAACACGAAAAGAGTTAATCATGGTGGATATATCTAATGAAAAACTACCTATTAAATGATTCAAGAGATAAAACCTCTAAAGCATACAATCATGATTAAGCACGCATGGTTACGATCTTGGAAATCACTAATCATTGATTGAAAGGTTCTCAACACAGGCAATCAAGAGGCATAACTACTCCAAGGACAGGTAGCACAACAATCAGTTTTAAGAGCAATACTGATTATCAACAAAGTACTTAAGATACAAGGGTACCATCCTATGGAGAGCAAGTTGAAAAATCTCATCAAGGTCCTTTGTTTGATTCACCAATAATGATTAAGGACCTATTCACCTTATTTCACTTGAGATGAACATGGGATTAGTGTCTCACAATAATTCAACCTTGGGTCAATAAACACCAAAACAATTAACAGCTTAAGCATAGAGTTTTAGATAACTGTCTTAAGCTCTCCCATGGTCTCCAGTCCATCTCAAGGCACCTGCATGATCTAGTTAGCACAATTTGGTACCCACCTCGGGATGGGTCCATGACGTTCAACCAAAAGTGCCTTTGGTACCCAAATAGTCTTTGTGCTAGTTCTAGGTGATCTCGTTATAGATCTAGCACAAGTGTATGATTTGGGTCTCCTAAGCGAATAAGATTGAGACAAATTTACTTGCTTAGGAACCTCACCTTTATTACATACCTTGGATGGATGACCCTGCTCACCACACTTGTAGCAGAAGCGTCGCTCAACCTGACATGACGCTTGCTGTTTGTCATTTTCCTTGGTGAGAGTCATCTTGGAGACTGCACATGCATGATTCGTCAATAGAGGACAAGAAGTGATCGTGTGGTTCTTGTCATTGCATCCGAAGCATCTCCTTATCCCTTCACCCTTGTTGGTGTAAGGACACAACGCAATGAGGTGTCCTGACTTGTTGCACTTAAAGCACCTCCTTTTCCCTTTTCTCTTTTTGTTCTTGGATGACATAGAGAAAAGGTCAGTAAAAACAACATGATTAATTGAATCTTTACCTTTTTCCAAGCTCATGTTGATTTCTTCATCTTTAGGAACATTCTTCTTATTGAGCTTAACACTTGCTGCAGTTTTTCCTTTCTCAAGCTTCTTCACCATGCGCCCGTGGATATCTTGAGAGAGTTGAGCAATGCGTCTTCTCCTTAGTTGTCTTTGCTTCTTGTTCCCACACAATTTCTTTTGTGACCCTGCAACTTTTTGCTCATTTAAACACTCGCTTCCTTTTGAGTGACAGGGGTTAGCACATGGTGATAGATTATCCAAATGTGCACATTTACAAGAATGAGGTTCACTTGAGTTAAAACTAGTAATTACTATTTCATGAGCAATATCAAGCATGATATGGTCATCAATTAATTTATTATGAGAAAATGATAACATATCATATTCTTCACCTAGAGCAAGTTTTTCTAAGTTTATCATTTCGACTTGACTCCTAAGCATGGCATTTTCCATTTTAAGTTGAGCAACACAAGATAAAGCATCATCATTATTTCTTTGCTCAAATAAAATTGAATCATACCGTTGGACCAAATCATCATGAGAGCACTTTAGCTCCTCATGTTCTTTGGTCATCTTCTCCAGGCTGTTGTTTGTTTTGATGAGTGTCTCTTTTAGCCTGAGAAGTGTCTCGCCTTGTTCCTTGTTCCTTCTCAACAGTTTAACCAAGAGCGCTTTGTCCTCTTTGTTGAGATGGATGTAGAAACGTCGAATCTCCTCTTCTTCCACATCGTCGGTCTCATTTTCCCTGTCATCAATGTTAGTGGAAGCAATACAGGAAAATGCACCTTGTGGTGATGAAGATTCATCCTCGCTATCATCCTCATATTCCTCCTCATCATGGCTTTCGTCTTCACCGTCATTGTTAGCAATAAAACATTTATTACTAGTGGAGAACAAACCTGTTGACGAGGTGGATTCATCGTTTGGTGCCCATCGTTCTTGTTCTTCTCCCTTTGAAAGGTTAGCATCACAAGCAATATAGGGAGTAGGAGCAGTACAATTTGCCACAAAATATTTTACTTTAATTCTATTCCATAAATCATGAGCATCAACAAATAAATCATTATCACTACTCATGATGGCAAAATAGGCATCTCTAGAAAGAGAATCAACTAAGATGTTGCAAGCATGGTGATTTAGAGATAGACATCTTAGTTCATCATTAGAAGGATTTTTACTAACATTAGAGGGAAAAATACTTCTACTAAAGACCTGTCTCAAATCAGGATCAACACTCATGAAAGCATTATAAATAGAGACAGACCAAGACTTGTAATTAGAGCCACATCACAAGAGAAATGAGTATTAACGATAGGATATGTGGTCGTTAATAGCCAAAATGTGGTCGTCAAATGTAAACAACGACCACAAAAATGTGGTCGTCGATGGTTGTTAAATGTTCTGTCGTTAATTGTAGTAACGACCACATGTAGATTCCGGTCGTTATTCGATTAACGACCGGATATAAAATGGTCGTTAGTTGTGGGGTATTAACGACCGCATAAAAAGCATCAACAACCAAATTTGCAGCTTTTAGCGACCACATATGAGGCATCAACAACCTTGGTTTTAGCTATAACAGACATGACTATTAACAACCACATGTCAACATTAACGTCCACTTACAATAGTATTGAAACTGCATCTATAATCATATTACATTAATAGTATATCAAAGACAGGAAACTAAATTTCATTTCAGCATGCACCAACAAACACTTCACAGCTCATATATGAACCTCATTTGAAACAAGTATAAATTGTATTAACCAAAACAAATCTGATTATTACATATGAGATGTATTTCCATATAGTATAAAATCTGAAAAATCTTTACAACAATGATCACACTAGCTAGGACTTTTCTTCTCCCTGCCATAGACTCCAGCGTGCCTCACACTGTGGTGGCCTTCAAGAATGCTGGATCCAGATGCCCTGTACAGTGATAGAAATCAGTAAGCTGGTCACCATTCTTTTGCTGAATAAGCTACATGTAAAGTCCATTCTCTTGTTAAATAAGCTGGTCACCATTCTCTTGTTAAAAATATATACAAACAGAAGTTACATGTACATGTAAATAGCTGCATGTCCCTACAATGGTTTGCAATAATAGGCAGGTTATATTAAGTCTAACATCTAAAGTCAGGTGCTATCTTCTTTTGCTCTAAACTGTGACCTTGGTTTTCTACTGAACCTGGTCCATTCATGCATTTTTCCCCTCAGTAAACGATTTCCATTCATCAATGCAAATTGGTACTCTGCTGAATAAGCTAGTAACAGGAACCATCTTCCTAGAATGCACAAGTGAAAACACTATAAATTATTTTAATATAGTAGCTGTTTCAATTAAAAAGAATACTGAAGTCATAAATTTTCTTGCTATTGATGTCAGACCAGCTTTACAGGTTTACAAATGCAAGCTAAGGCAAGAACAACAGCAATTTTATTGAATGCAATATTAAATCCACCAGAAATCCTAAAACCTTGATCTTGTCTACTCATTTTCATTTGTTTTCTTGATCCACCACTAATTCCTGAACTCCATTGATTATCTTCAAAATACGGAGGTTGCATTGCATGCAAGACAAATTTGGAGAAAGCGCTGATCTAAATTTCTTATGCATACACACAAGCACAATTGAGAATTTTTATACTGGTTTTCAATAAAATAAAATAAAAAACTGTAGTAAACAAAAGATGAAAGTTTTACCTGAAGGCGATGATCGTATACTAGAACTTTTTGTCTAACTACTACTTAATCTGTTCTTTAGTTCTTCCCACTCCTGTTCCATACGGCTCATACGACTGTTTGTAGCTTTATTTTCTTCTCGTAGCTCTCTATTTTCTTCTTGCATTGCTCTTTTCTCATCCTCGGACTGTTTCAACTTTTCTATCAATTCAGCCTTACTAATGCATGGACTTCTAAGATGTCTTGCTTTCACGCCACCACCATATCCAACAATGTGATCCTGTCTCTTTGAAGGGAAGCACTTATCCATAAGTTCAGCATTAGAAAGAGAAGGATCTAATGATATTTGTTCCTCAAGTTGTGCCTGCATTCAAAGATACCTTAATTTCAGAGATTTGTATTATGATATATCACCAATAAACAGAAATATATATGACTTCATAAGCTCACATGCTTGCTGGAGGATTCAGAATCTAGAAAACTACCACCCTTTGTGTGAGTCATGAAAAATAAGGCATCCAAACTTGGAGGGTTGTTATCCTTTCCGCCCTAGTATATGCATGGAATATATGTAATCAAGACTAACAAGTAATATACAAGAAAACTAATCAACATGTTTAGATAAAATGTCAAATACTTACATTGTCATAAATTACTTTTCTAAATGGTTTGCTGCCACTGTGATGGAGGATTGTCAAGTTAGATCTATTTTTTGAATTTCTCTTGCTCCTTGCCTAGAATGCAATGAATAATTAGATTACTATACATGTTAACAACACCATCTCAGCAGTAAACAATTAAGAACAGTAATGGGCAACAGTATATCACTTACAATGAACTCCTTACTATAGAAATGTTCTTTAACCAACCACTCCCAGTCAGCTTGTGGAAAATCTTCAGGGCAGTTCTTAATAGCTTGTTGCATATTCTTTGCTGGCTTAACATAATGCCGACACAAGTCACCACGCCAATTGTTCCATAGATCCCTAGCATGCTCCATGATATCATTTTCATAGACATCAATTTTAATGTTTTCGTCTTTGTTTTCAAACTTGTCCTAAAAAATTGTTAAACAGATGCCCCATATAAATGTACCATCTTAAAGGATAAATATATAGATATATAAAAGATAACACAACAATATAATGAAAGTATACCATATATAAAAGATAACACAACAATATAATGAAAGTATACCTTTACTGCAGCAAAAATATGCTTCATAGATGTCTCACTAATGTGTGTCCATTTCTTCACTCTCACCGGGGTAATAGTAGGATCACGGACGATTCTACCAATGTGTCGTGCAAATGATGTGCCAAGAGCACGATTGTTGTAGAACATCACTTTAATCTTTTGTCCTGGTTTAAGTTTAGCAAGATTCTTACATTTGTTTTTGCCACGACCCCTTTTCTCTTCAGTTATATCAGCTGGAACATTTATATATACTTTCATCAATAAGTTGTGTCCCATACAAAAAAGAGAAAAATGCAGAACGTGTGAAATTATATTTGTATCATACCAGTTTTTGCAGCATCCATATTATTGTTCTGAATATGTGCCCTGCAAGAGTCCCTCCGCTCTTCATTATCAGGACTTGTGTAGGTATCCATATTATTATTCTGAATATGTGCCCTGCAAGTGTCCCTCTCCTCTTCATTATCAGCTCTGGTTAAGGTGTCCATATTATTGTTCTGAATATGTGCCCTGCAAGTGTCCCTCCCCTCTTCATTATCAGCTCCATTTAAGGTACCAACTTCATGGTTCATGGCTGCAAGACATATGGAATAACACATAATACTCAAAAGAAATAAATATAGGCATTTTAGTGTTGTACTGAAGGTAGGAAATACTCACATTTCAGCTTCTTTCGTGGCCTGACTCGATGCGACTGTCTATCTCCTTTAAACGATGCATGCTTTTTCTTCAATACCATATTTTCTCTTGTGTTTTCTTCTTCAAAAGCACCTTCAGAGTTCTCCCTCCCCTCTTCATTATTAGATCTGGTTAAGTTGTCAACTTCATGGTTCATGGCTGCAAGACATATGGAAAAACTCCTCATAAAACTCAAAAGAAATAAATACTAGCATTTTACTGTTGTACTGAAGGTAGGAAATACTCACATTTTAGCTTCTTTTGTGGCCTGACTCGATGCGACTGTCTATCTCCTTTAAAAGATGCATGCTTTTTCTTCAATAATATATCTTCAGAAGCACCTTCAGAGTTCTCATTCTCATGTTCAGAATTGTATTCACTTTCATGGTCATAATCCGACTCACTTTCATTACAATAATTCTCACTATCATTATCAGAATCAAACATATTGTTACCAGTCCCAGTCCCATTGACCTTTGCTGCCATTTTTTTCAATACTTCATCGAAATGCTCATCTTCTAAGTCATCTACAATACCTAGATTGTTAGTAAATTGAAATTGGCATGAAATAAATTACTGTAAAGGAATACATGAATGCAATATCAATTACCATTTGCTGCAGTATTTGGTTTTCTATAAGGCCTCTTCTTATGTTGATTCATGGCTGCCTTTATAATAGAGCTGTCATTGTTGATTGTTGTGGTAGTATTGGGTTGTGAATAGTACCTTCTCGCTGGTTTTTTAGCAATACTCTCATTGTTGACCAGTATGTTGGTAATTGGGTTTGGATATGACCTCCTCGCATGTTGCTGACGAAGCACTCCTGGGCTGATGAAGCTTGACTGGGCAGAGGCTGTTACTTTTCCATACCTACCCTGCATTGCTACAACCTACACAGATAGCATAGCAATAGCATATAATATTTATGTTTAATACAGAAAAAAATATAAGCACATAGAATGGTATAAGCACACTCAGAATATTATAAATCAATGGTGACAGGTTATGTATCCTATGACATGATTAATATTCTAGAATCATTATTTCCTTTTTCCACCAAATGATGTAGTTGGAGGATCATCAGCAGCTATTTCTTCCTCGTCGTCATAATCCTCATCTTCATTATCTTCGTCGTCTGAATTACCAGGTGGTACATTATAGGTGTCACGTGGCTGCATTTTGACAACCAAGTGCCAACCTTTGATCAGATTGTCTTTGACAAAAAAGACTTGAGAAGCTTGGCTAGCTAATACAAATGGCTCATTTGTCCGAAGTAGACATTTAAAGTTGACACTAACAAGTCCATAAACATCCTTCTTTATCCCTCTTTTCTTATTGAATATGTCAACCCACTTGCAACGAAATAATGGCACACGTCTTCCCCCAAGAAATTGAAGCTCTATTATCTCTGTTAATATGCCATAATATTCTGCATTCTCACTAATTGTACTTCCCTCTGCCGAAACAACAACTCCGCTGTTCTGTGTGCACCGATTTTTGTCACGACTCTCTATGCGAAATCTGAATCCATTCATATCATAACCTCCAAAACATGTACTATTTTGCAAAGGGCCCCTAGATAAGGACAGAAGGTCTTCCATTTGCTCACTTTTATCATGTTCATACAAATTATGTATCTGTAAAGAAGGCACATAAATTACTTAATCAGCTATAGGAAGAAAACAATAAGATATGAAAATATCACTATATGAGTTAACTGACAATACTTATACCTTATTCCTAAACCACGGAATGAAATTTTTGGCCCAGGTGGATGTATATTGTGGCAATGAAGACACTTCCTCGCCATTGCTATACTCACTGTAATACAAAATATTAGTACTAATATCAGAACAGGAAATTGATATTACATAAGTAAAAATTGAAGGTACCCGCAAGAATTACCTAATAAATGGTTGCACCTCATCACAATTCCTTAGAACATATATATGAGCCTGTTCTAACTCAAGCAATTCAAGGTCTCGAGTCTTGCGAGCACCAAGTGATCTTCCCACACAAGAAAATATTGGTAAAGAAAACTTTCCATAATCATACTCATCATTGATTCGTCCAGGACGATTGTGCACTGTCTGCACATCATCTAAGTACCTCGAGCACAATGTTATAAATTCATATGCAAGATAACCCTCTGCTATTGAGGCCTCTGGATGAGCCATGTTGCGAATGAGAGATTTAAGAAGTTTTATATATCTCTCAAATTGGTACATCCATCGATACATGGTGGGTCCACCAATTAAAGCTTCGGTAGCTAAATGAATAGGCAAGTGCATCATGCTAACGAAAAATGAGGGTGGAAATTCCTTTTCCAGTTTACACAAAGTGGTTGTTATAAGTGGCTGCAATTGCTCTAACTGTTCAGTTGATAATGCCTTTGAGTTCAGTTCTCGAAAAAAATATGAAAGCTCTAATAAAGGCTCATATATACGATTTGGTAAATATCCTCGTAGAACATAAGGAAGTAAATGATTTAACATGACATGACAATCATGAGTCTTCATTACAGATAGCTTTCCTTCCTTCAAATTAACATGACTGCTGATATTAGAAGAGAAACCATCTGGAACTTTCAAATCCTTCAAGAATTGCAAAACTGACCTCTTAGCTTCTGGAGGCAAAACATAAGGTGCTTGTGGCATAACTAACTTGTCCCCATCTTCAACTGGATGCAGATGTGGCTTTAGATTCATTTCTTTCAAATCAAGACGTGAATTATTGTTGTCCTTTGTTTTTCCTTTGATATCTAAAATTGTTTCAATTATACAGTCACATACATTTTTCTCTATATGCATCACATCTAGATTATGCCTCAGCAGAAGTGTTTTGAAATATGGTAATTTAAAAAAGATGCTCTTCTTAGTCCAATTATCTCCCCTCTCACTGTGTGAAATCTTACTCTTTTTACTCTGATCCTTGGACAAGATTATCCCCTCTAGATCATCTACTTGTTGCAGCACCTCATCTCCAGTTAATGGCTCAGTTGGGCCTCGGACCTCTCTTGTTCCATCAAAAGAAGCTTTATCGTTTCTCCATCTATGATCTTTAGGTAGAAAGCGTCGATGACCCATGTAGCAGAATTTCTGGCCCTTTGTTAACCATAAAGAACAAGTTTCTTTATGGCAAACTGGGCATGCAAGTCTTCCCTTGGTGCTATAGCCTGATAGATTTGCATATGCTGGAAAGTCATGGACAATCCAAAGAATGGCTGCTTTGAGATTAAAATTAGTGTTGGTTGATGCATCATGTGTGTCGACACCCTCCTCCCAAAGCTCAATCAGTTCCTCTATTAATGGTTGCAAGTAAATATCAATTGCATCTCCAGGACCTTCCTTTCCAGGAATCAACATGGAAAGGATTACATTATGCTGCTTCATGCACATCCAAGGAGGTAAGTTCAAGGGAATAAGGAATATAGGCCAAATGGTATGAGAGACTCGGATGCTAGAAAATGGTTGGAAGCCATCACCAGCAAGGCATAACCTTATATTGCGAGGCTCAGATGCAAAAGCAGGGTGGAGCTCATCAAAATTCTTCCACGCTTTGGAATCAGCTGGGTGCCGCATCACTCCGTCGTCCACTCTACCATCATTATGCCATGTCAAGAAAGTAGCTATTCTTCGAGACATATACAACCGTTGGAGTCTTGGCTTAAGAGGAAAATAACGTAAAGTTTTTTCAGGGATTTTTTTCCTTTTGTTGATTGTTTATTTTCACCTGAGTGCTTGTCCTGCTTCCATCTTGATCTTTGACAAATCTTGCAAAAATCTGCATTTGCTTCTTCTTTCCAATACAACATGCAATCATTTCTACAAGCGTCAATTTTTCTATAACTTAGTCCTAGTTCATTAATAGTCTTTTTTGCCTCATAGTAAGAACTTGGTAAATTACTGTTATGAGGTAGGAAGTCCTTCAGGAGTATATCTAGTAAATCTGTAAAGGACTTGTTACTCCACTTTCCCATATTCTTAACATGGAGCAATTTAACTAGTGCAGATAACTTAGTACTATTGGAGCCATGATAAAGAGGCAGGTTCAAATCATTAAGCAAGTTGTAGAACTTCACAACTTCACCAATTGGTTGATCTTCAAAAAAAACACTAGGGGTTGGTTCTGCCATTGTATCGTTGCTAGGATGGTTAGTCGAAGGGAACAAATCCTCCATCAGCTCCTGCATTCCATCATGTGAATCATCATCATCTTCCACTTCCAACTCATTCTCAGTTTCTCCAAGAACTTCTCCATGATGATACCAAAAGGTATAGCTTCTTATTATTCCATAGGCTGTTAGATGCGAATAGACTACATCACGGGACATGTTGTATGTATTACAACACTTGATGCAGGGACACCTAATTTTAGCCCCATCACCTGACCTACTGAATGCATAATCCAAGAACTTGGTGACTCCATCTAAATAAAGATTTTTTTTTGAAGTCAGGCCATCCAAACATTCAGTACTAAGACGCTCATCAACTAGATTCATCCATGCCTTACTCGGTGCCATAAATATGGTAATTATTAATTATAAAACCTGTGGCAATATATTTTTTGTCAAAACATATTCATATATCATTCACTTTTAAACGTTTACTCTAATTTACATCTACTAAAATTGCATGGCATCATATAAGTGATTTGGCTTTCAGTTCTAAAAATACACACAAAATTTATTGAGTTATTTTAGGTATGACTGCAAGCAGAGTTGATCAAGAAGTTGTTTTGTTGACAGGAAGTTGCTGTATAGAATACTATC
This sequence comes from Zea luxurians, assembly GCA_029449295.1. Lineage (NCBI taxonomy): Eukaryota > Viridiplantae > Streptophyta > Magnoliopsida > Poales > Poaceae > Zea > Zea luxurians. The sequence continues at coordinate 59,378,874 of JAOPSE010000014.1, forward strand.
ACATATTAGAATCCATATTAGAATACTATCACATATGCAGAGTTGTTTTGTTTTGTTGATCAACTTGAAAATTTGATAAAAATTAGTTTGCTGGTTCTGCTTTCAGGTAATTTAGGAGTCATTTACAGATTTCGATTGATCAAGAATCTCCTAACAATTCCTATCAGGAATTCAGGATGTTGACATTTCAGATAAGACGACTGCGATAAAGTGGAGCAGAATGATGGTCTATGGGTAAGTGTAAAAGCGTCGAGACAAGGAACATCAAGTAATTCCCCTCCCAGACTACCTCATATGATCAAATTAAAAGAGAAAGCAAGAAGTTTATACTTTATTCCTTATGTACACATCCAATGTATTTTTTAGTAGGCTGCCCATTTTTTCCAAACAAAAGTATGTACACATCCAATGTTTCTAGTAGAAAACAAGTTATTTAGCGAGAGGCTATAATATACTACAATAAAAAACATGGGTCAATCATTTGGTCCTAACAGATGGGGCAATCATTTGGTCCTAACGCACGGGCAAAAATCAGTGTAATTTCACAACAGATTGTTGTTAGGGAGTCCACACACCTTATGGGAGGAGAGTAGTAGGGATTCTGTGTTCCAAAGTGACAAACACAGACAGAGCTGCTCTACAATCTGAATCTGAAAAAAAAACAATAACAATTCTGATCAGTATGACTGCAAGCTGAAAAAATTGGTACAGTAAATTGTTAGAAACTCAGTCAGTTGAAAAGCAATATTATCAGTCTTGGACAGCTTGAGGAGGCTGGTTGTGATGGGAGACTGAATATTTATGATGCAGACAACAACTTGTTAGTATGTGCTCCACGTACTGACAACAGATTGTATACAGTAAAGCTAGGCATAGGTTCTCCAGTATGTCTGATGACAAAGTTAGGGGATACTGCCTGGAGATGGCATGCTAGGTATGGACATCTGAATTTCAGAGCTCTTCGGGATCTTGGTCTAAAGATGAAGCACTATTTTATCTGAAGAATTTCAGAGAGCAGAAGTTGAACAGGAAGGAAGACTGAAGGCTTTGAGAACTGATAGAGGTGGTGAGTTCAACTCAACCCTTTTTGATGTGTTGTGCAGTGAGCAAGGCATTAAGCACTACACCACTACTCCTTATTCACCTCAGCAGAATGGTGTAGTTTAGAGGAGAAACCAATCTGTAGTAGAGATGACAAGGTGCTTACTGAAAAGCAAAGGGGTACCACCAAGGTTTTGGGGGGAGGCAGTGATAACAGCAGTCTATCTGCTGAATAGGTCTCCTACTAAAAGTATTAAAGGAAAAACTCCTTATGAAGTATGGCATGGCAGGAAACCATAAGTTGGTCACCTTAGAACTTTTGGTTGTGTATGTCATGTCAAGAAAATTGGTACTGGCCTTGGAAAGATGTCTGATAGATCTTCAAAAATTGTGTTACTGGGGTATGAGACAGGCACGAAGGGTTACAAGTTTTTTTATCCTTCCACTGAGAGGCTACATGTGAGCAGAGATGTTCTGTTTCAAGAAGATAAGAGTTGGAATTGGGACAGTGAAAACAGTACTGAACAGATTCCAAGTGTATCTGAAACTTGTGAAATACAGTTTCAGTATAATATACCTGCTCAGGTAGGCCATCTACTAGTTATTTTAGATTCTGGCACTAGGAGTATTGGACAGTCTCAGTGGAGCTGGTGGTGGGCATTCAGGGGGTGTTCCAGCATCACCACTACTGCCTCATTCTCCTGAAACACCTCAGCTAGAGCAAGAAGAATCACAAGCTTCAGGTTCTGTGAACAAGGTCTCCTGAACAGTCACTATCTGTGTAGCCGACTAAGCCATGATCTGAAGTTGTACCCTTCTTGTATTTTACCCCAAAATCAAGTGTACCAGCCACATATGTAACAATCAGCAGCAGTAGTCCACAGACGCCTGAAGTGGGTCTATAAAGTCAAAAAGGATGCAGCTGGGAAGACAGTTAAACACAAGGCTAGACTAGTTGCAAAAGGGTATGCTCAAAAGGAGGGAGTTGATTTTGATGAGGTGTTTGCTCCTGTAGCAAGGCTAGAAACTATCAGAGTCTTAATAGCAGTAGCAAAACAAGGAAATTGGGAAATACACCACATGGATGACAAATCAGCTTTCTTGAATGGAAATCTCCAAGAGGAAGTATATGTCACTCAACCTCCAGGTTTTCAGAGACTAGAAAAGGGCAGCCTTGTGCTAAAATTAAAGAAAGCCTTGTATGGTTTAAAGCAAGCTCCCAGAGCGTGGAACATCAGACTTGATTCAGAGCTGATCTCATTGGGTTTCAAAAAATGTGTTGTGGAGCATGCTGTATATAGGAAAGGAGCAGGAGAATCAATGCTGCTCGTGGGAGTATATGTTGATGACCTGATCATTTGTGGACCGACTGTTAATAATATTAATAGTTTTAAACAACAAATGATGCAGACGTTCAGTATGAGTGATCTGGGACTCCTCACTACTTGGGCATGGAGGTCAGACAAGATGTGAATGAGATTACAATCTGTCCATGACTCTAATCCAAACATGCTGTTCGTTTAATCCATAACTCAAAACAGTTTCACAAAAAAATAAGCATATATGCAGAGACAAAACTGATGATTATTTGACTGATGATGATTAGCAAGCAAGCAAATGGCCCAAGACACAACAACCTACTAGTATACAGGGCAATGGTATGTTAGTTCCAACAATTCAAGAGCGTAGCTAGTTTCTAAACCAAAATAAAAGTCACAAATTGATCCCATCCGTCTAAATAGTATTATGACGGTTTCTTAAATTTTTGAATTATATTTCTTATTCTTTCTCTCCTAAGCTGACCAAATTACCCTATCTAATTCTATACATGTGCAAGGAATTCCATCGCAGTCTTAACCTTTCTCCTCGCTGCTGTTATAGGTTTCCTTTTCGCTATACTACACAAATACTAACTGTAGTGCGGAGCTACTATCTGACCCATCAAGTTCCTACTATAGTTAAAATACTCTATTTTGGATGATTGCATCTGCCTCTAGTTAAAAAAGCAGCAACGTGCTTAGGCGTTATGGCTGTGCTCTCTCTCTCTTTCTATTGACGCCGACGACTACTCTACTTGCAGGCAGAGGCAGGCGACAAGTAGATTTCAGTTTAAATTCTGTAAAACTTCATCAGGCAACAAGTAGATTTCAGTTTACTGTGCAATTTCAACATTTTGTAGCTTGGTTTCAGAATTGTGCAGTTTTAGACAATAGTTCTGTTATTGTGTAGTTTCAGAATTTGCAACTCAGTAGTGTTCCTATGAACCTGATAATGTCTATTGTCCGTGTGACTCATCGTTTGGTTGAAGGAATTCCATGTACACGTATGGAGATTATACATGGGTAATATGGTCAGTTGAGAAGAGAAAGAATAAGAAGTACAATTAAAATAAAAAAGAAAAAAATCAGAATACTATTTAGACGTATGGGATCAATTCTAAATACTATTAGAGAAGATGGAGTTAAGAATACCATAATAGAGAAGCCTGTTAAAACAAATACTATAATAGCAAAAAACTCGTCAGGTCCCTCTCCAACAAACTATATATGTGTATTTTGCTTGTCAATCAGTCTCACATATATGCGGTGCAGTGGTCTTCAATTAATGGCCGTACCCAACCACTAATTGATGCGGCTAGCAACATAACCCATGGCTATTGGATAGCTCTTACAGCTTTTTTCAGCCAAGTACACTAAGTTCCATACAGAAAACGATGTTTTAAGATGGCCAGACACATCACATACATGAACTATGTTCCATACAGAAAACCAATTAAGATGTAGGAGGTTTCTCTCTGACTACTGCACGCATGGAAATTGCAGAGGATAGCTATTGCTGCACGCGCACGATCTCGAAATTGCTCTCTGACTGCATACGCACGAAATTGCAGAGCCTAACTACACGCGCAGACATCAAATTGCTCTCTCACGCGCACGAGATCAGACCCGCTGGGATGAGATCGGACCCGCCGGGGTGGGGCACGCGCACGAGATCGTTTCGACCGGGCGCGCGGGATGCCGTGCCGTAGTCCTCTGCAATTTCACATGCGAGCCCGCGCCGACGGGGATGGGGTAAAGAAGATTTGCCAAGAAGGTGTTTATCCTTACCGGAGAGAAGGTGGTCCGTGGATTCGACGGCTGCCACCACGTCGTCCTCGCCGTCGCGTGGTGAGGGCCGCGTCGTCGCCCGCTGGGAGAAGAACGTGATGTTGCCTTGTGCGTGGGTTTGCGCGTAGGAGAGGAACGTGTTGTTGCCTTGTGCGTGGGACAGGGAGCTGGTTGGGCCAGAATCAAGTGGTTGGGCCAGAATCTGTTTGCGCGTGGGGAGAGGCACCTGTACTCGCGCCAAATTTAGTTTTGTGCGTGGGGAAAGCTGGATTCAATGTTTAACGACCACATAGGTCAGCTCGCTAACGACGACATTTTTTTTGGTCGTCGGCTAGGTTGGACAGAGCTTGCACTATGCCATCGAGAGTCATAACAACCACATATTACAGGTGGTCGTCATTTTTTGGTTGTTGATACGCTTTTCTCTTGTAGTGCCATCGCCTAAAAGAAGTTCTATAGTTACCTCTTGTGACGACATCGTCATCTCCGGACGGCTAAGCCCACACTGGAGAGGCCTAGCTCTGATACCAATTGAAAGTTCCCTTTGGCCCGGGAACAGGATCTGGATGTCGCCTAGAGGGGGGGGGTGAATAGGCGAATAAAAATTATCACTTTAAAACTTAAATTCTTACTCTACTCGAAGACTAGAACGCAGTGGAATGAGAAGATCCTTCGAGTAGGTTGTAGCGGAATAGAAGATCCTGTCTCAAAATGTCCTGCACTTCAAATAAAGCTTATACCATAGATAAGTGTTGAAGTGCAAATATAAAAGCGACTAAGACAGAGAGTCAGAATACAATACAGAACAGAGCACACAGACGCAAGGATTTATCCCGAGGTTCGTCCAAGCCTGAAATGCTTGCCTAGTCCTCGTTGGAGTTAGCCACACCTGGGCTTGGAGTCTATTTCAACTCCTTCCTCCGTTTGCTCAGATCTGTCAGTATGACAGATAGAGCCTTTCACTATGTTGAGTTGGGTTACAACAAAACCGTGGCTGCTTACAAACTTCTTGACAGCACCCCGGCAGAGTAACGATACGCTCAAGACCTTGCTCTAGCTCTTAGCAGCACTTCTCCACTCTCTAAAGGCTTATAGCTTTGCCTTCTACACAAACTAGAGAGATACACACAAGAGGGAGAGTGAGAATTGATTCGAGTGATGTCTACACTTGTTTGCTGCTCTTGTATATTGCTTTGAGGCGCCTAGGGGTCCCTTTTATAGGCACAAGGGGCCTAGGAGCCATTGAGAGCAATCCAGGAAGGCAATCCTTGCCTTTTGTTGGGTGGCGCACCGGACAGTCCGGTGCACCACCGGACACTGTCCGGTGCCCGATTTCCTTCCAAGATTGGTGCAGTCGACCGTTGCAGTCTTGGAGCCGTTGGCGCACCGGACAGTCCGGTGCCCCCATCTGACCGTTGGCTCGGCCAGACATCACGTGTGGATTGCACGGCCGACCGTTGGCCCAGCCGACCGTTGGCTCACCGGACAGTCCTGTGAATTATAGCCGTACGCCGCCAGACTTCTCCCGAGAGCGGCCTATTCACCGGAGTTCAACCTGGCGCACCGGACACTGTCCGGTGTGCCAGACTGAGCTGAGTCTTGGCTGTACACAGCCAAGCCTTTTGCACCTCTTTCCTTTTCTTTTTCCTTCTGTTTCTAACACTTAGACAAGTATATTAGTACACAAAACCAATGTACTAAGTCTAGAAACATACCTTTTCTTAATTATTACATCTATAGCATTTGACATGCTTGAGCTTTGATGTTGGACTCATAAATCATCAAGTCAGCTTGACTTGATCTAGATTGACATTACTTAGCTCCAACATCCTGCAAAGGTCACATAGAACATCTCCAAACATAGGAACAACCCAAACTAAAGATCAAGGTGAACTTAGCTCTTTTGGGCTGCCTCCAGTTCTGGTTTTGACACTGCTTCTTCTTCTAGTGACCTTGTGCACTTCTTCTTAGAGCTTGATCTTGAGCCTTATGACTTACACCACATAACTAGAGATGTTTCCTCATTGGTTGTAAGTCACGTCCTTATGTAGTGATCCTTGATGTGTCGTAGCTGTTCTCAACTCGATCACCCTTGACTTTGCAAGCCTTCTTCTTCACCCTTGGCTTTGGGTTCCTCAGCCTCCTTGACCTTCTCCCGTGCACTTGGTACCTCGAAGCTTTTCTTGCCTCCGTCCTTGGCTTGATCAGTTGTCTCCGAGCTACACACCCGAGTCTCACTTTATGCAATGACCATCTTACTTGTGATGCCCATTATCTATTCATCATTTAGTCCTTGGACCATCACACTTGTTCACTTGTGTTGAACCCTGTTAGCTTTACATTAAGCACCTGTTCAACACTTAGCATACTTGTTAGTCCTTTAATTGAGTTGTCATCCAAACACCAAAACCCACAAGAGAGCTTTCAAAAGCAACACACACAAGCTAGAATCACAGCAACAATACGCACATAAGTCAAGAAGAGAGCACACAAGAACAGTGCAACAAGTTCACAACACACTTGGTGCTCAAATCTCAGTCACGATGATCCAAATGCGTATTTATGGAGTCTAGGCATCTTAGGATGTTCAATGGATGCTTGGTGTGATGCTCCATGCGCCTAGGGGTCCCTTTTATAGTCCCAAGGCAGCTAGGAGCCGTTAGAATTTCATTTGGAAGGCAATTCTTGCCTTCTGTAGGGTGGCGCACCGGACAGTCCAGTGCACCATCGGACATAAACAGTCCTTCTCTGGTGCCCGATCTATTTCCTTATTTGGTGAAGCCGACCGTTGTGCCTTTGGGCCCCTTGGCGCACCGAACAATGTCTAATGCACACCGGACAGTCCGGTGCGACCAATTGACTGTTGGCTCAGGCCACGTGTTGCCCATTGATCGAGCTGCCGACCGTTGGCCGCGGGCGCCATTGGCTCACCGGATAGTCCGGTGCATACCAGACAGTCCGGTGAATTTTAGCCACGACGCTCTTGATGAATTCCCGAGAGCGACGAGTTCATCGCCGAGCGTTGAGCGCGGGCGCTGATGGCTCACCGGACAGTCTGGTGCACTACCGGACAGTCCGGTGATTTTAGCCACGTCGCCCTCGCTGATTCCCGAGAGCAACGACTTTGCTGCTGAACTAGCCTATGCACCGGACACTGTCCGGTGCACACCAGACAGCCCGGTGCACACAGGCTGGTGCAAGTTTTGGCTAGACTTAGCCAAACTTCTCCAATCCATTTCCACTTTTATTGACAAGGTTCATAGCACTTAGAGAAATATGTTAGTATCAAAAACAATTTACTAAGGCTAGAGACATACCTTGATTCTTGATTTGCACTTCTTTACCACTTAGCACATATTAACCAAAACAATATGTGTTGGAAATCTAATCACCAAAACATTTATAGAAATGGCCCAAGGGCACATTTCCCTTTCAATCTCTCCCTTTTTTGTGATTTATGCCAACACATTTAAAAGCAACTTGAAGTGCAATATTATTCTCAAAAGGTGCAAATTGAAGACCAAATTTTCTTACTTGGAATTTGGCATATTTGGATCACTTTTGCCACCACTTGGTTTATTTTCACAAAACAAATTCTTTTTTCCTATATCTATATCAAAACACTTGTTTTGTCAAATCAAGAGATCTTTCGAGAGTAAATTTGATCAAATGCCAAAAACTCCCCTTTTCCCATAGCGAAATTTCTCCCCCATAAGAGACCAATTTTTGCAATAAGTGAATTTTGGGCAAAACAAAAGATTCTAACTCTACATTTTTAAAATTTACAAGTGGTTGGCTGATCCTTTTGCTTTTGGCCTTAATTTCTCCCCCTTTGGCATTAAGCACCAAAATGGGATAACTTTTGGTCCTTTAACCCCATTGCCTCACCAAAATGTCAAATACGAGCAAAAAGGCAATGAGAGCATAACAAAGAACTTAGGACAAGATACATTTACCAGAATGCAGTGAAAGCTCTTTCTTTGTCCAAGTTCACTTTTCCCTTTCAATATCCCTTTGAGGCTAATACAAGAGTACTCAACAAACAAGTTAGTCTCAAGGGGGTCAAGTTGTAGCACATCTCCCCCTAAATATGTGCATCATTTGCATAGGGACTTGTGAGGTCCGAGGATGACTTGTACGACTTGAGCACCAAATATAAGCAATGAAAGACAATAAAGCTTAAAGTAACATGATCAAAGGCATAGAACACATGTATGTTATTGATCAATCCAAGTTACGCGAATCTAAGACATTTAGCTCACTACATAACCTGCAAAACCTTTTCTCATCTAAAGGCTTGGTGAAGATATCGGCTAGCTGGTTCTCGGTGCTAATGTGGTAAATATCGATGTCGCCCCTTTGCTGGTGGTCTCTCAGGAAGTGACGCTGGATGTCTATGTGCTTAGTGCGGCTGTATTCAATAGGATTATCTGCCAAGCGGATTGCACTCTCATTATCACATAGGAGTGGGACTTTGCTCAGATTGTAGCCAAAGTCCCTAAGGGTTTGCCTCATCCAAAGTAGTTGCACGCAACACTGTCCTGCGACAACATACTCGGCCTCAACGGTGGATAGGGCAACATATGTTTGTTTCTTCGAGCTCCAGGACACCAGGGACCTTCCCAGAAACTGACAAGTCCCTGATGTGCTCTTCCTATCAACCTTGCACCCGACCTAGTCGGAGTCTGAGTATCCGATTAAGTCAAAGGTAGACCCCTTTGGATACCAGATCTCGGAGCAAGGCGTAGAAACTAAATATCTAAGAATTCGCTTAGCGGCCACAAGGTGACACTCCTTAGGGTTGGATTGAAATCTAGCACACATGCATACACTTAGCATTATATCCGGTCTACTAGCACAAAGATAAATTAACGATCCTATCATTGACCGGTATGCCTTTTGATCAATGGACTTACCTCTTTTGTTGAGGTCCAGATGTCAGTCTGTTCCCATTGGTGTCTTTGCGGGCTTTGCATCCTTCATCCCAAACCTCTTGAGCAGATCTTGAATGTACTTCGTTTGGGAGATGAAGGTGCCTTCCTTGAGTTGCTTCACTTGAAATCCAAGGAAGTAGTTTAACTCGCCCATCATCGACATCTCAAACTTTTGCACCATCACCCTGCTAAACTCCTCACAAGAATTTTGATTAGTAGAACCAAATATAATATCATCGACATATATTTGGCATAAAAAAAGACCACATTTACAAGTCTTTGTGAATAGAGTAGGATCAGCTTTCCCAACCTTGAAAGCATTAGCAATAAGAAAATCTCTAAGGCATTCATACCATGCTCTTGGGGCTTGCTTAAGTCCATAGAGCGCCTTAGAGAGCTTGTAGACATGGTCGGGATACCTATCATCCTCAAAGCCAGGGGGTTGTTCCACGTATACCTCCTCCTTGATTGGTCCATTGAGGAAAGCGCTCTTCATGTCTATTTGGAATAGCTTAAAGGAATGGTGAGCAGCATAGACCAATAAAATCTGAATTGTTTCTAACCTAGCCACAGGAGCAAAAGTCTCCTCAAAATCTAAACCTGTGACTTGGGCATAACCTTTTGCCACAAGTCAAGCCTTATTTCTTGTCACCACTCCGTGTTTGTCTTGCTTGTTACGGAACACCCATTTGGTTCCCACAACATTTTGCTTTGGAGATGGCACCAGGCTCCAAACTTCATTTCTTTTGAAGTTGTTGAGCTCTTCCTACATGGCCAACACCCAGTCCGGATCCTGCAAGGCTTCTTCTACCCTGAAAGGCTCAATAGAAGAAACAAACAAGTAATGCTCACAGAAATTTGCTAAGCGTGAGCGAGTTGTTACTCCCTTGCTAATATCACCCAGAATTTGATCCACTGGATGACTTCTTTGAATCGTCGTTCAGACTTGAGTTGGAGGGGCCCGTGATGCTTCTTCCTCCTTATCCTGTTCTTCATGTGCTCCCCCTTGATCCTTCCCTTCTTCTTGAGGTACCTGTTCATCGTCTTGAGTTGGGGGATGCACCACCGTAGAGGAAGAAGGTTGATCTTGTTCTTGTAGTTCCTGTGGTCGCACATCACCTATCGCCATTATTCGCATTGCGGCCGTCGGAACCTCATCTTCATCTACATCATCAAGATCAACTTGCTCTCTTGGAGAGCCAGTTGTCTCATCAAATACAACATCGCTAGAGACTTCAACTAATCCTGATGATTTGTTGAAGACCCTATACACCTTTGTATTTGAGTCATATCCTAGTAAAAAACCTTCTACCGCTTTGGGAGCAAACTTCGAATGCCTACCTTTCTTTACCAAAATGTAGCATTTTCTCCCAAATACACGAAAATAGGAAACATTAGGTTTGTTACCAGTTAAGAGTTCATATGATGTCTTCTTGAGGAGGCGTTGCAGATAGAGCCGGTTTATGGCATGGCAGGCTGTATTCACAGCTTCCGACCAAAACCGCTCATGCGTCTTGTATTCTCCAAGCATCGTTCTTGCCATATCAATTAACGTCATGTTCTTCCTCTCTACCACACCATTTTGCTGTGGTGTGTAGGGAGCGGAGAACTCGTGCTTGATGCCTTCTTCCTCAAGATATTCTTCAACTTGTAGATTCTTGAACTCAGACCCATTATCGCTTCTTATCTTCTTCACCTTTAGCTCAAATTCATTTTGAGCTCTCCTTAAGAAGCGCTTTAGGGTTCCTTGGGTTTCAGATTTATCTTGCAAAAAGAACACCCAAGTGAAGCGGGAAAAATCATTAACTATAACAAGACCATACTTACTTCCCCCGATGCTGAGGTAGGCAACAGGGCCAAAGAAATCCATATGTAGGAGTTCTAATGGTCTTGACGTTGTCGTCACGTTCTTGCTTTGATGAGTGCTTCCCACCTATTTCCCCGCTTGGCATGCTACACAAGGTCTGTCTTTCTCAAAACAAACATCGGTTAGTCCTAACACATGATCTCCCTTTAGAAGATTATGTAGGTTCTTCATCCCAACATGTGCTAGACGGCGGTGCCAAAGCCAGCCCATATTAGTCTTAGCGATTAAGCATGCATCTAGATCGGCATTCTCTTTTGAGAAATCAACTAAATAGAGCTTGCCTTCTAATACACCCTTAAAGGCTAATGAACCATCACTCCTTCTAAAGACAGATACATCAATATTTGTAAATAAATAATTATAGCCCATATGACACAATTGACTTACAGACAACAAGTTGTACCCGAGCGATTCTACTAAAAACACATTAGAGATTGAATGCTCGGTTGTGATGGCTATCTTGCCTAAGACTTTAACCTTGCCTTGGTTCCCATCTCCAAAGATGATGGTGTCTTGGGAATCCCTGTTCTTGACGTAGGAGGTGAACATTTTCTTCTCCCCTGTCATTTGGTTTGTGCATCCGCTATCAATAATCTAGCTTGAGTCCCTGGATGCATAAACCTGCAAGGTAATTAAGCTTGGGTTTTACCCAACTCTTGTTGGGTCCTACAAGGTTAGTTACAACAGATTTTGGAACCCAAATGCAAGTTTTGCCTCCCTTGCATTTAGATCCCAATTTTCTAGCAACTACTTCGGCATTTTTACATGACAATACAAAAGAAGCATTACATGTTTGATACATAGTAGTTAGACCAGTGTAAACTTTCCTAGGTGCATGAGAAACAGTATGATTATGCCTAGGCCTACTTCTACCATGAACATATGTGGAGCTAGATGCAAACATAGCATGTGAATCATGATAAGTAGGTAAAGCAGCATGATTATAACATTTATCATGATGAGCAACATTAGAAATTTTCTTGACATGAGCATAAAGATAAGCATGGTTCTTTTGATCATGTGAAGAATACGAGCTACTAGCCATAGGAGCCTTCCCTTTCTCCTTGTTGAGACTGGAAGTCCTTTGGCTTGTTAAGTTCTTGGTTTCTTTTCGAAAACCAAGTCCATCCTTAATTGAGGGGTGTCTACCAACAGTGTAGGCATCCCTAGCAAATTTGAGTTTCTCATAATTATCCTTGCAAGTCTTAAGTTGAGCATTAAGACTTGCAACATCATTGTTTAATTTCTGAATGGTAGAGGCATGTTCTTTACAAGCATCAACATTAAAATCTTTGCAGCTATTGCAAATAACAACATGCTCTATGGATGAACTAACAAAATTTGCTTCTTCTAACTTAGCATTTAAATCATCATTTAAATTTTTTAGGCTAGAGATAGATTCATGACATGTAGATAATTCGGAAGACAACAGTTCATTCTTCTTAACTTCTAGAGCAAGAGATTTTTAAACACTTATAAACTTATCATGTTCCTCATAGAGTATATCTTCTTGCTTTTCTAGAAGTCTATCTTTTTCATTTAGAGCATCAATTAATTCATTTAAATTTTCTACCTTATATCTATCTAATCCTTTAAATAAATCACTATACTCTATTTCATCATCAGAGGATTCCTCATCGCTAGAAGAAGAATACTTAGGAGTATCTTGAATATGTACCTTCTTCTCTTTAGCCATAAGGCACATGTGGCGTTCGTTGGGGAAGAGAGAAGACTTGTCGAAGGCTGAGGCAGCTAGTCCTTCATCATCGGAGTCAGATGAAGAATAGTCGGAGTCCCATTCCTTTCCAATGTCTGCCTCGCCCTTCGCCTTCCTGTAGTTCTTCCTTCTTTCTTTCCTCCCTTTCTTCTCTTGTGCCTGGTCATCATCATTATCGGGGCATTATGCAATAAAATCAGCAGACTTACCGCACTTGAAGCAGGAGCACTTTCCCCTTGATTTATTTTTGTTGGGAAACTCCTTGTGTCCCTTCAAGGCAGTCTTGAAGCGCTTGATGATGAGCGCCATTTCATCCTCGTTGAGCCCGACAACCTCCACTTGTGCTACCTTGTTAGGTAGCGCCTCTTTGCTGCTAGTTGCCTTGAGAGCAACGGGTTGTGGCTCATAGAGAGGAAGCAGTCCGTTTAATGCGTCGTCCACGTACCTTGCTTCCTTCACCATCATACGCTCGCTTACGAATTTTCCGAGCATTTCCTCGGGCGTCGTCTTGGTGTACCTGGGGTTCTCATGAATAAGGTTTACAAGATGAGGATTAATAACAGTAAATGACCTGAGCATGAGTCGGACGATGTCATGATCCGTCCATCTTGTACTCCGTAGCTTCGGATTTTGTTGACAATGGTCTTGAGCCTGTTGTACGTTTGAGTTGGCTCTTCTCCCCTTATCATAGCGAATCTCCCCAGCTCGCCTTCCACTAGTTCCATTTTGGTGATCATAGTGGTGTCATTCCCCTCATAAGAGAACTTGAGGGTATCCTAGATTTGCTTGGCATTGTCCAAGCCGCTCACTTTGTTGTATTCATCCCTGCATAGAGATGCTAGCAAGACAGTAGTGGTTTGGACATTTTTATATATTTGCTCATTTATGAATACGGGGTTATCAGTACTATCAAAATGCATTCCATTTTCAACAATCTCCTAGATACTAGGATGGAGGGAAAATAAATGACTACGCATTTTATGACTCCAAAAAGAATAATCCTCTCCATCAAAGTGTGGGGGTTTTCCTAGTGGAATTGATAGTAAATGAGCGTTCGAATTGTAAGGGATGCGGGAATAATCAAAAGAATAGTTTTGATTAACCGTTTTCTTTTTCGACGAAGAGTCTGCATCATCGTCATCCCTTGGTGAAGAAGAGGAGGCGTCGCTGTCGTAGTATATGATCTTCTTAATGTATCTCTTCTTCTTCCCATCCCTCTTCTTGTGACTCGAGCCTAAGTCAGTGGGCTTGTCATCTCTTGGCTCGTTGAAGAGGGACTCCTTCTCCTTGTCGTTGATCACCATCCCCTTGCCCTTAGGATCCATCTCTTCGGGCGGTTTGTCCCTTAAATGAAGAGTACGACTCTGATACTATTTGAGAGCACCTAAAGGGGGGGGGTGAATAGGTGATCTTGTAAAATCAAATACTAAATATTCCGAACTTGGTTATGAAATGTTAGTTAGATTGAAACCGAGATGCTATAGCGAGAAATCTTCACTTGATTGTTCCTTATAATTAGTATTTAAACTTGGGAACAATAGCATAAGTGATTAAGTGAGAACTCAAGAAGAGAAACCAATCACAATAAAAGATGACACAAGAGACACAGTGATTTTATCCCGTGGTTCGGCCAACGCCTACTCCACGTTGTGGTGGCCTCATTCAGTCAAGGATTGCACTCAATCCCTCTCAAGTGATCCAACGATCAAACTTGAGTACCACAGTTTTCTTCCTTAGTGATGTTTCCTGTTTGTAAGGAATCTCCACAAGTTGGGGCCTCTCACCCTTACAATGTTGTTCACAAGAAAAAACCACAAGAGTCGAGGAGGGAAAGCAACACTCACACAAGCTAGAATCGCAACAATAATACGCACACAAGTCAAGAAGAGAGCACACAAGAACAGTGCAACAAGTTCACAACACACTTGGTGCTCAAATCTCAGTCACGATGATCCAAATGCGTATTTGCGGAGTCTAGGAATCTTAGGATGTTCAATGGATGCTTGGTGTGATGCTCCATGCGCATAGGGTCCCTTTTATACCCCAAGGCAGCTAGGATCCGTTGGAAATCCATTTGGTAGGCAATTCTTGCCTTCTGTCGGTTGGCACACCGGACAGTCTGGTGCACCACCAGACGTGAACAGTCCTTGTCCGGTGCACCACCGGACATGAACAGTCCTTGTCCGGTGCCCGATCTCTTTCCTTATTTAGCGAAGCCGACCATTGAGCCTTTGGGCCCCTTAGCACACCGGACACTGTCCGATGCACAACGGACAGTCCGGTGCGACCAAGTGACCGTTGGCTCGGGCCACGTGTCGCGGACCGTTGTCCGCGGGCGCCGTTGGCTCACCGAACAGTCCGGTGAATTTTAGCCACGACGACCTCGGTGAATTTTAGCCGTGGTGCCCTCGGTGAATTCCCGAGAGTGACGTGTTCGTCGCCGAGCGTTGAGCGCAGGCGCTGATGGCTCATCGGACAGTCCGATGCACCACCAAATAGTCCAATTATTTTTAGCCACGTCGTCCTCGTCGATTCCCGAGAACAGCGACTTCGCTGCTGAACTAGACAGTCTGGTGCACACATGCTGGTGCAAGTTTGGCTAGACTTAGCCAAACTTCTCCAATCCATTTCCACTTTTCTTAACAAGGTTCCTAGCACTTAGAGAAATATGTTAGTACCAAAAAACAATTTACTAAGGCTTGAAACATACCTTGATTCTTGATTTGCACTTCTTTACCACTTTGCACATATTAACCAAAACAATATGTGTTGGACATCTAATCACCAAAACATTTATAGAAATGGCCCAAGGGCACATTTCCCTTTCAGTCACGCTATCAACAGCTGGTGAGATGCGTGGAGCTCCATCAACGCTTCGCGTGACTGACGGCACAAAAATGAGATAAGGCGCCAAAAGGAGTACGATCGGGATCACTGCGTAGCAGCATGGAGTCGCGCCACCTAGGTTGAGTTGGCTGCAACCTCAACTGTGGGCCATTACGGGGATGGTCAAGACAACCTACTACCGACTGCCCTCCCCGAGACCGACGACACGAACACCAGTAGGAGGACCCGTGCGGAGTTTCTGCGCTTACTCCACGTCTCTGGGCCATTCAGTGGCCTCCCAACTTCAAGGTCTCTAACGTCAACAAGTACGAGCCTAAGTAGGACCCAGGCGGTTGGTTGGCTGTCTACACAACTGCCGCCCGGGCCACCGGGGCGACAGAGGACGTCATGACAGCGTACTTGCCCATTGTCCTGGGGCAAGACGCGCTGCAGTGGCTCCGACATCTATCCCAGCACTGCATCAACGATTGGAGCGACTTCAGTGGTCGCTTCATCGCAAATTTCCAGTCTCTCTCCGACAAGCCGGCGCAGCCATGGGACCTCCAATCCATCAGGTGCCAGAACGATGAGACCCTCCGATCATTCCTCAAAAGGTTTCAAATAATGAGGAACCGCATCCCCGAAGTCGATGAAGTGGACGTAATTGAAGATTTCTACCGAGGACCAATGACTCGGCCTTCGTCTGAGCCATACTCCAGAAAGCACCAACCACCTCCGAAAAATTGTTCTAGGAGGCGGACATCTACATCACTGCGGATGAATGGGCCCAGGACCTCATCGGGGGCACGGAATCCACGCCACCTGTGCCACGGTGGGATGCGAACCAGCAGCCAGACAGGCACTGGGAGAAGAGGCCTCGCGAGGAGGTGCACACCGCCGGGCCACCTGCCGCTTGGGCCTGCGGCGCACCCTACGGAGGGGTACGGACACTAGATGAAATCCTCGACTCCTAGTGTTTGTACCACAAGGACATGCGCCACACCCTGCGGAACTGCAGAGACTTCAAGCACTCCGTTGAGCACGGTCGACCATTCTAGCCTCTATCGCCTCCCCCGCCACGAGGAGAGCCTGACAAGCCCAGGCAGCCTCAGCAGCAGGAAGGAGGGAGGGGTGGAGCTTTCCCGCGCGTTGACAGGGAGGTCAACGTCATCTTCAGAGGTCATGGGTCACAAGAAAACAGAAGGCAACAAAAGCTCAACGACCGGCAGGTCCTGGTGGCCACCACTATTGCCCCAGCTCCTTACCGGTGGTCAGAGCATGCGACATTAGCCGAGCTGATCAATGGCTTAACTTTGATCATCCCAGCAAGTACCTGCTACTCGTTGATTCAGTAATCCGAGAAAGCTGGGTAAAGAAAGTATTGGTGGATGGGGGAAGCAACATCAACGTCACCTTCCCCCAGACACTCTAGGCCCTGGGGGTCACTGTCAAAGAACTCACTAAGTCGGATACTCCCTTCTTCGGCATCGTGCCGACTGAAGGGGAGTACCCACTCGGACACATCTACTTGTCTGTCACCTTTAGAACCCAAAGAATTAAAGAACTGAGTTCCTGAGGTTCGAGATGGCGCGTTTTGACTGCGTGTACAACGCCATCATCGGAAGACTAGGACTTGCGAAGTTCACGGCTATTTCGCATTACCTATACATGATATTGAAGATGCCAGAATCTCAGGGGTCATGTAAAGCCCAAAATTGGTATAAAAAATTTAATAAAATAAACAAATAAACATATAGATATATATTTATATGTTAGTGTTTTGGGAATTTTGGAACCTTTAGAAATTATTTGGATTTCTTTTCTTTATGCATATTCAGTTATGGATTATTCCCTCCTAAGAATATATACATATAATATTCTTTTACGTGTTAAAGTAACTCATGATAGAAAATACATTACTTCCTCCTAAAAATAATCAAGTAATGAATATTCACTTTGAAATAAAATTTTAACCACAATACTTAAAACCATATTTTCTTAAAAAAATAAATATGTCATGTGGGCATTGCATATTTAAAACAATTTCCAAAATAAAGGGGTAAGATAATTAGTAAAATCACACCTTGCATACACATGCTGGATTTTTCATTTGCGCATTTAGGATCGGATTGAAGCTTAGACTCTACTTGAATCTAATTTGAAACCAAAGTTTGAAAACTAATATTTGAAAATAGAATTGAAAAAGAAAAAAAGATGATGACATTACTGTCATTGGGCCAGATCCTCCTTGTACCGGCCCACTCCCTCATCAACCGGCCCAGCCTCCTCAGCTTTGTGTGGCCCATGTGGCTTGCGCCTGCAGACTCTGCCAGGTCGACCCCGCTTGGCTAGCTTCCACCCGCCTGCGCGCGGGACCGTGTGTTCATTTCACCGACTGGTGGGCCCCTGCAATAGACGCGCTCCTCTCACTTCCATGCGGGCCCTGTTCACGAGGACCATCTTCTCCGCCGTGGGAATCTTCGGGCGCAATAGAACTCGCCGCTGCTGACCTCCCCGTAACGAACGCCCTAGAAATGTTACCGGACTCGCGTATCCTCCGCTCGGACTTCCCTGATCCCTATAAGGCACCGTTCGGCAGCATAGGATTAATTCCAGAGCCTTAACTGTTCCAGGCCAGGATTTAGTGTATCCGGGTCTTTCACTCTTTCCAGCCCAAGAAGTAATCCAACTGGAACGCTTCCAGCTCCAGCAATTTTGCCCTGTTCGGCAGCAACAGACATGGTTTCTAGTAATGGTGTGCTTCGGTAGCAATTTTTTTAAAATCAACAGATATGGTTTCCAGCAACAAGCAGCAACAGATAAAGGCCCAAAATTTATAGTCTTGCCAACAGATATAGTTTTAAACAGTAAAGCAACAAACAAATTATAGTCTTGCCAACAAACGCAAAGAACAATCTTGATAGACTGACATCTTCAACAGCTAAGAGATAGAACAGATGTGCTAAGAAGAAACATCACTTTAGAACTAAGCATGTCAATTCAAAATAAGAAACCTCCAGATGTGCTAAGCATCACCGATTAATCACCCAAACCTGTCCAAACAAATGGAACAATTAGATTGGAAGATAAAGGCCCAAGTGAATATGGTTGAGTGGAAGGTAAAGACACAAATATCATACCTACTAAGCCATCTCATTTCTTAGCCAAATCAAAGCTGATTCTTGATCCGCTTCACTTGCACATATGAAAGTCTCTCTATTCTCTTTGCTCTTGGTGAAGACTGAATATGCTTTTGCCTTCTCCAGTTTGGTCACTTCTTCCATTGTGTTCAGAACTGATATGCACCTTTTGATGGATAAATCTTCACTTTGAGCTGCCTCCTTTTCTCTTGTCTCCTTTTCTCTTGCTTCCTTTTCTCTTGCAGCTTCATCTTCTACTTGCTTGCTCCTCATTTCTAGGTATTTGTTCATCATATTTTCTATGTTATCAGTCTTTCTAGGCTTCTTGGGTTCCTTTTCTTGCTTGTTTCTTGACGCAGCAGGTCTTCGCTGTCCACTTTCTTCATCTCGTGACAGAGTATTAGCCCTTCCTTGAAGCATATCTTCATTCCTTTCAGTGAGTGCATCATCAACTTCATCATCTACATCATGAACAACATTTAGATCAAAGCCTTGTGGCCCATTTTCTGCATGCTGGAGTTGCTTATTCGGTTCTTTTTCTTGCAGTGCCTCGAGAGAAGTGCAACTCTAAGTCCCTTCAGCCAAGTGTCCTACACAATAACAAGGAAATATGAACTGACCGACAGTTATAGCACCAACTATAATTGGTGTTGTAGGGATCTACATGTAACAACTCAAATAAGTAGCTGTCATACATGATCATAAAGTATACACTAATTTTTTGAAGAAAACACATGAATCTATGATGAGATTTGTAAGGTGATAAGGGGTATGAATAAAGACTCCAGCCTAGGCTCAATGGCTTTGGCCCTTGCTTCTACTTTGTTGCCTGGAATACCACTTCCCCTTTGCTGAGTGAGTTCTGCTCGAACTTTCACTCTCGGTCGACTGATCTGGGAAGAGTCAATAAGTCCTTCATTGTTCTTCTTCCCAAAAAAGATACTGCAAGGACACCGTCTAATTTCTGCCCCATTTGTCTCCAAAACCGCTCTGTGAAAATCGTTACAAAAATTTTATCCCAGAGGCTCCAGTTCTTCATTCATGCTTTGGTTGGTGGGGATCAAACTAGGTTCGTGCGCCACAGAAACATTGCCTTATCACCTTACAAATCTTGAAGAATAGCGATTAGTCTCGGCTAATCGTCCGCCTATCTGTGATGGATGTTGGATGGAGAGTTGGTTCGTGGATCCAACTCCAACAACAAGAGGGAGAGGCGGTGGCCACTGCCTCTGGTCGTCTGGTCAGCAGGTCGCACCGACAGCCACAGCTGACGCGAATATTCCAGCGACATCAGCGCCGCCGCATCTCCCGCTTGCCCCGGGTCCCACCGGAGGTCACCGCCGCTGCCCTCCCCGCGCTTCCACCGGAATATTCCGCAGCCACAGCTGGACTTGCCATTGAGTTCGCTCCACACGAGGATATGATATGTCATTCGACCCACGCGATTCACGTTCAGTTTGGTTCCCACACAAACAGGAAAGCATCGCAAGGGCAGGTGCGTTGGGGAAGAGAGGGTGACGCTTATCGGTGAGAAAGCAACGGGGAGGGTGGCCGTCGACGCTGCGTGCGCCGCCACACCGTCACGGGTGTAGTCGCCTCTTCGCCTCCTCCGCGTCAGTGCTGCGCTCGTCGAGATCGGATCCGGAGGTCAGTAGGCCAGGATTCATGTCGGGCCATTGTGGAAGAGAAAACTTCAAACCGGATCACTCTCGCTTTCGATCTGGGCCCAAACGAACAGCTGTCGCATAAAGGGCCGAATTCTAAACCAGGACATTTCCTTCCGCCTGGAATCAGACCCGAAATGGGATAATCCTGTCAAAACGAACGGGCCCTAAGGGCAGCCCGAACCACCATGGGGATCCGCCATCGAGCAGGCGGAAGAGAGAGAAAAGAGACAGCCGCCGCCATCGGGTACTTGTGCGAGGACTGTGGTCGTGTCCTTGCAGTACGGTCGAAGGGTGTCATTGCAACGCGGTGTACTTGGCGGGGCGTCAGCGTGCGTTGGGAATCGGAGGAACCTCGGGAATTGCTTGTGGGAGTTCTATCCTCCGCTGCGGGCCGTGCTGCTCGTGGCCGAGTACTTTCCATGCCACGACAACTGGTGAGACGCCCTTCTTTGAGCTTGCAATCAGCAATACCGCGTGTAGCTCTGGCTGATTGGGTTTTGGGTGCTCGGGGGGAAACCGATCAGCGTTCATCTACGTGCTCCGCCATGGGAGCACGGCAGCGGTGGCGCTGCTCGGGGAAGGTTGAGGGTGATGAGTCGTGGGCCGTCCGATCTAAATTGTGCGGACGAGATTAGAAGTCCGCGTACCGCTTCGCAAATAAAATCCGAACCGTTAATTCCGATCTGGACCGTCCGATGGGGGCCGCGTTTCTTTTAAAATCCAAGCCTTTGGATATAGATCCAATGGCAGTCATGGAGCATCATTTCGATGATCTGATCTGTGCCATCCAGATTGGATCGGACGCGCCAGAATTACCGATACCCCTTCGATGCTGCAAATTTGTTAAAGAGCCCCTGGCTTTATTAAAAATGAACCCGCCGTCCTATATGGTATAGTAGGGCCCTCTATTTAAATGTCTAAATTACAAACAAGTCCTTAGGTTTTTGCAGTTAGCCCCCTGGAAATTATTTTTGGAATAACAATAATATTTATATGTCCAAAAACTTGTAAAATTCATAACTCCCTTATTTTAACTCCGATTTGGTCCGTTCAAATTGCATTAGATCCATAAAAATTTTGTCTACATAATACATCTCTGATTTATGCCATATCCCATACTTTTATAATTGGAAAATCATTTAACCTATGTATGGTAGATTAATCTATCTAATTAAAGTAATATGATCATAATTATAATGTGATGAACTTTAACTAAGATATGACCCATATTAAAGTCAATCCTTAAGGTATATATCACATGATTTATAGAATCAATCTGAGGTCTAATTTTACTTATTTAATCATAATTCTTCCATAAACCATAACTTCTTAACCATAATTCTGAATTTAGCGATTCTTGTTTCCACAATTTCGTAGCTTCACGTAGATTATTATTACGCAGTTTATTCTTATGTTTGGTGTGATGTTAATTTTGTCTATACATGTTTGTCTGTATTGCTATGTTTAGCAGTGAGGACATGTGTCATTTGAAGAGCAAGTTGGTACATAAAATCTCAAGTCCCAGGCAAGTTGTGCCCTTGATCACTTCTTTTATCCAATCATGTTCTTATTAATCATAATGATCTGCATAGATTAATTTGATGGGACCCAATAGTTTACCCTAGTTTGACTATCTTTATACCTTGTTTACCACTGAATATTTGGGTAGTACATGTTATTGCTTTATGTGGTTTTGGGTATGAAGATACACATTATTCATGATTACACTCTTATTATCAGTTTATTATATACTATTCATGATAAGATCATTATGTTAATTTGAACATGGAGAACCACCCAGGAAAACAGTGCTACCACCAGGGTGGAATGGGACGCCCTTGGCTGACTAACTAAAAAAGCTAGTGGAGGATTACCTTACCCGAAAGAGGCAAGGGCAGTAGGAGTGGTCAGTGTAGGGAGGCCCTTGGGTTGATTTTGCTGCAATGGCGGTCAGGCGAGGGGTCCCTGCATTGGAGCTTCCTAGAAACTGTAGCGGGTTTTCTGAAGCTAGTGGAACTTTGTAAAGGCCTCATAGTGTTACCCTGCCTTGCCTCCTCGATAGAGGTGTATGGGAAGTCATGATCCCTTAGCAGATGGGTGACATGACTTGTGGGTAAAGATGTGCAACCTCTGCAGAGTGTAAAACTGGTATACTAGCCGTGCTCACGGTCATGAGCAGCTCGGACACTCACATGATTAATTTATGGAACTAAATTCAATTTGTCATATGCATTGCATCGCAAGTGTTGTTATTACTTTTGTTCTACTACTTAATTGGGTTGGTATCTACTTATACTTAGTAATTGCTAATAAAATTTTGACCAACTTTAAAAGCAATGCTCAGCTTTAACCATCCTCTTCGGTAAGCCTTACACTTCACATGAGCTCCCACCTTTGGCGAGTTCATGCACATTATTCCCCACAACTTGTTGAGCGATGAATCTATGTGAGCTCAATCTTGTTGTCTCACACCCCCACAGGTCAAGAATAGGTACCACAGGATGAGGCGCATGGAGGATGTTGTGACGAGTTCATGAGAGGTCTAGGTCGTCGTCTCCCAGACAACTTTGGGTTGCTGGATCGTTGTCTCCTTATGATGTATTTATTTATTTATTTTGTACAAAACTCCTATTATATAGTAAAGATGTGACATTCGTTTCTGTACCACTATTCATCATATGTGTGATACTTGGTCCCAGCACACCTGGTGTTTATTTCGCTCCCGGGTTTAGGACCCCTAAAACCCGGGTGTGACAGGTCATCACCGTGCGCACTGATTTCCAAGGCGCCACAGAGTGCTTCCGGGAAGCCATTCAAACAGCTCTCACTGCCGGGCCCCTAGTAGCTCTTCCTCACAAGCAAATAGCGGACCAGAAGAAGTAAGTCTCACAATCCCCTCAAACGAAGCTCAGGCTGTGACCTCTATACGGCCAACTTAAGAAACTAATAGTATTAATCTGGGATTCTCTGATGAACGCAAGACTACCATCATTAGCTCTAGCCTCGATGACAAATAGGAAAGCACGCTCGTCCGGTTCCTGCAAGATAACCAGGATGTATTTGCATGGCAACATGCGGATATGCCGGGAGTCCCGAGAGAACTAGCCGAGCACAAACTTAAAGTGTATCCTAGGCAAGACCGATTCGACAGAAGCTGAATCGTTTCACGCCTGATAAAAGAGAAGCTATTCGTGCAGAGTTAGCTCGCCTAGTGTCGACAGGATTCATTAGAGAAGTGTTACACCCTGAGTGGCTGGCAAACCCTGTTCTTGTACTAAAAAAGAATAAAGTTGATTGGCGCATCAGTCTATACTGATCTCAACAAACATTGCCCGATGGATCCCTTCGGGCTCCCTAGGATAGATCGGGTAGTTGACTCGACTGCTGGCTGCTCTATGCTCTCCTTCCTAGACTGCTACTCCGGGTATCATCAGATTAGCTTAGCAAAAGAAGACGAGGAGAAGACTTCTTTCATCACACCATTTGGAGCTTTCTGTTATACCTCCATGTTGTTCGGCCTCAAGAACGCTGGAGCGACTTACTAGAGAGCCATGCAAACATGCTTAGCCGATCACTGGGGCGAGCGGGTGGAAGCTTACATCGATGATGTGGTTATCAAGACAGAAAACTTCATCGAGGATCTACAACTAGTCTTCAACAACCTGAGGCGCTTCCGGTGGAAGCTAAACCCGAAAAAAGTGTGTATTCGGAGTACCAGCCGAAAAGCTGCTTAGATTCATTGCTAGTCATTGAGGAATAGAAGCAAATCCAGAGAAGATTGAGGCCATCATGAGAATGGAAGCATCGCGGCCACAGAAAAAGGTGCAAAGACTCACTAGGTGCATGGCAGCGCTAAGCAGATTCATATCAAGGCTAGGCGAGAAAGGAATGCCATTCTATAAATTTCTCAAGAAGGTGTACAAATTTCTGTGGACCATAGAAGCACAAGATGCTCTAGAGGCATTGAAGAAATTCTTGACCACTCCGCTAGTACTCAAGCCACCACGCCGAGCTACGCCCGGTCAGCTGGCAGAAGATTTGCTGCTATATATCTCCTGCACGACTCACGTGGTAAGCACCATGTTAGTAGTCGAGCGGGCGGAAGAGGGACACGCATACCCAGTACAACATCTAGTTTACTTCATCAGCGAAGTCCTTGGGCCCTCAAAGATAAGGTATCTTCAAGTTCAGAAGCTGCTGTACGCAGTACTTCTAACCGCTCGCAAGCTCCGACATTACTTTGATGACCACAAAGTCATAGTAGTCATAGGATTTTGAACAGGTGATATTCTTCACAGCAAAGAAGCTATTGGGAGAATAGCCAAGTGGGCGTGCGAGCTCGGAGCTCATGACATAGAGTTCCAACCCCGCACAGCGATAAAAACTCAGGCACTGGTTGGCTTCATATCAGAATGGACTGAGCACCAAGTCCCGGAAAGCCCAAAGGTCGCTGAAATATGGAGGATGTACTTTGATGGCCCACTGAGGCCGCAAGGAGCGGGGGCAGGGATTCTCTTTATTGCTCCCGGAGGTGAAAACTCAAGTATGCAGTCTAGCTTTTGTTTCCAGCATCCAATAATGCAGCTGAGTACGAAGCACTGGTCCATGGGTTGAGCATCGTGGTTTCACTTGGCATCAAGAAGTTAATGGTGTACAACGACTCACCGGTGGTCATAAGTAAAATAAACAAAGATTGGGATTGCTCGACTGACTCAATGGGCAAATATTGTGCAGTAGTGCGGAAGTTGGAGGACAAGTTCGAAGGATTAGAATTCCACCACGTGGAAAGAGATCATAATGCAGCAGCTGACGCATTGTCAAAACTGGGATCCAGGCGGGCCCAAGTTCCACCTGGGGTCTTCGTCCAAGAAATACAACAACCGAGTATTACCACAGATCAGATGGAGGAATGCAATGCTCTAAGTCAGGCAGAGGCAGATCCCAATGACTGGAGAGAGCTGATTGTCATATACATAACATAAGGAACGAAGAAGAACCGGATGACAAGGCCACAATAGAGCGCATCGCAAGACAGTGGACCCACTATACCATCATAGGGGGGCCTGCTGTATAGAAGAGGCGCAGGAGGAGTCCTCATCAAGTGCATCCACTCGGCTACTAGGAGACAGCTACTAGATGAGATTCATGCCGGGTAGTGTGGCGTACATGCAGCATCAAGGACTCTGGTGGGAAAGGCTTTTAGATCCGGGTTTTACTGGCCGACTGCGAAGAGTGATGCCATCGAGTTAGTCCAAAAGTGCGAGACCTACCAATTCCTGTCAAAACAACAACATCTACCCGCACAATAGCTGCAGACTATTCCTGTGACCTAGCCGTTTGCATGCTGGGGGCTGGACATGATTGGGCCCTTCAAGAAAGCTCAAGAAGGATATACTCACATACTGGTTGCCAACGACTAATTTACAAAGTGGATAGAATACAAGCCAATCGCTTCCTTGACCTCAACAAAGGCAGTGGAGTTCATTCAGGAGATAATGTTCAGGTTTGGAATACCTAACAGCATCATCACTGACCTAGGGTCTAACTTCACTAGCTCAGAGTTCTTCACTTCTACGAGCAGAGGAGCATTCAGATCAAGTACGCATCAGTGGCACACCCAAGAGCTAATGGGCAGGTGGAAAGAGCCAACGGGATGATACTCGATGCACTCAGGAAGAAGGTGTTTGACAAAAGCGAGAAGTTTGCGGGGAAGTGGATCAGGGAACTGCCATATGTAGTTTGGAGCCTGCGAACCCAGCCAAGTCGAGCTTTGCATGGAAACACCCCATTCTTCATGGTGTATGGGTCAGAGGCAGTGCTGCCTGCCGATCTGATCTTTTGGGTGCCCAGGTTAATCTTTGAAAGCATAGCCGAAGTAGAAGTAACCAGGCTAGAGGACATCGATGTGCTGGAGGAGGAACATCTAAATGTGGTAATTTAGTCGGCCAGATACCAGCAAACCTTGAGGCGTTACCACAACAAAGCGGTGCGGCATCGATCCTTCGTAGTGGGAGACTTGGTCCTCCGTAGAGTACTAACAGGTGTGGGACGGCACGAACTGTCGCCACTATGGGAAGGACCGTTCATCGTTGTAGAGGTCACACGACCGAGATCCTACTGGCTCACTCAGATGAACGACACCGAAGTGGGGAATTCATGGAATATTGAGCACCTCAGGAAATTCTACCCCTAACAATGCCTCAAAGTTCTTGAGGACGAGTTGTACTTTGTAAGTTGGAGGTTTCATCATCAATAAATCTTCCGTTTTCCAAGGCATTCAAGTTCTTGATCAACAACTAACTTAGATCGGGCTCAACTCGAATTCAGCACAACTTGACTTAGGGTGATCACTATACCCTACTAACGGAGCAATCAGCTTAAGTCGGAAATGCCTTAAGTCGGTGTGACATGCTCATGCTTACATGACTTAGGGTGACCACTATACCCTACTAACGGAGCAATAGGCTTAAGTCGGAAATGCCTTAAGTCAGTGCGACATGCTCACGCTTACACGAATCAGGGTGATCACTATACCCTACTAACGGAGCAATCAACTTAAGTCGGAAACGCCTTAAGTCGGTACGACATGCTCACGCTTACATAACTTAGGGTGATCACTATACCCTACTAACAGAGCAATCGGCTTAAGTCGGAAACGCCTTAAGTCGGTGCAACATGCTTACGCTTACGCGATTCAGGGTGATCACTATACCCTACTAACGGAGCAATCGACTTAAGTTAGAAACCCCTTAAGTCGGTGCGACATGCTCAGGCTTACATGACTTAGGGTGATCACTATACCCTACTAATGGAGCAATCGGCTTAAGTCAGAAACGCCTTAAGTCGGTGCGACATGCTCATACGTACACGAGTTAGGGTGATCACTATACCCTACTAACAAAATAGCCAACTCAAATCGGGAGCACTTCGAAGAAAAATAACTCGCTCGCATTCTCAAGGGTGTTTTCAGCACCCTGCTGACAGAACAATCAGTTCAAACATAGCAATTACATACACACATAATTCATGCTACACTATTTCTCTAAAAAGTACTAACTCAATGAAAAAGTGTTTTTAATTCAAGCAAATCACTGCGCTAGAGCATTTTTGCAGGAAGCCTCGGTTGTAGGAGTAGCAGAAGAGGATGGTCGGCTCGTGACAGTAGGCACAACAAGAACATTGGTGACAATGTCTTCAGGCACCACAACGCGAGGCCTCCTCATCACGATCCGCTCGACGCGAACAACCTTATCCATGGCCTTGTCACACATTGCCTTCATAATGATGCAGTCATCCTCCAAGGCCTTGATGTTGAGGTGGGTGGCCTCCATCTCTTGAGTAACAAGCTTCTTGGAAGCGCACAGCTCCTTGATGACAGAATCTTTGGTAGACAACAGCTTAACAAGACGAGACACTTCAGACTGGGCCGCCCTCAGCTCATCCCGATGATGGTCCAAGTCAGACATGGTGAAGCGATGACTCCTCTCCAGAATAGTCAAGGAGTTGCTAGCGTCGCGATACAATCTGTCTAGGTTGTCGTGAGAAGAAATGAGCGTCCGTTCTCCTCCTGCAAGCAAAAACAACACTAAGCATCGAAGCAAAGAAAGCAAAGCAGAAGTAGACAAGAAAATTTACCTCATAAGTTATCTTCTCTGAGTCAAGCTAAGCATTCAAAGAAGAATTCAAGGTGTGGGCACTGTCCAGGAAGGCAGAGGTTTGGTTCAGGTCAGCCTGGCTCCGAGTATACTTCTCCTCAGCGTCAGAGCATCGCCGAGTCAAAGCTGACAAAGTAGCGGAGAAAAGCACAAGATATAAGATAAGAAGAGCAATAAAAGCAAAAAGGAAACTGCAGACTCACTAACCAAGGTTTGAGGCCTTCAGATCTTCTATCTGCCTTTGAAGCAGTGAGGGTTCCACTGCATTAGGGACAAAACTTGGTCAGGGACAGGAGCGTCATATGATTTCAGTTGGGAAGATATAGAATCGAAAACATTATGCAATTACAAAAATCAGAAAGAGAGCCAGTTTGCTAACATGAACAGTAAGAAGCAAAAGTTGATTCACTTGAAGATTGGAGAGAAATAAGGGAAGACCCAAAGCCAGAAGCATTGGGGCACTTCTTAATGAGGGGGCGTCAACAGGAATGATGTTGAAAGCACGACTTGGAGAGACTTCAGCTCCATCAGCAGGCAGCGGACTCCTAGCATCCAAATCACTGGCCTCTAAGGTGACCGGACCAACGAGAGCAGCAGATAAGTGTGTCACCATGAGTTCCTCAGACTGAACCAGTGGTGATCCGACGTGAACGTCCATAGAAGCAGCTGAAGAAGAGCTTGGCCCAACACCCTCGGGAGCTGGGTTGCCCTTAGCACCACCCTCGGGGCTTGGGTCCTCTTTAGCGGCCACCTCCAAAGCTGAAGCTCCCTCAGCCGTGCCTAGAGAGGCCGGGTGACTCTGATCAGGGACGTTGAGGGACAGCGTGCCCTCGCGAGCTAGACCGCCATCCAAGGTCGACGAAGCACGAGAGACTGTCCGGTTTGCCTCTTGCCCAATAGGATCGCATGGCAAAGGAACATCGTCCGAGACGTCTGAACGGATGACGGAACTGTTAGCCTCAGGGGGCTCCGATAAAAGGTTCTTAGGGATGATCTCTTCTAATGCATGGTCAAAAACAAATATCAACAACCCCTAGAGGCTGACAAGTCCCGATAAGGCCTGCATTGGGATGTCGTTGCTCCTGCTGCGATGGTTGTTCTTGCGAATCAAAGGAATTTCTTCTTCTTCCTCCTCATCCTCATCAAGCGCACAACCGCCAGCCCTGGCATCGTCACAACCTCTGATATCATCCTCGAGAGTGGTGCTCATCAGGCCATCACCGAGGAGCGATGTTGAAGGGTCAGCATCTTGTTCTAAGCACAATAACCACCGGAGTTATTTCTTTCTCTTTTTCTCCTCACCAGGCGCCACTGGATGGTCCGTCCGACGTGATCGCTTGCGACAGGCACCTTCAGGTTTCTGAATTTCCTCATCTTCACCAAGGTTCTGCCCAATCAAAATAGTCATCCACTCAGTGCGGGCAGATTCAGATGATTCCACAGCCAACTTGTTGAGAACAACGTTCATTTCAGCCTCGTCGGTACTGGTGGGCATCTCGAAGTGGGTCTGCCTCTCAGCCTCAGGAAGACCCCGGAATGGAGCGATGAAAGCATTGATGTCATCCACGGAGGGTCGCACTCTATGGCCCGGGCTTCCATCTTGAACAGGAGGGTTGGAAATGAAATCAGAAAAGGAACTTCGCAGAGGTAGATTCCAGGCAGAATAAGATAAGGGGGCACCAGCATTTGAAACTAAAAGGGAAATTGGGTTAACCATTTCCTATAATTAATTTTGGTGGTTGATGATCCACACAAACACATGGACTAACTAGTTTTCTCTATAATTCATCTATTACAGGTGCATAAGGTTCAACATAAACCAAGAAAGAAATCAAGTTAGGGGCACAATTTTAAATGGAGCAAAGGACTTAGAGTGTGCTGGAATTTGGTGCACTAGACTGTCTGGTGTGCCACCGGACTGTGTCCGGTGCACCAGGCCGTACAAGAAGTGAACTAGCCACTCTCAGGAATTCCAAGGCGCGCTCCACTATAATTCACCGGACTGTCCGGTGATCCAGCGGGGCAACGGCTAACCGGCTCCAACGGTCGACTGCAAAAGCGCCTAAGACGGTGAACAGTGCACGGTAGAGTCAGAGCAGCAAAGTCAGAGGGGCACCGGACTGTCCGGTGCTGCAAGAAGACAAAGCCTCCAACGGTCGACCAACTCAGAACCCTAACGGTTGGGTGACGTGGTGGCGCATCGGGCAGCGCACAGTACCTATCCGTTGGCGCACCGGACTGTCCGGTGCGCCCATCACCAGCAGCCTTCACCAACGGCTATGGAAGTGGTTGGGGGCTATAAATACCCCCAACCACCTCATTCATATCCATCCAAGCATTCCAAACATCTCATTCAATACAAGAGCAAAAGACTCCACTCCAAGACACATCAAATAGATTGAATCCTCTCTAAGCCTCCAAATCAACACAAATCCATTAGGGACTTGAGAGAGGGTGTTTTGTGTTCTTTTGTTGCTCTTGTTGCTTGGCTTGGCCTTTTTCTTTTCCCATTCTTATTCTCAAGTGCTTTGTAAGCGAGGCAAGAGACACCAAGTGTGTGGTGATCCTTGCGGGGTCTAAGTGACCCGTAAGATTAAGGAGGAAGGCTCACTCGGTCTAAGTGACCGTTTGAGAGAGGGAAAGGGTTGAAATAGACCCGGTCTTTGTGACCTCCTCAATGAGGACTAGGTTCTTTGAAACTGAACCTCGGTAAAACAAATCATCGTGTTCACTTGCCTTGATTCTTGTTTGATTTGTTTTCCCCTCTCTTTGGACTTGAATTTAATTCTAACGCTAACCCCCGACCTTAGTGTGTGTTTAAAGTTAAAAATTTCAGGTTTCGCCTATTCACCCCCCTCTAGGCAACTTTCAATTGGTATCAGAGCCAGTGCTTCATTAAGAGTCTAACCAACTTGAAGTGATGTCTGGAGATCACGCCAAGAGGGAGATCATGACCGGCGAAAAGGCCGCAAGCTCAGGGAGGACTCTCTCAAGGGAGTCCGGCAACAAACACAAGGAGGAATCATCTTCCTCCATCAAGTCGCATTGGAGAGGTGACAAGAAGAAGAAGATGAAGAAGAAGGTGGTCTACTACGAGACCAACTCTTCGTCACCCTCCACATCAAGCTCCGAATTGTCCACTACATCTAAGCGCCATGAGCGAAAGAAGTATAGTAAGATGCCCCTATGCTATCCCCGTATTTCAAAGCGTGCTCCATTACTTTCTGTACCCCTAGGCAAACCACTCTATTTTGATGACGAGGATTATTGTATGTGGAGTGATAAAATGAGGCACCATCTAACCTCACTCCATGAAAGTATTTGGGATATTGTTGAGTTTGGAGCGCAGGCACCAAAGGTGGGGGACAAGGACTACGACTCGGACGAGGCCGCCCAAATACAACACTTTAACTCCCAAACAACTTCTATACTCCTTGCCTCTCTATATCGAGAGGAGTATAACAAGGTGCAAGGGTTAAAGAGCGCCAAAGAAATTTGGGACATCCTCAAAACCACGCACGAAGGGGACAAGGTGACCAAGATCACCAAGCGCGAGACGATCGAGGGAGAACTTAGTTGATTCATCCTCAACAAAGGGGAAGAGCTGCAAGCCATGTACAACCAGCTCAAGACCATGGTGAACCAAGTGCGCAACCTCGGGAGCACCAAATGGGATGACCATGAAATGGTCAAGGTTATTCTAAGATTCATTGTTTTTCGTAATCCTACTCAAGTACAATTAATACGTGGGGATCCTAGATACAAACTAATGTCTCCCGAGGAAGTGATTGGCAAGTTTTTGAGCTTTGAACTTATGATCAAAGACTCCAAACACATTGTCAACTTGGAGCAAGGCGCCACCTCCACACCCGAGGTGCAACCCATCGCATTCAAAGCGACGGAAGAAGAGAAGAGGGAGTCTACACCAAGTAGGCTTCTAATCGACGCCTCCAAGCTCGACAATGAGGAGATGGCGCTCATCATCAAGAGCTTCCGCCAAATCCTAAAACAAAGGAGGGGGAAAGACTACAAGTCCCGTTCCAAGAGGGTGTGTTACCGTTGTGGTAAGTCCGATCATTTCATAGCTAAATGTCCAATCTCTAGTGAAAGTGATAGGGACGAAGACAAGAAGGGGAAGAAGAAAGAGAACAAGAGATACTACAAGAAGCAGGGCGGCGATGCCCACGTGTGCCGGGAATGGGACTCCGATGAGAGCTCCACCGACTCCTCCTCTGAGGAGGACGTCGCCAACATCGTCATCAACAAAGGCATCCTCTTCTCCAACGTCGGCCACAAGTGTCTCATGGCTAAGGACGGCAAGAAGAAGAAGGTACACTCTAGAGCCACCCCCAAATATACAACATCTAGTGATGAGGGTAGCTCTAGTGATAATGAAGATGATTTACTCGCTCTTTTTGCCAACCTTAACATGGAACAAAAGAAGAAATTAAATGAATTAATAGAAACCATTAATGAGAAGGATGATCTCTTGGAAAGCCAAGAGGACTTCCTCATTAAAGAAAACAAAAAATATTAAGTTGAAAAATGCTTATGCTCAGGAAGTAGAAAAATGTGAAAACTTATCTAAGGAGCTTAGCATGTGTAATGATTTAATTTCAAATCTTAGAACTGAGAATGCTAATTTAATTTCTAAGATTGAAAAATTAAATGTTTGCAATGATTCTATTTCCTGTCTTAGAGATGAGAATGCCATTCTAAATGCTAAGATAGAAGAATTAAAAACTTGCAAACCCTCTACATCTACTGTTGAGCATGTTACTATTTGTACTAGATGTAGAGATGTTAATGTTGAAGTTATTGATGATCAACTTGGTATGATTAAAGAACAAAATGATCACATAGCTAAATTAATTGCTAAAATTACCGAGCATTAACTTGAAAATGAAAAGTTTAAATTTGCTAGAAGCATGCTCTATAATGGGAGACGCCCTGACATTAAGGATGGCATTGGGTTCCAACAAGGGAGCCAAAACAATGTCAAGCTTAATGCCCCTAAAACTGTTTAATTTTGTTAAGGGCAAAACTCTCATGGTTCAGGATAGTGAGGGTTACATTTTATATCCTGCAAAATATCCCGAATATAAGATTAGGAAATTTCATGCTAGAAAACCTCATACTGTTTCTCACCATGCATTTATGTATAAAAATGAGGCTTCTAGCTCTAGGCATACCACCCATGTTAAAATGCCTAGAAAGAAAATTCCTGCTGCATCAAATAAGCATAATGTTTCATTTAAGACTTTTGATGCATCATATGTTTTAACTAACAAATCAGGCAAAATAGTTGCCAAATATGTTGGGGGCAAACACAAGAGTCCTAAGACTTGTGTTTGGGTACCCAAGGTGCTTGTTTCTAACATCAAAGGACCCAAGACTATTTAGGTACCTAAAAACAAGGCCTAAATCTGTTTTGTAGGTTTATGCATCCGGTGGTTCAAATTGGATAATCGATAGCGGATGCACAAACCACATGACTGGGGAGAAAAGAATGTTCTCCTCCTATGAGAAAAATGAAGATCCCCAACGAGCTATCACATTCGGGGATGTAAATCAATGATTGGTCAAAGGTTGGGTAAAATTGCTATATCTCATGACCATTCTATTTCCAATGTTTTTCTTGTGGATTCATTAGACTACAATTTGCTTTCTGTTTCTCAATTATGCAAAATGGGCTACAACTGTCTACTTACTGATGTAGGTGTTACTGTCTTTAGAAGAAGTGATGATTCAATAGCTTTTAAGGGAGTGCTAGATGATCAGCTATACTTAGTTGATTTTAATGATAATCAAGCTGAACTAGACACTTGCGTAATTGCTAAGACTAACATGGGTTAGCTTTGGCATCGCTGACTAGCCCATGTTGGAATGAAGAATCTTCACAAGCTTCTAAAGGGAGAGCACATTTTAGAACTAACCAATGTTCATTTTGAGAAAGACAAGATTTGTAGCGCATGTCAAGCAGGAAAGCAAGTTGGAGTCCATCATCCACACAAGAACATTATGACGACTGACAGGACACTCGAGCTACTCCATATGGACCTATTTGGCCCGACCGCTTACATAAGCATCAGCGGAAGTAAGTACTGTCTAGTTATTGTGGATGGTTATTCTCGCTTCACTTGGGTGTTCTTTTTGCAGGAAAAATCACAAACCCAAGAGACATTAAAGGATTCTTGAGACAAGCTCAAAATGAGTTCGGATTAAGAATCAAGAAAATCAGAAGCGATAATGGGACAAAGTTCAAAAATTCACAAATAGAAGGATTTCTTGAGGAAGAGGGCATCAAGCATGAGTTCTCTTCTCCATACACACCTCAACAAAACGGTGTAGTGGAAAGGAAGAATAGAACTCTATTGGATATGGCAAGAACCATGCTTGATGAATACAAGACAGCGAACCGGTTTTGGGCCGAGGCGATTAACACCACCTGCTACTCCATCAACCGGTTATATTTTCATCGAATCCTCAAGAAGACATCATACGAACTCCTCATCGGTAAAAAGCCCAATGTTTCATATTTTAGAGTTTTTGGGAGCAAATGCTTTATTCTTATTAAGAGAGGTAGAAAATCTA
The DNA here is from genome assembly GCA_029449295.1 of Zea luxurians. Classification (NCBI taxonomy): domain Eukaryota; kingdom Viridiplantae; phylum Streptophyta; class Magnoliopsida; order Poales; family Poaceae; genus Zea; species Zea luxurians. The sequence continues at coordinate 59,413,422 of JAOPSE010000014.1, forward strand.
AATTTGCTCCTAAGGCTGTAGAAGGCTTTTTACTTGGTTATGACTCAAACACAAGGGCATATAGAGTTTTCAACAAATCCACTGGATTAGTTGAGGTTTCTTGTGACATTGTGTTTGATGAGACTTGTGGCAGAACCTCCCAAGTTATTGGGCCCACATGCACCTGTCCTTATCTCAAAGACCTCAGACGACTATGCATGTGCACCAGATAACTTAACAGGATCCGTCCAATTGCCCCAAGGACATCGGATAAACCACTTACCACCAGGAACATAGGATTAAGTAACACAAATCACACACATCAATAGTTTGCAGTGAAAATCTTATTACCAAATTTTACAAGTTAAAAAAATTGTACATTATATTTATCGGAGTGATTACAAAAGTATAAGTTTGAAATATATGCTAGCTCAAGTAACCATCCTCAATAAGAAGTATAGAAGAGTTACTTAGACTTATAAGAAGGCCGAGCCCACCGACACTTAACACCATCAACAGCAGCACAAAGTTATATCCTGAAAAACAATAGGGAAAAACCCTGAGTACGGAATTACTCAGCAAGACTTACCTGACTAAAGAAAAGACTCTCAAGGATATGCTGGCTAGAGGGAGTCAAGGTATGGCTTATCAAGAATCAAAGACTCTGTTTGCAGAAAAGCTTACTAATAGTGGATCCTTAAAAAGCCAGTTTTATTGTCAGGTTAAGTAAAGTTACCTGCATCTAGAGGTCTTTCTACCCTAGTTCAAGCACTTGGCCTACACTAGCCATCTTTTTATCATCCCTTCAGTTCACTAGATTGCTACGTGTAGGGCAGTGACCAAGTCTTCATGACCGCAAAGTTACGACGATCCGAATCGATTATACTCAGCTGAGGATCTCCAATCACACGACATATGTAGCACTTAACCCTTGCATATGTCAACTCGCCACCCGGGTTCTTAAGACCAGATCAGGTTCACGCCAACCGAGAGCACAGATACACCACCGTCCAGCCTCTTGCCACGGAGGGTACACGCTACTCTCGCCATCTCTCCACTGCAATTGCGTGTTATCTTATTATGGTATTAGTCTGCCCGAGGCAAAGCTTACCCATGATGAGGCATGTGACCAGTTAAAGGGTCCTCGATCAGCAAGCCTACATCGACAAGGTCCTTAATCGACTCAGACGGAGACACTACACTGAGACTCTCTTCTCGTACAAGTCACCCGCCCGGTCTCAGCTTTATTATTTAAAACCCAAAGTTTGGTACCAGGCAGAGGTACATCTTTTCCGATGTTGAACCCATCAAGGCCTTTGACAGATTCATCATCATAAGTTTTTCTTTTCGAAAACATTCCCACCCACTCAAGCATCACTTTTGTTTTAAAACAAAACATTTTTGTTTGCTAAAGCAAGGCTAAGCATCATAAAAATTCTTTTCAAAAAGGGTATCAAGGAAGGGTAATCAATTTTTCAAGGAAGGAAATGCATCAATGGTTTAGCACACAACTCCTATCACCTAATGCATCAAACAAGGTGATAAAGATTTTAAAACACAAGGAGGTGGCAAATGCACCGGGGCTTGCCTGGGTAACACTAGGTTAGTGTTGTTAGGTGACGTCCACTTGACGATCAGCCTTTATTCTGATACTCATTCCATTATTCATCTTCAGGTTTGTCCATCAGTATCATCCTGCGGATTAGTCCACCCGTTACGTCATCTTGGGGTTGACTCAGCTCGTCTTCTGTATCACGTGATGAATTATCGTACCTATATGGTATGCATAATGCACATGTATGAACATAAAAACAACTTGTACATTATTAAATAATGTTACACGGTAGAGGATTAAATATTGACTAGCAAGACATTAGAACCCATCACAATTAAACGCTACCTATCGTCATAAGACTAACTATAATAATTACGCTTCTTATTTAATCGGATCCAATTCAAACATTAAGCACTCGTGAACCATGCTTAAGCACTAAATCTCCTTAACCTTACCACAACTTAAACTTATCAACCTAGGGCATCTACAACTTAGAAGAAAACAAAACTTGAAGTGCCTTAGTTAAAGTTCGACACCATAAACTTAATAATTCTAAACTCATTAGTCTAAGACATTTAAATTTTAGAACAAGAACAGGAGCACAGCAACTTTCTAAACCACTTGACATTACTACTTCACCAGCATGACTACAAGTATATCACTGCCTATAATGAGGTATTTCGACAAACATTCAATATCACGACAAGACACATGCTAATGTCAAGAGAAACAATGTAACTGACAGGTCTACCCAATTCATTGCACTATGACACTTAATCAGCCACTAACAGAAAATTTGACGATTGCTAAAATAAGCTATCTTATTTTCAATCGCACATGCCAACACATAATTGCAAGCGATTTAGACATTTCATCATCACATATACCCACTAATTAAGCTAATTAACCTAAAATGCAAAATTACTCACCATCACTACATCAGGCTCGATATCCGCAAAACAGCAACAATCTCCAGTTTGAGCCTTTTGTCGAACGCCTAGCGAGCAATGCATTGGACTTCGCCTTCTCCTTCATCTACAGTTCCACCTTCTTTCACCCAAAAATAATCTGAACTGGACAACGATGTGGACTAGGGACATAGGAAGTTGCGGCCATGACATGGGCAAGCTGACGACGAACTCCAGTTCAAACAGGTAGCGGAGTCGGCAACGAGCACCAAGGAGAGAACATCCACGTTGCTGCGGAAGTTGGATATGTTGGCCGACAAGCGAGGTATGAGCAGCGACGACACTTCGGCTTGGTGTGCACGACATGGCAGGTGAGGTGCGGCCTGATGGAGCAAGTTCCCATGGACAGAAGAGTGGCGGCGATGCACAGTTGGATCGAGCTATTTGAGATCGGAGCAGGTGCGGCATCGCTGAAGACCTCGACAGACCCCGACGAGCGGCTCAAATAGGGAAGGGCATATGAATTGAGCCAATAGCAGCTCGCAGTAAATCTCTGCACTCGGGGAGCAGGCGAGGAGGAGAAGAGAACCTGAAACGCGAGCAGCGCACACCATGGCTGGAGAAAACGGAGAGGAGGCCGAGCAGGAAGGAAGCGCGGCTGCGCGCAAGGAGCTCGGCATGGGCGAGCACGCCAGGGAACACCGCGAGCAAGAGCAATGGCAGGGAGCTTGGGGAGGGAGAAGCAAGTAAGGTGGCCAGGGAGACAGCTGGAGGGAGGAGCGTGTGCCGTAGTGACCAGTCGTGGCGTGGTGATGTATCCGCAATCCATGAGGCACTGTGCGGCGCCAAGGTGGTCGGGGAAGAGCAGCCCCGCGGCCGAGAAACTGAAACCTGGGCTCGTGAGCTCCCACACCACCCTGTCCCTCGCCTCCACCTCCCCCACCACGGCCTCGTCGCTATGCTCGGCCCCGATCCCACGCAGTAGCAGCGCTGCTAGCCCCAGGAACAGCTCCCCCATGCTGACGGCCAGCGACCGCCTCTCCACGGCCGCCGCGCACGCGAACAGGAGGCAGAACCGGGATGGGCACGACGAAATGGTCAAGGAGAAATCCGAGCTCCATAGGAGGGAGAGGAGCGCGCGTGACCTACGGCCAGAGGGAGAGTCGAAGCTAGGGAGAGAGAGGAGAAGGGAGGCCCGATGGCGCGACGTCCATGGCCGAGAGCAACAGGGAGCTCCGGGCGGGGCGAGCAGAGAGCGCCATGGGAGCAGAGAAGGGGCTTCGCGAGCTAGAGGGAGAGCAGGGAATGGGCGCATCGCCATGGGAGGGAACTGGGGGTCGCGGCGCAGCGGCCATGGTCGAGCTAGAGCAGGCGCGCAGGGGAGGAGAGAGATCCGACTGGAACGAGGGAGCTAGGCAATCTGCGCAGGGGAGAAGATGGGAGACACCATGAAGAAGAAACTGAAGACTGGGCGGCTTGATTTTTTCTCTGGGCTGCGCGGCACGGTTCAGAAGATAGGGTTCAGCTTTTTTCTGACCAGCTTTTCTGAAAATCTGACTGTGGGGAAAATCTGGCTGTAGAGAGAATCTGAGTATCATTACGATTACGTGTGGAGGAAGATAAAGTTGTTCATAGGGCTCAGGATCTAGAAAGTGATGGATTCCTACTATTACAACGACTCAACCGATTATGTGTTTATGTTGATTTTGGATGGTTTTTACCCCAACGAATTTTATAGAAGCTGGCTGAAAAGCTGAGCGTTTGGCAGTCTGCAGCAGCTTTTGGTGGCCAAAAGCTGCCAGAAGCCGAAACAAACAGGGTTGGCATCTTCTGAACCGTGCCGCGCAGCCCAGAGAAAAAATCAAGCCGCCCAGTCTTCAGTTTCTTCTTCATGGCGTCTCCTATCTTCTTCCCTACGCAGATTGCCTAGCTCCCTCCTCGCCATGAAGACGCGCGCGCGATGGCCAAAAAAAATCAGCCAGGGAGGGTGGTTGAGATATTTTAAATTTCTTTTTTTTCTTTATAACGGAACTCGCAGATATTTTTGAATCCTTATTTTTAGCGATACAAAATGGGTCCGATCACAACAATACAGGTCGACGGTACTTCTGGCACGGTTTGATTTGACAAATACTTTGGAATCAGACGAATTTGTATCGTTAATTCACTTTTTGGATATTTAGATCGAGGTGAAAAGCAACGGACTGAATTAAACGGATTTCGGCTTCGGTATTTTAATCTGCATGTGATTTAGTTGATTTTAGGCGAATTCCGTTCGCTATTCGAACACTCGATTAGAGAACAATTTAATTAAACGTCCGTAGACGCGATGTCACGGATGACAAAAGGGGACTACATTATTTTACATCGGAAACTTAATCGTCGGGTTCTATTTAATTTGTTTGGGATACAGGCTAAACTAAATTTTCAAATTTGTCTTTGCGCGAGCGATGGATTTTAAATATTCACCGAACGCACCGATTTTTGGAACAACTATGCTCTGAACATCGTGAAAATTTAGGAAGAGCCCGGATAGATACAAACAATGTCAAAATCGTGACACACAAAACAGATACGATATTAAAATCGCGATAGGCGAAGATGGTTACAATTTAGCATCCGTTTTGTCCACTAATATTGCATGCTTAAATCCATACTCATTGTCGAGCGGAATATAAACACCTGGAGTGTTACAACCCTCCCCCTTAAAAGAATCTCGTCCCGAGATTCGGAGCGAAAGACGTTTAAGAGTAGAGCAGCATGTAACCCATGTCCATATCAGCGATAATCGTGAGACATTTCCAAATAAAGGCGAGTGTCTCAGGATGTTGTTTCTCTAGTGGACATAGCATGTATAGCCATAAGCTAACCTGGAGATGTCCACCAATAGAGACGATGTCTGCCAGAAGAACACATAAGGTTCCATGTGTGCAGTTTGCTTTTCTGATGACACTGTACTATTGAGCGAGCGGTGGATATACGACTTTACCCAAACAGAATCAGATGCAACCTCTTGGGAAAAGCACATAAAAGGAGGTTTACCAACAAGTGGTCACGATAAGTTCATAGCACATGAGACGGGTGTGAATGTCGAATAACATCACAGTTGACCCGTGGCTAGCCAAAAAAATCTAGTCCATAATGGTGATATAGATTCGAGAAAATCACCAGCGGAGGGATCTGTAGATGCTACCTTTGCAACTAGTCCATTTTATCGAGCACTAGGCATGACTTGACTTGATCACACATGCTAGAAAAGCACACGTGCGGCGATCGAGGCATGACTAGAGAGATGATTTGGTGGTTATTAGTTGACTTGACTTGATTCTTGCAAGTACTTCCTTAGGATGGGTTGAACCAAAGTGAGTTTAGACAAGTCGATAAAACGATCTCTAAACTCAGCCTTCGTTCATTGGACAGTTACAAGTTAGTCAAAACCAACTTGTTGAACTACTTTTGACATTGAGCAGGTCCTCTCAATACCATCGGTAAGCCAAGGGTTGAGAGTTCACATTTGCTAGCAGGAGATCAGGTATTTGGATCATTTAGTCAGGTTGTTTCCCGTTTCTTCATGTGAGATGAACTGACTTGGTTAGGGAATATATGAATTAAATAAGGGAGCGAATGAACAAACTCCTGCATCTCAGCAGCAGGGGAAAGTCAATCTCCAATTTGAGAGCTAATCAGTTGTTTTCCAACACTAAAAAGCTCCAAGGCTGTCAAAACGGTTACAAGTAGAGAGCCAAACAGATCATGGCCCGATGAAATGAACAAGGCATGGCCATAACCTAAACTTGATGAAAGGAGTACGATAGGAGACTGTTAATTCAGCCCCAAGCATATTTCTATGCCCATCGCAAAGATTACATGGTCAAAGATTAGTATCTGATTAGATACGGATGGGAAACAATCACAAGGTTAAGTTGGTATGCCTTCAATAGATATGAGGAAACCCAAGGTATCAAACTCAAGGAAATGGTCAGACATGCCTTTCCTAGGTTAGGTTGATAAAGCAACATGGCGATCCTTAAGAACAGGTAAACTGGATAAGGGACATCAGCTTGTGCCAATCAAGCAAGGGCATGATCTAGGATGGAAATAGGACAACTAAGACGTCACAGATTAAGTAGCGAGAACACGGATTCAAAATCCTAGCTTTAAGCTCATGCACATCTTGCGTTGGGTAAGGAAATTATCCAAACATCCATTTGCATGAGCTTAGTCATGGAGTGAAAATGGAGAATTCAAATTTGGGTCTTGGTTCACTAAATAAGAACATGGCCTAGTTTTGGGTTTAGGCAATCAAGTCCCCAACCTTCTATCGGCACATCAAGTACAAGGCAAACATGTATAACACCTAAACATATTACCTAAAGAATGGAGGACAACTATTTCATCGAAGTTTATAATACAGCATTACACCACATTTTCTACTATCACCGGTTACTGGAATAAAGATGAGAGAAGCATTTTGGGTGTATAGGTGACAAACATGATGCAACAATCAGGATGCATGCTCGTCTTATTCGTCCTCACTGATTTTGCCAACATAATGTGGCAATAGCGTTCTATATCGGTGGCATACTTACGACTCTCACGGTATTTTGCTAGTCGTCAGCTACACATACGTTTTCGAGGTTAGTGTACCTGCAGAAAAATCCATCACAGCCCAATTTCCAATGATGCAGTTCACACATGACAGTTCATCACAGTTTATACTCCATATATTTCTATATGGAGGCCAGCTCATCATTAAGCGCCGAGCCATGCATAGGCGTCGTTGCCACACTTTAACCATAGGGAAACTCATTATGGTAACTCACCTTCTTACCTGAGCGTAGGTGCATCGTTACAAGTACATTACACTTCTCAGTATTCCCATGTCTGTATACCCATACATTCATGGGGTACCGAATCCCTGAAAAGTAAATACTCCACATCACAGCCTTCATATATACATATGTGGAACATGTATATAATCAAGTGTAACACCCCAGGTATTTATATTTCAATCGACAACGAGTACGGATTTAAGCACGTAATCAGTGGATAAAACAGATGTTAAGTTTTAAACATCTTCGTCTATCGCGATTTCAATATCGCATATGTTTCTTCTATCGTGAGTGCGATGTCGTTTTTATTTTTATCTGTCCGGGTTCTTCCGAAATTTTTGTGATGTTCGGAACATCGTCATTCCGAAAATCGGTACGTCCGATGAATATTTAAAATTCATCGCTCGCGCGAATACAGAATTCGGAAGCTCGACCCATTCAGATGATTTTATTCCGAACAAATTCATTTGAACTCGACGACTAAAATATTCGGGGCGAAATAATTAGGATCACGCGTCGTCCGAGTAAAATCGTGCGCGCGAATATGATTCAATTCATCCTTCAGCACACTGTTTTGGCGACAAAGTCGTGTGTGCATTAGCCAATATGGTTTCGGCTAATATTAGTCGAATCACGCAGAATAAGTTATCGAAGCTGAAATCCGTTTAGTTCAGTCCACTGCTCCTCGCTTCGGTCTAAATCTTCAAAAGTGAATTAACAGTACGATTTTGTCCGAGTTCTGAGAATGCACCAAATCAAATCGTTAGTCCTCGGATTTCCGTTTCGAGATTTGGGAAATGGGATGCGTAATTGAATAGTGTATCGACCCAGTGTACATTGCTAAAAATCTGGACGCAAAAATATCTGCGATTTTCTGTAAAGGAAAATGAAGAAAGAAATTTAAAAAATGGGAAAATATCCCCTCTCCCTGATCTTCCCCGCCGCCCCTCACTGATTTTTCCTCTGACTGCGTGCGTTCTTATCTCCTCTACGTATTTCTCCCTCCCCCTGCCCTATCTTCCTGGCCGACACCCAGGCTCTTCCCAAATCGCCTCATCTCCGGCATCAGGTGGAGCACCAGCGAAGTCCTTCCCCAGCCAGCGCACTCCTCCCTGGCTTCTCTCTCTCCCTCCATCTCTCTCTATGTCGGCCTGCCCTAGCTCACGGAGCTCCCTCCCATGGCTCCCTAGCGTTCGCTCTGGGTGCAGCGCTCCCACATTTCACCGTGTCGTCGCCTTGCAGCTCGCCGGATCTCCCCGCGTGGAGCTCGCCCCTTCCCCTGCCGACGTCCAGCCCCAGCCTGGAGCTCTCCATGCCGAGCTCGCCCATGGCCGCGTCTCCCTCATCCTCCCTGCTCCAATCATCGCTCAGGCTCAGCTCGTCCTTGGCGCATGGAGCAGCAAGCCCCATCTTCATCTCGTCGGACCTCCCTGCCCAGCTCCCAACGTCGCGCGCCCAAGTATCTGCGCGCCCTCGTCTTCTCCCTGGCGGTCGGCCAGCAGCCCTGTTTGCTTGGTGCCTGTTCCACTCGACGCTCCTCTGTTGCACCCCTGCGCTTGCCGAGCGGTTCCTTCTACCTGTCCCTGCTCGGCTCTGCCCAACTCCATGGCTGCGCGTGGACCTCTCTCCTCCCTCGCTAAGTCGCGCCTCGCTGCTCACCGGTGCTCGCCGCGCGCGTGAGTTCCTCTGCTGGTCGTGCGCCGAGATCATGGCCACACACCCTTCCTGCTTCCGCGCTCGGTCTTCGTCTCTGTCGCGCCGATCTGCGCTCGTCCATGGCCGTCGAACTCGCCCAGCTCCTTACTCGCCATGACCCTGGTCGTCGCATCGCTGTGCGCAGCGTGGCGTGGTGGGTATTGGTCGCGGGCATGGTCGAGCGACACGAGATCTGGGCGTGCTGTCGTTTCATTATGTCCAGCGTCGTGACTTTTGTACCGTCGTTGATTTTCTATTCACCATGGTGTCAAGCTCCTCCCGTCTGTGCCGGCCATCAAGTTCTGCTTTCGCTTCCGTGCCGCACGCACTCATCTTTGCTAACTGGTCGTGCACCTCACTCTGCTATTCCGAGTCCGCCAGTCACCATTGTTCGTCCGCGTCAAGACATCCCTCGCCATGGTTCAGCTCGCTAGTTTGTCGTTGTTCATCTCCATGTTGGGTCTACAACAATATTGTAGATCCCTCCTAGTTACTTGTCGTTGTTCTGTCATCTCAATGCCAGTCCCTACGTGACGTCTCTGAATTGTGCTTGCGCGGTTTCCTGCTCGCCAGCACGCCTTCTCAGCTCGCTTGGCCTTAATCCCCATCGCGTCGTCAATCTTGCCGATTATCATCGTTCGCCGTCGACCTCGCTTGGCCCTATATCGTTAGGCTAGTCAACCAAAGTCGCTGTCGCGCGCGCTTGTCCCTAGTGCCCATCGCGTGATATTTGGATCTCGCCGATTGGCCGCTCTTGTCCGCCGTTAATTTTGCTTCGCAGCTCACCTACTGTTGTGGTGCTGCTATCCCGCGACACTCGTGTCGGTGCATCGTCGCCTGGCCAGGAATTGTCGCCACTAGTTTGCTTTCGTCCAAATCGCCACCGCAGATGCTTGGGTCTCTGGTCGCGCGTCTTTCTATCTCGCGCTCCTTTCGTCCGATGCCTTAGCAACATCGTGGTTGTCCTTCCTCGTGGTGTTGTTATTTACCTTGTTATTGTAGTCGTGCCTCATGCGCTGCTCGTCTGAAGTACCAAAGTCAAGTGAGCATCCTGTGCAACTCAAGCTCGGTTCGTCAAGATTTTTCAGTCAAGGAAAGATTCCAAGAGTATATGGAGAAACAAGCCCCAGGTCGATGCCCCAAGTGCTCGGCAAAAGGCCTGAACAAGGATCATCATCGTTTATTCGGATTGCTAGTCGATATGGTAATCGTACTCTGATTCGTTATTTTAGCTAATTAATTTGATAGAAGGAATAGAAAAATATTAATCGTAATATTATCTTATGATACTTGTCTTGATATGCATTCATATGCATAATGCATTTCATTAGGTATGATAATTAACCACGTGATGCGGAGAACTCGAGCCAAGTCGACCCCAAGCGCGAACTGATCCGCAGGATGATGCTGATGGACAAACCTGAAGATGATCATCAAGTGGACATCATCTAACAAACACTAACGTAGTGTTTATCTCAGGCAAGCCTCGGTGCATGCAACCCCTTTCTTATGTTTTTAAATAATTTTTACACACTTTAAGTCTAGTGAAATGTGCATTAGGTTCATAGGAGTTGTTTGGAAACCCTTTGATGCATTGCCTACCTTGATATCCACACCTTTATAGACACTTCTGATGAGGTATCAAAATATGATTTACAAAAATGCTTAGCCCTGCTCAGATCTTGTGGATAGAGGTTGTCTTTTGCATTAAGGCCTAGCTCAGGGGTTATCCTGAAGAAAGATGGCTTCTACCTGCAAGAATATTTTCATTGAGACCATGGTGGGATCTTACTGCAAAGTTCCCTTTGATGCTCTTTTCATCCTAAGGAATACAAACAATCCTAAGGGTGGAAGTACTTAAATCGGGACTTGGGCTAGGAACAGGTGATGTTCTACCTAGGTTGATTAAGGATTGGATGCTTATGAAGGCCTGCTAATCGAGGACTATCTTAACTAGCCACATGCCCTGGATATGGGACAGGGTAAGCTTTGCCTCGGGCAGACTAATACCAGAATAAGATAACACGCAATGGGAGTGGAGAGATGGCGAGAGTAGCGTGTACCCTCCATGGCAAGAGGCTGGACGGTGGTGTATCTATGCTCTCGGTTGGCGTGAACCTTTTCTGGTCTTAAGAACCCCGGTGGTGAGTTGACATATGCTAGGATTAAGTGCTACATATGTCGTGTGGTTAGAGATCCTCAGCGGAGTAAATCGATTCGGATCGCCGTTATATCCCCGGACAGTGGAGACTTGTCACTGACCTGCAACCTAAGTCAGGATGTAAACCTCATGAATAAAAATGATGTTGTATTGATGAGATGGTGAAATTACACCAGATGCAAACAGAGTCTATTAATATTTAATCTGGCGTTAAAATATTGAAAGTAAGGACTCACTTTAGTAAGCTATTTCTGCAAAAGTATCTAATTTGATTCTTGCTAAAACTTTTCCTTGATTCCCAAATCCAGCATACCCTTGAAAGTCTTTTCTTTAGTCGGGTAAGTCTTGCTGAGTAATTCCGTACTCAGGGTTTTATTCTCTGTTGTTTTTCAGGATATAGTTTTGTGCTGCTGATGATGGTGTTAAGTGCCGGTGGGCTCGGCCTTCTTATAAGTCTAATTACTTCTTCTATACTTCTTATTGAGGATTGTCATTGAGCTAGCATATATTTCAAACTCATAAATAATTTATAACATTTCAAAGTTTATTCTTTGAACCACTATTGTAACCACTCCGATAAATATAATGTAAATTTGTTGTAACTTGTAAAATTTGGTAATAAGATTTCCGCTGCAAATTGTTGGTGTGTGATTTGTGTTACTTAATCTTGTGATCTTGGTTGTAAGTGGTTTATCCGGGGTCCTTGGGACACTCGGACGGATCCTGTTAAGTTATTTGGTGCACATGCATAGCCGTCTGAGGTCTTTGAGACAAGGACATGTGCATGTGGGCCCAATAACTTGGGAGGTTCTGCCACAGCTGGTATCGGAGTAGGATTAAGTATATACGGTCACATACGTAGTTTCAAAACAAAAGTTTTGGTTTTGAAAAACCTATTTTCAACTAAACACATTGTTTGGCTTTGAAAAACTATAATGCTAGCAACATCCTCTGTTAAGCCCTAAGTTAAGGACTATCAGGTGGCTTGGTTCAAAACCACTAACCCACAACCGGGGGTATTGCATACATGTGTATTGTTATTTTTGAGGCCATTCAGTTTTGAATGGATCGACGCTCAGGTAAGGTGAGATGTGACAGCATGACCGAACAACCGTCGGTCTAGGGAAGAGCGTAAAAAGCGCTTGATTATATACATGTTACACATATGTATATATGAAGGCTGCGATATGGAGTATTTACTTTTCTGGGATTCAGTATCCCATGGATGTGTATGGGTATACAGACATGGGAATACTGAGAAGTGTAATGTACTTGCAACGACGCACCTACGCTCAGGTAAGAAGGTGAGTTACCATAATGAGCTGTCCTATGGTTAAAGTGTGGCAGCGGCGCCTATGCGTGGCTCGACGCTTAATGATGAGCTGGCCTCCATATAGAAATATATGGAGTATAAACTGTGATAAACTGTCATGTGTGGATCTTGCATCATGGGAAATTGGGTTGTGATGGAATTTTTCTGCAGGTACACTAACTTCGAAAACGTATGTGTAGCTGACGACTAGCAAAATACCGTGAGAGTCGTTAGTATGCCACCGATATAGAACGCTATTGCCACATTATGTTGGCAAAATCAGTGAGGACGAATAAGACGAGCATGCATCCTGATTGTTGCATCATGTTTGTCACCTATACACTCAAGATGCTTCTCTCATCTTTATTCCAATAACCAGTGATTGTAGATAATGTGGTGTAATGTGGAATTATGAACTTCGATGAAATAGCTGTCCTCCATTCTTTAGGTAACCTATTTAGGTGTTATATATGTGTTTGCTCTAGTGCTTGATGTACTGATAGAAGGTTAGTAGTTTGTTTGCTTAAACCCAAAATTAGGCCATGTTCTTAGATGGTGAACCATGACCCAAAATTGAATTTTCTGTTATCCCTCCATGACTAAACTCATGTAAATGAATGCTTATATAATTTCTTTGTTGGACATAAAGTGTACCCGGACTTGAAACAAGAATCTTGAGTCATATTTCCATCTTAGACCATGCCCTTGACAATTGGTACAAGGTGATGTACCTTATCCAGTTTGCCTATTTTTAAGGATCGCCATGTCGCTTTATCAACCTAACCCAGGAAAGACATGTCTAAGTATTTTCTTGAGTTTGATGCCTTTGGTTTCCTCATATCTATCGAAGGCATACCAACTTAACCTTGTGATTGTTTCCCCTCCGTATCTAATCAGATACTAATCCTTGACCTTGTAATCTCTATGATGGGCATAAAATATGCTTGGGCTGAAATAACAGTCTCCCGTCATACTCCATTTATCAAGTTTAGGTTATGGCCACGTCTTGTTCATTTCATCGGGCCATGATCTATTTGGCTTTCTACTTGTAACCGTTTTGATAGGTAGAGTCTCTTTGTATATTGTCACCCTTGCTCAATCCATTTGTGTTGCGCGAGATTTCTTATTGGTTACATATGGTAATGGTGTTATGACTAAAACCAATGGTGCCGCGATGAGACCGAGGGCCTCCTATGAATGTACACACATGGTTGTGTTGTTCGGCACACGCTGGTATCATGGTTAGTAGTTGTAATCCATTATGAGACTATATCAAGGTGTTATCTTAGCACAATCTATCTTTGCTACGTGAGATTCTATATTGGTACCAGTTCGGTAATGGTGTCATGGTTAATGACTTATGGTGCCGCAGTGAAACTGAGAGCCTCCTGTGAATGCGCACACAGGACTGTGCTACTCGTCGGATGCTGGTATCAAGGTCTCTGGTCATGATCCATTGTGAAACTACACTGATGTGTGATCTTCCGTGGACTCCTACCTTGAAACAATTTCTATGTTGTTTGTCAAATGATCAAGCAACATCTATCATCTCTGCTGGATCAAAAGGGCATACCACTTCCCATGTGTGGTTTCTTTTCTTTTGATCTTGGTAGTGACTACTTATACAAGTTCCCTTTACCTTATTTGTGTAAAGGTGAAGCCTTGAAGCTTTTTAGTGTTGGAAAATAGCTAATTAGCTCTCAAGATGGAGATTAACTTTTCCTGCTGCTGAGATGCAGGAGTTTGTTCATTCACTCCCTTATTAATCCATGTATTCCCTAACCAAGTGGATAATTCATCTAGCATGAAGAAATGGATGAACAACCTGACTAAATAGATCTCTACCCAAATGTATGACCTCCCGATTATCGCTAATATGAACATGGGGTACATGCTTCTCTACTCTTAAAAGTCTTTTGCTCTGAATCTCGGGACGAGATTCTTTTAAGGGGGAGGGTTGTAACACCTTAGGTGTTTATATTCCGCTCGACAACGAGTACAGATTTAAGCACGTAATCAGTGGATAAAACAGATGTTATGTTTTAAACATCTTCATCTATCACGATTTCAATATTGCATCTGTTTCTTCTGTCGTGAGTGCGACGTCGTTTTTATTTTTATATGTCTGGGTTCTTCCGAAATTTTTGTGATGTTCGGAACATCGTCATTCCGAAAATCGGTGCGTCCGGTGAATATTTAAAATTCATCGCTCGCGTGAATACAGAATTCGGATGCTCGACCCATTCGGATGATTTTATTCTGAACAAATTCATTTGAACTCGATGACTAAAATATTCGGGGCAAAATAATTAGGATCGTGCGTCGTCCGAGTAAAATCGTGCGCGCGAATATGATTCAATTCATCCTTCAGCATGCTATTTTGGCAACAAAGTCGTGTGTGCATTAGCCGATATGGTTTCGGCAAATATTAGCCGAATCACGCAGAATAAGTATCGAAGTCGAAATCCGTTTAATTCAGTCCATTGCTCCTCGCTTCGATCTAAATCTTCAAAAGTGAATTAACAGTATGATTTTGTCCGAGTTCTGAGAATGCACCAAATCAAATCGTTAGTCCTCGGATTTCCGTTTCAAGATTTGGGAAATGGGATGCGTAATTGAATAGTGTATCGACCCAGTGTACATTGCTAAAAATCTGGACGCAAAAATATCTGCAATTTTCTGTAAAGAAAAATGAAGAAAGAAATTAAAAAAATGGGAAAATATCCCCTCTCCCTGATCTTCCCCGCCGCCCCTCACTAATTTTTCCTCTGACTCCGTGCGTTCTTATCTCCTCTGCGTATTTCTCCCTCCCCCTACCCTATCTTCCTGGCCGACGCCCAGGCTCTTCCCAAATCGCCTCATCTCCGGCGTCGGGTGGAGCACCAGCGAATTCCTTCCCCAGCCAGCGCGCTCCTCCCTGGCTTCTCTCTCTCCCTCCATCTCTCTCTGCGTCGGCCTGCCCCAGCTCGCGGAGCTCCCTCCCATGGCTCCCTGGCGTTCGCTGTGGGTGCAGCGCTCCCACAGTTCACCGTGTCGTCGCCTTGCAGCGCGCCGGATCTCCCCGCGTGGAGCTCGCCCCTTCCCCTACCAGCGTCCAGCCCTAGCCCGGAGCTCTCCCTGCCGAGCTCACCCATGGCCGCGTCTCCCTTGTCCTCCTTGCTCGAATCATCGCTCAGGCTCAGCTTGTCCTTGGCGCAGGGAGCAGCAAGCCCCATCTTCATCTCGCCGGACCTCCCTGCCCAGCTCCCAGCGCCGCGCGCCCAAGTATCTGCGCGCCCTCGTCTTCTCCACTAGTACAATTTGGCTCTATACAAGCGGTAGGCTTTTTACATCACAGGCGGTTCGGTTAGAAAACCGCCTGTGATGTCCCAGGCGGTTCGGTACGCCTGTGATGTAATAGTATCACAAGCGGTTTTTGTTTAGAACCGCCTGTGGTGCTCTATCCTTTCCACAAACGGACCCTAAGGTAAAACCGCCTGTGATTGTGAAAATATGAAAACTACAATTTAAATATGAAAATATTTTAATTTTTTAACAGAAATATGCAAATACAATTTAAATGAATTAATATTTAATTTTTAACAAAAATATGCAAATACAATTTAAATGAATTATAATAGCACACATAGATAACTAGAGAGATTTTAAATTAATTGGCAACCACAATTCATAGTCGATCATACATGATAACAAATACAATTTGATTCATACAATTTTTCATGAACTACCATTTTTCCGCATGTATGGCTTTAAGTTCTTATCAATTTTCTTTTCCACACGCTTGATTCTCTCTGGACCATTAAAGACGAACATCTCTTCATACTTATTGTATTCCTCATCTTAGTCTCCCACATTCTCAACTCCAACAATTTTTTGCTTTCCAGAAATAACTACATGCATCTTCTCATCTGTTGGATCGAGTACATAGAACACTTGTGCAACACATTCGGCAAGAACCCACGGGTCATCTTTATATCCTACTTTCTTTAAGTCTACCAGTGTGAGTCCGTAGTTATCCACTATCACCCCCACGGGATGTTGTACCCATTGGCACTTAAATAAGGGTATTTTCATGCTTGGGCCATAATCAAGTTCCCATATTTCCTCTATGAATCCAAAATATGTGGTCTTCTATCCATGTAGGTCAAAAGCATCGATACGAACACCGCTATTTTGTGCAACACTTTTCATGTCCTTTGATTTAGTATAGAATGTGTACCCATTGATGTCATATGCTTGCCATGATGTCACAAAACACGATGGCCCAGAAGCCAAATTCTTCATTGTTTTCTCTTCCAAAGAGTCTCTGAATGGGTTGTTTTTGTCCATTAACCATTCGCTAAAACGATGTTTGTGCTCCCTCATGATCTAGTCCTCTGTGCGGTTCTGATTTTCTTTACGAAGCTCATCCAGGTGTTCCTCTATGTAAGGCTCGGCTATCGTGAGATGTTGTAGTACACTACCATGAGCACAATGTACTAGCTTGTAATCCTCAACGCGAAAAGTTTTCTTGCCCATTCTCCCTCTCCCACATAGTTTACCCTCATGTTTAGGTACAGGCACACCTATCATTGTTCTGTCACTGATGTAATCTATACAGCTCTCAATCACTTCTTCTGTAGTGTATCCCTCCATGATTGAACCCTCTAGGTGAGCGCGATTTCGCACATAACCTTTTAATACTCCCAGGTATCGCTCCAACTGAAACATATGATGTAAATATAGTGGCCCTAATATTTTTATCTGATCCACGAGATGTATGATTAGGTGTACTTGCGTATCAAAAAATGATGGAGGAAAACACATTTCAAGCTTGCACATAGTCTCGATGATGTATGCCTTTAGATAGTCCAAGTCTTCTAAAGCTATTACTTTTTGTGAAACCGCATTGAAAAAGTAACACAAGCGTGTGATGACAACTTTGACATGCTCTGTTTCGAGGGCTCTTACCACAATTGGGAGGAACACCGTCATCATCACATGGCAGTCATGAGAGTTATAGCCAAATAGAGACAAGTCCTTCATCCTGACTAGTCTGCTGATATTGGATGAGAAACCTGTGGGCACTTTGACCCCACGCAAACATTTGCAAATCTTTGTTCTCTCCTCAACTGACAAGTTGTAGCTAGCTGGGGGGAGGTAAGGCTTCCCTTTGCCACTATCCACTGGATGAAGTTCCGGTCTGATTTGAAGATCTACTAGATCATTGCGTGATTTGAGTCCGTTTTTTTGTCTTACTCGGCATGCCCAGCAAGGTTCCAATGATGCTGTCAAAAACATTTTTTGTTACATGCATCAAATCAATGCTGTGGCAAATTTCCATATCCTTCCAGTATGGGAGGTACTTGAAAAAATTGATTGCTTCTTGAAAGTTGTGTAAGTTGAAGGGTCAGTTCTCTTTCTCTTTTCACCTTTGTTTTTTCCCTTTCCGAATACAACATGAATGTTCTTCACAATTTCAAAAACAAGTTTCCCACTATAAGGCTTTGGTGCACCTTCACTTTCCAGTTGATTGTTAAATTCCTCTTTCATCTTTTGGTACTTATGTTGCTTCATCAAGAACCGTCTGTGTCCCATGAACACCAACTTCTTGGATGATTTAAGGTACATGGAAGCAGTTCCATCGACGCACACTACACAACCATTCTTTCCTTTAGTCTTTTGCCCTGATAGTGTGGCGCCACCGGGAGAATCATGGATGGTAACAAATATAATTGCTCTTAAGTTGAAATACTCATGGCAATACTCATCCATAATGTACTTTCTTTTGTGACACAGCCATGATGGAAGGTTGTACATCGTTAAAGTCACGGGCCAGGTGCTATGTACACTTCTTTTTTCACCAAATGGATTCATTCCGTCTGTACCCAAAGCAAATCTTAGATTTCTAGTTTCTTTGGCAAACTCAGGATACATAAGATCGAAATTTTTCCATTGTGATGCATCAGCAGGGTGTCGAATCTGTTTGTTATTCTGCTTGCGATTTTCAGCATGCCAATGCATAAGCTCAGCCTCCCTAGGATTTGAGAACAAACGTTTTAAGCGATCAATTACTGGAAGATACCACATCACCAAAGCTGGGATCTTTGACTTCTTTTTCCCATCCATGTCATCAAAAGTGTAATCGTCACTTTCAGGTCCAATAGTGGATTTCTTGTTTTTATTTTTCTTCGGGAATTTTTTTACACAGTCTTGATTGTAGCTCTTCTTGTATCGACTGACATTGCAAACTGGGCATCTTGATGCGTTCTCAAAATCGCCACGATACAGAATACAATGGTTCGGACATGCATGAATTTTTTGCACACCCAGAGCTATGGGAGATATAAGCTTCTTCGCTTTATAAGTGCTTGTTGGTAGTTTGTTGGGTTTTGGTAGTAATTGGGACAGAAAATTCAAAAGATCTGTGAAGCTAGTATCAGACCATCCGGCGCTAGCCTTCAACTTCAGAAGTTCTAGAACTGTACGCAGTGTAATAAACTCTTTGTCACAACCCTTTGATTCATCATATAAAGGTTCTTTTGAGGCACTTTCCAGTCCCTCCATTTTAGATAGCCCTTTCTGCGATCCCACAGAACTCAACATTTCTGGTTCCATATGGCGCAACATCTCTTCGCAATCAAATTCTTCAAAATCTTGATTAGCATCCACATTATCCACTTTACCATCAACTTTAAGATCTAAAATTCCGACAACTCTCTCGTCATTACTAGGCACTTCACACGGATCCAACTCACCATGTTCTGACCATATCGTGTAACGCCCCGTTTGGATCACTGGAATTGAATTCCATTCTAATAATAGTAATTTAGACATATATTAATTAAGCTGATTCACTTTTATACAAAATATATTTATATACTATTATTAGTAAGATGTCCTAAATATTTATGTGCTACATTTTTACTATAGAGGAGTAGAACGAAGAGTGTCATGTAAGTTATAGATTAGAAACAAATTCCAATCATGCATAAAATCATTTCCTATCATCCACCCTATGAATTTGAGATAGGCTTATATCTGAACTTTGGAAAGTGGTGGAATGCCAAATTCCAAACTAAATAAGTTACTTTATTGAGTGAATTCCAATTCCTTTAAAATGAAGGGATCCAAACGCCCCGTAATTGTTTTTAAACCCTCTTTTTAGCAGATGTGATTGGATTACTCCTGTATCTCTCCAAGCTATCTTATTATCACAATCGATGCACGGACATAAAATCTCCTTGCTCTTTCGCAAATTCGCGTGCTTGTTGGCCGCTTCAATAAAGCTTCTCAAATTTCGAATATACGACGGATGTGGTCTTGGCACATTGTACATCCAACCTCGGTCCATTACCTATCCCTATATTGATTAACATCAATAAAATCATTAATTAATTGAATTCATCCATAAAACATGAAACGAATTGATGTGCATGAAAATGAAACAAACATTGCAACAATAGGTACCTTGAGGTGAGACAACTGTGTTTTTAAAGAATCTTTAAACTAGATCAACTATTATAAGTCCAAATCTTGAATTCCAAAGCTTTTCTTCAAATCCAGTCTATATTACAAAATTGAGGCAAAAAATCGCATCAAAATGAGAAAGAAAACAAATGGAGATCATATATATGCATAAACTATTGAAATCAATCAATAAACTCAAAAACAAAACCTTCTCCCTGTAGATCTCAAATAAAACCCGCTGCCGCTACAGTGCTGTGAAGGTTCTAGGAGTTAGGGTTCTGGAACCCGTGGGGGGCTAGTCCTTTTATAGTGTACACACATCACAGGCGGATATTTAGCAAAACCGCCTGTGATAGATAACATCACAGGCGGTTTTTTACTCCGACCGCCTGTGAAGTTAATCTATCACAGGCGGTTGGAATAAACAACCGCCTGTGATGTTATCTATCACAGGCGGTTTTGCTAAATATCCGCCTGAGAATTTTTTACAATATAAAAGGCTCGTTGGTTGGCAGGAACCCTAACTCTTCTCGCTCGAGCTGACACAGTTGCGCCGCCAGGCTGCCGCCGTGTCCCCGTCCCCAAGCACGAGCCCGAGCGCCGCCGTCCCCGTCCCTGAGCCCGAGCGCCGCCGTCCCCGAGCGCCCGAGCAACGCCGTCCCCTTCACCGAGCCCGAGCGCCGCCGTCCCCTTCACCGAGCCCGAGCGCCGCCGTCCCCTTCACCGAGCCCGAGCGTCCGCCGTCCTCGAGCCCGAGCGCCGAGTCCTCGAGCCCCAGCGCCGCCGTCACAGTCCCCGAGCCCGAAGCGCCGCCGTCCACGAGCTCTTTCTTCTTCCTCTCGAAGTAAGGTCGAAGTTCAGGTTCCATTTCTTCTTCCCTGAGCTCTTAATTCACATACGCCGCCATACAAATGTTGGTGATTAGTCGTCGTATGCATCTCTTGATCTGTTGTAATTCAGTCTGTTGGCTACAAGCAAGCAATGTTCTACAAATTGTGTATATGCATTCTTATTTCAGTTCAAGAGCCAAGCAGAAAAATGCTCTTAATAACATTTCATTGTGTATATGAAGGTTTCCTAAGTACTTGGAGTATTTCATAAGTGCTTCACTTGCTGCATTGAGGTGCAAGTTCTAGAATATGCAGATAAGAGAAAAAAAGGCGAATTTAAGCCTCGGAGGGAGAATGACATACTAACTGCAGCACTAGGCAATCCTGAACACACTAGACGGGCTCAGGGAATCTCTTCTAAGATTTCCTAGAGAGAGGCGTTTCCAGAGTATGCGTCGTCATATAGGAAACACGAGAAGTCGAAAAGGACCCTTGAAGAGACTATTGATGAAACGGTACAAAAGGCTATTAATGACGTGATGAACAAAATGAAGAAAACAGAATGCATATCATTTGAACTCAAGCCAAGCCACATGAGTCCACCTATAGTCCCTAGCAGCGTAGGATCTGTGCAAGACTTCACCAAGTACCCTGTAGACGATATTGTTGAGGACAAGCCTTGCTTTCTTCATATTCCAATCAATCGATCTGGGACAAAAACAAAACAAGCTGCTACTGGTTTGGTAAAACCAGGACTTGTTAACTACAAGGATAATCCTGTCCCGCCACACTATGCTGTGGTCCAAGTTCTAGAAATCACACACAGTGGTTGTGAAGATTGGGAGATAGACTTTCTAGTTGAGGGGATCATAACTTTGCAGGAGGCAATGAACGAGTTGGTCCTTTGGCATTGACGCGACATCAAGTTGGGTGATGAGCCGATCTTAAGCCGTGTATCGTGTCATAAGTCACCAACGCCGAATTCAACACCAATGCAACAAAAAGATAGTTCGATCATTCCACACCCCATGGTGTAGGAAAATATGACACCGACCTCCAAAAAAATCGTTGAAACAATCATATCGCCTCTTGCGAAGGAACTCGACGAGGGGGACATAGACAAAATTGTTCCTCAGAATGTCGACGTCAACATCAAAAAGGAAGCAAAGGTTGGCACCAATGTTGAAGGGCCAACTATTTCAAAGAAAATTCATCAGCGAATCGCCACCGACGATGTCAAGAAACCGTCAGAATCAGTGTCACGCTACCTGCATAAATTGCGGAGAGTTATGACAAATCAATCAAAAGCGGAATCAGCATCTCATGGAGTAGGCACACGGTCCCAAATAGACAATTTCGAAGTATGGGAAGAAGATGGAATGATTCATACTCGAGAATCATTATGTCTTAAAACCAATATCTCGATATACAAGAAGGAGGATGTTCCTCCTAAATTTGTGAATGGGAGGCCGTTCTTGACGACGGTGCAACTTTCTAAGTTGTCGACTCCGGAGATTAGAATGCATGAGTGGTACATGGTGGCTAGCAACAAATACAAACTCGAGGACTTCACATTTGTTGTGCCAGAAGATGCATTTTAGAGCAATGATCATATAGATCCTGTGCGGCATTTATTCTTTGACGATCTATGGTCGTTGTACCACCGACAAAGGATGGAAACCAACTACTTAACCCTCTTTTGCTTGTAAGTACCTCTAAACTTTCATATTTGTTAGTTTTGTACACGCACACATAAACTAGAGTCTAACGATTAACACTTTTACACATAGGATGCAATACATGGATGATAAGAAGAAACAACTTAAGACATGGTTTCTTGACCCGTTGATGATATCCCAAGCTCGATACAAAGAAGTTGCTCGGAGACATGGAGAAGAATACAAAGACTTGGACGATGCTGAATTTGAGAAAGCCGTCAAACAGAATCAGAGAAAGAAAATGAAGGTAATGGCGGCATACATTGGACGAGCCATGTATAATCATGTACAACATGGCAAGGACTTAATAATAGCTCCGCACCACTTTAAGTAAGTTATCGACATGGTTTTGAACTATAAATTATGGCAATCATGATCTTAACATGTGTTTTCATCTATGTCTATATAGTGACCACTACATTTGTATCATGATCTTTCCAAAGGATGGTAAAGTCGTGGTCTTCGACTCACTGAGAATGGAAAAGGCTACGTATAACGACTTCTTGAAGATTTTAGAGAAGTATGATTATTATTGCACACTTGTACTTATTACAACTTAACAAATGTATTCTTAATCTCACAATGCTATTCTTATATGCAGTGCATTCCGTTTTTATTGAAAAGATCTTGGCGGCGAACATCCAGAGGACAAGCCTAATTTGTCAATATCATTATTTCCATATGGTGACAAACAACCTCCGGGTACTGTCCTGTGCGGTTATTATGTATGCGAATGGTGTCGTGTCACCTTCCATTACATGGTCAATCGTGAGGATGTAAGTTCGCTATCATTGTCTATGTTGCAATTTTTATGTTATATTGTTTCTCATCACATTACTCTTAGCACTGCTTGCTCTTTGCTTTCATTGCAGGTTCCTAAATCCAAGATCAATGCTGAATGGTTAGAAAGAGATATGGTTTCCATCGGCGTGGCTAAGGTTGTAAGAGACTTGCTTTACTTTATGCGCCGTGAAGTTCTTCATCAACAAGGGCTATTCTACAATACAAATGGAAATTTGCAACAATTCCCAGAACTAAGTTTGTACACGATATCACACAATGTTTAGGTCTTTAGTTAGGAACTTTAGATGTTTAGTTGTCTATGGAACTTGATATGTGTATAAATCTGTGTATGACGATGGAACTTGATATGTGGATGAATCTGTGTATATATGGAACCTGTTATGGAACTTGATATGTATAAATCTGTGTATGCAATCTGTGTGAATCTGTGCATGAAATCTGTGTATAATCTGTGTTTGAAAATTCTGTATATGAATCTGTATATTGAAAACCGTCTGTGATTTATATTGTATGCAGTCGGACTTATATTAAAAACCGCCTGTGATGTGTGGCTAACACAAGCGGCTAGGATAAGAAACCGCCTGTGATGTGTGTCTATCACAGGCGGTTCCTTTGAACTGGACCGCCTGTAATGTGTGTCTTTCACAGGCGGTTTTTGATTGACCGCCTGTGATGTTGTTTTACATCACAGGCGGTGCACCACAAGCGGTTCCTGGAACCGCCTGTGTAGAGGCTAACAAAACCGCCTGTACAGAGGTTTGCTGTAGTAGTGCTCCCGGCGGTCGGCCAGCAGCCCTGTTTGTTTGGTGTCTGTTCCGCTCGATGCTCCTCTATCGCGCCCCTACGCTTGCCGAGCGGTTCCTTCTACCTGTCCCTGCTCAGCTCTGCCCAACTCCATGGCTGTGCGCGGACCTCTCTCCTCCCTCGCTAAGCGCGCCTCGCTGCTCACTGGTGCTCGCCGCGCGCGCGAGTTCCTCCGCTGGTCGCGCGTCGGGATCATGGCCGCGCACCCTTCCTACTGTCGTGCTCGGTCTTCGTCTCTGTCGCGCCGATCTGCGCTCGTCCATGGCCGTCGAACTCGCCCAGCTCCTTACTCACCACGACCCTGGTCGTCGCATCGCTGTGCGCAGCGTGGCGTGGTGGGTATTGGTCGCGGGCATGGTCGGGCGACGTGAGATCTGGGCGCGCTGTCATTTCATTATGTCCAGCGTCGTGACTTTTGTACCAGTCGTCGATTTCCTATTCACCACGGCGTCAAGCTCCTCCCGTCTGTGCCGGCCATCAAGTTCTGCTTTCGCTTCCATGCCGCACGCACTCATCTTTGCTAACTGGTCGTGCACCTCACTCCGCTATTCCGAGTCTGCCAATCACCATTGTTCGTCCGCGTCAAGACATCCCTCGCCATGGTTCAGCTTGCTAGTTTGTCGTTGTTCATCTCCATGTTGGGTCTACAACAATATTGTAGATCCCTCCTAGTTACTTGTCGTTGTTCCGTCATCTCAATGCCAGTCCCTATGTGACGTCTCCGAATTGTGCTCACGCGGTTTCCTGCTCGCCAGCGCGCCTTCTCGGCTCGCTTGGCCTTAATCCCCATCACATCGTCAATCTTGTCGGTTATCATCGTTTGCCGTCAACCTCGCTTGGCCCTATATCGTTAGGCTAGTCAACCAAAGTCGCTGCCATGCGCGCTTGTCCCTGGTGCCCATCGCACGATATTTGGATCTTGTCGATTGGCCGCTCTTGTCCGTCGTTAATTTCGCTTCGCAGCTCACCTACTGTTGTGGTGCTGCTATCCTGCGACACTCGTGTCGGTGCATCGCCGCCTGGCCGGGAGTTGTCGCCACTAGTTTGCTTTCGTCCAAATCACCACCACGGATGCTTGGGTCTCTGGTCGCGCGTCTTTCTATCTCGCGCTCATTTCGTCCGATGCCTCAGCAACACCGTGGTCGTCCTTCCTCGCGGTGTTGTTATTTACCCTATTATTGTATTCGTGCCTCATGCGCTGCTCGTCTGAAGTACACAAGTCAAGTAAGCATCCTGTGGAACTCAAGCTCGGTTCGTTAAGATTTTTCAGTCAAGGAAAGATTCCTAGAGTATATGGAGAAACAAGCCCCAGGTCGATGCCCCAAGTGCTCGGCGAAAGTCCTGAACAAGGATCATCGTCGTTTATTCGGATTGCTAGTCGATATGGTAATCGTACTCTGATTCGTTATTTTAGCTAATTAATTTGATAGATGGAATAGAAAAATATTAATCATAATATTATCTTATGATACTCGTCTTGATATGCATTCATATGCATAATGCATTTCATTAGGTACGATAATTAACCACGTGATGCGGAGAACCCAAGACAAGTCGACCCCAAGCGCGGACTGATCCGCAGGATGATGCTGATGGACAAACCTGAAGATGATCATCAAGTGGACATCATCTAACAAACACTAACATAGTGTTTATCCCAGGCAAGCCCCGGTGCATGCAACCCCTTTCTTATGTTTTTAAATAATTTTTACACACTTTAAGTCTAGTGAAATGTGCATTAGGTTCATAGGAGTTGTTTGGAAACCCTTTGATGCATTGCCTACCTTGATATCCACACCTTTATAGATACTTCTGATGAAGTATCAAAATATGATTTACAAAAATGCTTAGCCCTGCTCATATCTTGTGCATAGAGGTTGTCTTTTGCATTAAGACCTAGCTCAGGGGTTATCTTGAAGAAAGATGGCTTCTACCTGCAAGAATATTTTCATTGAGAGCATGGTGGGATCTTACTGCAAAGTTCCCTTTGATGCTCTTTTCATCCTAAGGAATACAAACAATCCTAAGGGTGGAAGTACTTGAATTGGGACTTGGGCTAGGAACAGGTGATGTTCTACCCAGGTTGATTAAGGATTGGATGCGTATGTAGGCCTGCTGATCGAGGACTATCTTAACTGGCCACATGCCACGGATATGGGACAGGGTAAGCTTTGCCTCGGGCAGACTAATACCAGAATAAGATAACACGCAATGGGAGTGGAGAGATGGCGAGACAAGCGTGTACCCTCCATGGCAAGAGGCTGGATGGTGGTGTATCTATGCTCTCGGTTGGCGTGAACCTGATCTGGTCTTAAGAACCCCGGTGGCGAGTTGACATATGCAAGGGTTAAGTGCTACATATGTCGTGTGGTTAGAGATCCTCAGCTGAGTAAATCGATTCGGATCGCCGTTATATCCCTAGAGAGTGGAGACTTGGTCACTGACCTGCAACCTAAGTCAGGATGTGAACCTCATGAATAAAAATGATGTTGTACTGATGAGATGGTGAAATTAGACCAGATGCAAATAGAGTCTATTAATATTTAATCTGGCGTTAAAATATTGAAAGTAAGGACTCACTTTAGTAAGCTATTTCTGCAAAAGTATCTAATTTGATTCTTGCTAAAACTTTTCCTTGATTCCCAAATCCAGCATACCCTTGAGAGTCTTTTCTTTAGTCGGGTAAGTCTTGCTGAGTAAATCCATACTCAGGGTTTTATTCCCTGTTGTTTTTCAGGATATAGTTTTATGCTGCTGATGATGGTGTTAAGTGCCGGTGGGCTCGGCCTTCTTATAAGTCTAAGTACTTCTTCTATACTTCTTATTGAGGATTGTCATTGAGCTAGCATATATTTCAAACTCATAAATAATTTATAACATTTCAAAGTTTATTCTTTGAACCACTATTGTAACCACTCCGATAAATATAATGTAAATTTGTTGTAACTTGTAAAATTTGGTAATAAGATTTCCGCTGCAAATTGTTGGTGTGTGATTTGTGTTACTTAATCTTGCGATCTTGGTTGTAAGTGGTTTATCCGGGGTCCTTGGGACACTCGGACTGATCCTGTTAAGTTATTTGGTGCACATGCATAGCCGTCTGAGGTCTTTGAGACAAGGACAGGTGCATGTGGGCCCAATAACTTGGGAGGTTCTGCCACATCAAGCGCAACAATTAAACACTTCCCTAGACCGACGTTTGTTCGGTCATGCTCTCACATCTCACCTTACCTTGAGTGTTGATCCATTCAAAACTGAATGGCCTTAAAAATAAAAATACACATGTATGCAATACCCCCGGTTGTGGGTTAGTGGTTTTGAACTAAGCCACCTGATAGTCCTTAACTTAGGGCTTAACAGAGGATGTCACTAGCATCATAGTTTTTTAAAACTGTTTTTCAAAGCTAAACAATGTGTTTAGTTGAAAATAAGTTTCCTAAAGCCAAAACTTTTTTTAAAAATACGTATGTGTTCGTATTATACTTAATCCTGCTCCGATACCAGCCTGTGGCAGAACCTCCAAGTTATTGGGCCCACATGCACCTGTCCTTGTCTCAAAGACCTCAGACGACTATGCATGTGCACCAGATAACTTAACAGGATCCATCCGATTGCCCCAAGGACATCGGATAAACCACTTACAACCAGGAACGCATGATTAAGTAACACAAATCACACACATCAATAGTTTGCAGCGGAAATCTTATTACCAAATTTTACAAGTTACAAAAATTTTACATTATATTTATCGGAGTGATTGCAAAAGTATAAGTTTGAAATATATGCTAGCTCAAGTGACCATCCTCAATAAAAAGTATAGAAGAGTTACTTAGACTTATAAGAAGGCCGAGCCCACTGACACTTAACACCATCAACAGCAGCAAAAAGTTATATCCTGAAAAACAACAGGGAAAAACCCTGAGTACGGAATTACTCAGCAAGACTTACCCGGCTAAAGAAAAGACTCTCAAGGATATGCTGGCTAGAGGGAGTCAAGGTATGGCTTATCAAGAATCAAAGACTCTGTTTGCAGAAAAGCTTACTAATAGTGGATCCTTAAAAAGCCAGTTTTATTGTCAGGTTAAGTAAAGTTACCTGCATCTAGAGGTATTTCTACCCTAGTTCAAGCACTTGGCCTACACTAGCCGTCTTTTTATCATCCCTTCAGTTCACTGGATTGCTACGTGTAGAGCAGTGACCAAGTCTTCATGACCGCGAAGTTACGGCGATCCGAATCGATTATACTCAGCTAAGGATCTCCAATCACACGACATATGTAGCACTTAACCCTTGCATATGTCAACTCGCCACCGGGGTTCTTAAGACCAGATCAGGTTCACGCCAACCGAGAGCATAGATACACCACCGTCCAGCCTCTTGCCACGGAGGGTACACGCTACTCTCGCCATCTCTCCACTCCCATTGCGTGTTATCTTATTATGGTATTAGTTTGCCCGAGGTAAAGCTTACCCATGATGAGGCATGTGACCAGTTAAAGGGTCCTCGATCAGCAAGCCTACATCGACAAGGTCCTTAATCGACTCAAACGGAGACACTACACTGAGACTCTCTTCTCGTGCAAGTCACCCGCCCGGTCTTAGCTTTATTATTTAAAACCCAAAGTTTGGTACCTGGTAGAGGTACATCTTTTCCAATGTTGAACCCATCAAGGCCTTTGATGTATTCATCATCATAAGTTTTTCTTTTCGAAAACATTCCCACCCACTGAAGCATCACTTTTGTTTTAAAACAAAACATTTTTGTTTGCTAAAGCAAGGCCAAGCATTATAAAAATTCTTTTCAAAAAGGGTATCAAGGAAGGAAATGCATCAACGGTTTAACACACAAGTCCTATCACCTAATGCATCAAACAAGGTGATAAAGATTTTAAAACACAAGGAGGTGGCAAATGCACCGGGGCTTCCGTGGGTAACACTAGGTTAGTGTTGTCAGGTGACGTCCACTTGACGATCAGCCTTTATTCCGATACTCATTCCATTATTCATCTTCAGGTTTGTCCATCAGTATCATCCTGTGGATTAGTCCACCCGTTACGTCATCTTGGGGTCGACTTAGCTCGTCTTCCGTATCACGTGATGAATTATCGTACCTATATGGTATGCATAATGCACATGTATGAACATAAAAACAACTTGTACATTATTAAATAATGTTACACGGTAGAGGATTAAATATTGACTAGCAAGACATTAGGACCCATCACAACTAAACGCTAGCTATCGTCATAAGACTAACTACAATAATTACGCTTCTTATTTAATCGGATCCAATTCAAACATTAAGCACTTGTGAACCATGCTTAAGCAATAAATCTCCTTAACCTTACCACAACTTAAACTTATCAACCTGGGGCATCTACAACTTAGAAGAAAACAAAACTTGAAGTGCCTTAGTTAAAGTTCGACACCAAAAACTTAATAATTCTAAACTCATTAGTCTAAGACACTTAAATTTTAGAATAAGAACAGGAGCACGACAACTTTCTAAACCACTTGACATTACTACATCACCAGCATGACTACAAGTATATCACTGCCTATAATGAGGTATTTCGACAAACATTCAATATCATGACAAGACACATGCTAATGTCAAGAGAAACAATGTAACTGACAGGTCTATCGAATACATCGCACTATGGCACTTAATCAGCCACTAGCAGAAAATGTGACGATTGCTAAAACAAGTTATCTTCTTTTCAATTGCACGTGCCAACACATAATTGCAAGCGATTTAGACATTTCATCATCACATATACCCACTAATTATGCTAATTAATCTAGAATGCAAAATTACTCAACATCACTACATTAGGCTCGATATCCACAAAACGGCAACAATCTCCGGTTTGAGACTTTTGTCGAATGCCTAGCGAGCAATGTATTGGACTTCGCCTTCTCCTTCATCTACAGTTCCACCTTCTTTCACCCAAAAATAATCTGAACTGGACAACGACGTGGACTAGGGACATAGGAAGTTGCGGCCATGACATGGGCAAGCTGACGATGAACTCCAGTTCAAACAGGTAGCGGAGTCGGCAACGAGCACCAAGGAGAGAACATCCACGTTGCTGCGGAAGTTGGATACGGTGGCTGACAAGCGAGGTATGAGCAGCGACGACACTTCGGCTTGGTGTGCACGACATGGCAGGTGAGGTGCAGCCTGATGGAGCAGATTCCCATGGACAGAAGAGTGGCGGCGATGCACAGTTGGATCGAGCTATTTGAGATCGGAGCAGGTGCGTCATTGCTGAAGACCATCGGTGACGTCGACGGACCCTGACGAGCGGCTCAAATAGGGAAGGGCATACGGATTGCGCCAACAGCAGCTCGCAGTAAATCTCTGCACTCGAGGAGCAGGCGAGGAGGAGAAGACAACCTGAAACGCGAGCAGTGCACACCATGGCTGGAGAAAATGGAGAGGAGGCCGAGCAGGAAGGAAGCACGACTGCGCGCAAGGAGCTCGGCATGGGCGAGCACACCAGGGAACACCGCGAGCAAGAGCAACACGCAGGGAGCTTGGGGAGGGAGAAGCAAGCGCGATGGCCAGGGAGACAGCTGGAGGGAGGAGCGTGTGCCATAGTGACCAGTCGTGGCGTGGTGATGTATCCACAATCCATGAGGCACTGTGCGGCGCCGAGGTGGTCGGGGAAGAGCAGCCCTGAGGCGGAGAAACTGAAACCTGGGCTTGTGAGCTCCCACACCACCCTGTCCCTCGCATCCACCTCCCCCACCACGGCCCCACCGCTACGCTTGGCCCCGATCCCGTGCAGCAGCAGTACTGCCAGCCCCAGGAACAACTCCTCCGTGCTGACGGCCAGCGACCGCCTCTCCACAGCCGCCGGCGCTGACTCGGAGTCGCGCTGCCGCTGTGCCGCGGCGCGCGCGAACAGGAGGCAGAATCGGGATGCGCGCGACGAAATGGTCAAGGAGAAATCTGAGCTCCATAGGAGGGAGAGGAGCGCGCGTGACCTACAGCCAGAGGGAGAGTCGCAACCAGGGAGAGAGAGGAGAAGGGCGGCCCGATGGCGCGACGTCCGTGGCCGAGAGGAACAGGGAGCTCCGGCCGGGCGAGCAGAGAGCGTCATGGGAGCAGAGAAGGGGCTTCACGAGCTAGAGGGAGAGCAGGGGATGGGCACACTGCCATGGGAGGGAACTGGGGAGTCGCGACACAGCGGCCATGGCCGAGCTGGAGCAGGCGCGTAGGGGAGGAGAGAGATCCGACTGGAAGGAGGGAGCTAGGCAATCTGCGCAGGGGAGAAGATGGGAGATGTCGTGAAGAAGAAACTGAAAATTGGGCGGCTTGATTTTTCAATGGGCTGCGCGACGCGGTTCAGAAGATAGAGGCGCGCGCGATGGCCAAAAAATCAGCCAGGGAGGGCGGTTGAGATATTTTAAATTTCTTTTTTTTCTTTATAACAAAACTCGCAGATATTTTTGAATCCTTATTTTTAGCGATACAAAATGGGTCCGATCACAACAACACGGGTCGACGGTACTTGTGGCTCGGTTTGATTTGACAAATACTTTGGAATCAGACGAATTTGTATCGTTAATTCACTTTTTGGATATTTAGATCAAGGCAAAAAGCAACGGACTGAATTAAACGGATTTCAGCTTCGGTATTTTAATCTGCATGTGATTCAGTTGATTTTAGATGAATTCCGTTCGCTATTCGAACACTCGATTAGAGAACAATTTAATTAAACGTCCGTAGACGCAATGTCACGGATGACAAAAGGGGACTACATTATTTTACATCGGAAACTTAATCGTCGGGTTCTATTTAATTTGTTTGGGATACACTTAGAGGGCTAAACTAAATTTTCAAATTCGTCTTTGCGCGAGCGATGAATTTTAAATATTCACCGGACGCACCAATTTTTGGAACAACTATGTTCCGAACATCGTGAAAATTTAGGAAGAGCCCGGATAGATACAAACAATGTCAAAATTGTGACACACAAAACAGATACGATATTAAAATCACGATAGGCGAAGATGGTTAAAATTTAGCATCTGTTTTATCCACTGATATTGCGTGCTTAAATCCATACTCGTTGTCGAGCGGAATATAAACACCTGGGGTGTTACAAGACTAATGGCTCTCAAGTGGAGCAAGTTGATCTTGATGAACTAGATGATGAAGAGGCTCCATGTGTTGCGCTAAGGAACATGTCTATTGGAGATGTGTTCCCTAAGGAATCCAAAGAGCCTCCACAAGCACAAGATCGACCATCATCTCCCATGCAAGCATCTCCACCAACTCAAGATGAGGATCAGGCTCAAGATAATGAAGATGAAGATCAAGAGGATGACATTGATCAAGGGGAGATGAAGATAATGAAGATAAGGAAGATGATCAAGAAATAAGAGGTCAAAGACCGCCACACCCAAGAGTCCACCAAGCAATTAAAAGAGATCACACCGTCAACTCCATTCTTGGCGACATTCATAAGGGGGTAACCACTAGATCTCAAGTTGCACATTTCTATGAACATTACTCTTTTGTGTCCTCTATTGAGCCCTACAGGGAGGAGGATGCACTAAGAGATCCGGATTGGGTGGTGGTTATGCAAGAGGAGCTCAACAACTTCACGAGGAATGAGGTATGACATTTAGTTCCGCGTCCTAATCAAAATGTTGTAGGTACCAAGTGGATATTCCGCAACAAGCAAGATGAGCATGGTGTGGTGACAAGGAACAAAGCCCGACTTGTGGCAAAGGGATATTCACAAGTCGAAGGTTTGGATTTTGATGAAACTTATGCACCTGTAGCTAGGCTTGAGTCAATTCGTATATTACTTGCCTATGCTACTTACCATGGCTTCAAGCTTTATCAAATGGACGTGAAGAGTGCCTTCCTCAATGGACCTATCAAGGAAGAGGTCTATGTTGAGCAACCTCCTAGCTTTGAATATAGTAAGTACCCTAACCATGTTTACAAACTCTCAAATGCGCTTTATGGGCTCAAGCAAGCCCCGAGAGCATGGTATGAATGCCTAAGATATTTCCTTATCACTAATGGCTTCAAAGTTGGAAAGGCCGATCCTACCCTCTTAACTAAAACTATTGCAAAAGACTTGTTTATATGCCAAATTTATGTTGATGATATTATATTTGGGTCTACTAACAAGTCATCGTGTGAAGAGTTTAGTAGGATCATGATTCAAAAATTCGAGATGTCTTTGATGGGGGAGTTGAAGTATTTTCTAGGATTTCAAATCAAGCAACTCCAAGAGGGCACCTTCATCAGCCAAACAAAATACATACAAGACATACTTAAGAAGTTTGGAATGAAGGATGGAAAACCCATCAAGACACCCATGGGAACTGATGGGCATCTCGACCTCGACACAGGAGGTAAATCCGTAGATCAAAAGGTATACCGGTCGATGATAGGATCTTTACTCTACTTATGTGCATCTCAACCGGATATTATGCTTTCTGTATGCATGTGTGCAAGGTTCTAGGCAAATCCTAAGGAAGTTCACCTTAGGGCCGTAAAGAGAATCATGCTATATCTAGTTTACACTCCTAAGTTTGGGCTTTGGTACCCCAAGGGCTCTACCTTTGATCTAATTGGGTATTCCGATGCCGATTGGGCAGGGTGTAAAATTGATAGAAAGAGCACATCATGGACTTGTCAGTTTTTGGGGAGATTCCTAGTGTCATGGGCTTCAAAGAAACAAAACTCCATAGCTCTTTCCACTGCCAAAGTCGAGTACATTGCCACAGGCCATTGTTGTGCGCAATTACTTTGGATGAGGCAAACCCTCAGGGACTATGGCTACAAATTGAGCAAAGTCCCTTTCCTATGTGATAATGAGAGTGCAATCTGCATGGGGGACAATCCCGTTGAACACAGCCGCACTAAGCACATAGATATTCGGCATCACTTTCTGAGGGATCACCAACAAAAGGGGGATATCGAAATTACCTATGTTAATACCCAAAACCAATTAGCCGATATCTTTACCAAGCCACTAGATGAGAAAACCTTTAGCAAACTTAGGAATGAGCTAAATATACTTGATTCTCGGAATTTTGATTGAAACATTGCACACATAGCCCATTTATATACCTTTGATCATGTCTCTTTCATTTGGTACAAATGCATATTTCTTATTCTTCTTATGCCAAGATTAAGACTAATCTGCTTCCATGAGTATCTCTTGAATTAGTCTTAGATTGAAAGGGAAATGGAGTATTCGGCAAAGGCAACACTTCCATTCAACTCTAACGGTATCATTTACCCTTCGTCGTTACCCCATAGACTCTCAATTGGTATAATCGTTCACTTATATTTCTTTTACGAATGGGGGGCTCTCAAGTTCTCTGTTTTTAGCGATTAATGCCAAAGGGGGAGAAAGTATTAAGCCCAAAGCAAAAGGACTGCACCACCATTTCAAATTTCAAAAAATTTCACAAATGTTTTTCAATTGGTATTCAAGGCAATTTTAAATCAGTATGAACTTTCAATTGGTATCTTCAAAAGTAAAATTTCAATTAATGTACTCTCAATTGGTATCAATTAGTATCGATGTTTCACTTGATTTGTGAAAGTAAAATCTCAAATTGGTATCTATTTCAAAACCCTCTTGAAAGCTAAGAGGAGAATTTCATTCAGGGGAGCTTTTATATAATCAAAGGAAAAGCATTTGAAACAGGGGGATGAATTTCAAATATTGAAAATGCTTCTTGCAATCTTATTCACATACCTTTGACTATTTGCAAAAAGACTTTGAAAAGATTTTTCAAAAGGTTTGCAAAAACTAACATGTGGTGCAAATGTGGTCCAAAATTGCAAACTAGTTATATTTATGCACTTTATTTTTTCTTTGGTTTGTGTTGGCATCAATCACCAAAAAGGGGGGGATTGAAAGGGAAATTAGGTTAACCATTTCCTATAATTAATTTTGGTGGTTGATGATCAACACAAACACATGGACTAACTAGTTTTGTCTAGAATTCATCAATTACAGGTGCATAAGGTTCAACACAAACCAAGAAAGAAATCAAGTTAGGGACACAATTATAAATGGAGCAAAGGACTTAGAGTATGCTAGAATTTGGCGCACCGGACAGTGTCTGGTGCACCAGGCCGTACAAGAAGTGAACCAGCCACTCTCAAGAATTCCAAGGTGCGCTCCGCTATAATTCACCGGACTGTCCGGTGAGCCAGCGGGGCAATGGCTAACCGGCTCCAACGATCGACTGCAAAAGAGTCTGCCACGGTGAACAGTGCGCGACAGAGTCAGAGCAGCAAAGTCAGAGGGCACCGAACTGTCTGGTGCCGCAAGAAGACAAAGCCTTCAACGGTCGACCAACTCAGAACCCTAACGGTTGGGTGACATGGCGGCGCACCGAACAACACACAGTACCTGTCCGGTGGCACACCGGACTGTTCGGTGCGCCCATCGCCAACAGCCTTCACCAACGGCTATGGAAGTGGTTGGGGGCTATAAATACCCCCAACCACCTCATTCATATCCATCCAAGCATTCCAAACATCTCATTCAATACAAGAGCAAAAGGCTCCACCCCAAGACACATCAAATAGATTGAATCCTCTCTAAGCCTCCAAATCAACTCAATTCCATTAGGGACTTGAGAGAGGGTGTTTTGTGTTCTTTTGTTGCTCTTGTTGCTTGGCTTAGCCCTTTTTTCCCATTCTTATTCTTAAGTGCTTTGTAAGCGAGGCAAGAGACACCAAGTGTGTGGTGATCCTTGCGGAGTCTAAGTGACCCGTGAAATTAAGGAAGAAGGCTCACTCGGTCTAAGTGACCGTTTGAGAGACGGAAAGAGTTGAAATAGACCCGATCTTTGTGACCTCCTCAACGGGGACTAGGTTCTTTAGAACCGAACCTCAGTAAAACAAATCATCGTGTTCACTTGCCTTGATTCTTGTTTGATTTGTTTTCCCCTCTCTTCGGACTTGAATTTAATTCTAACGCTAACCCCTGACCTTAGTGTGTGTTTAAAGTTATAAATTTTAGGTTTTGCCTATTCACCCCCCTCTAGGCAACTTTCAGAAACCCTACCCCTTAGCATCAAGTCAATTCGGCTCAGCAGGTTCTCATCAGGAATTTGTCTGTTGGTAATTTGGGTAGGGTCGTTGACCTCGGTGCATAGATAAGCTAGGTAAACTCTATCCTTTAGGGGCTGTATTCTCTTGAAAATAAAGTCAATGACCACAGCTTCAGCAGTCAGGCCTTTGTCTTTTAGCGAGCATATCTTGGCAAGCAGCACCCTGGACTCGGTTAGCTCTGAACCTGTGGGGGACTCTGTCCAGCTAGGCATGTGGACGTCGGGCTGCCTCCCCGACCAAGGAGGGAGGGACTTGTTGTGATTCTCCATAGTAAACCACTCAAGGCGCCATCCTTTAATGTTGTCCTTCAGGGGGATATAAAGATACTCTATTTTCCTGCCCCGGCGAAGTTCTAAACTGGCACCACCAACGAGTTGATGCTATCCTCCGGCCATCTCGGGCGGACAGTGGTAGAGATATTTCTAGAGCCCGAAATGAGGAAGGATTCCAAGAAAAGCTTCGTAGAGGTGCACAAAAACGACAATATGAAGAATAGAATTGGGATTTAAATGTGTGAGATTCAGATCGTAAAAATCAAGGAGGTCGCGGAAAAAGGGAGAAGTTAGCAGGGCGAGCCCTCGGATGAGGAAAGGCATGAAAATGACAGCTTCGTGAGTGTCCTCTGTTGGAACGGTGACCCTGCGCCAGATTCGCCAGGAACACAGCTCCTTCACGGCAGAACCCTGGTTTCGACAAGGTGCAAGAGGTCAGACTCAGAAACAACAGACATATGGTTACCGGCAAATGGAAGCTGGCTATTAGGATCGATGGGCAGAATAATTGGGACAGCATCACTTTGTCTCTTCCTCTTGGAGGCCATCGCAATCTCTCGAGCGAAGTGGACATGCTCAAGAACTCAGAAAATAGAGAAGCAGCGGAGGAAAAAGCAAGAGTTAGGGTTCGGAACTCAAGGGGATACGTCAGCATAAATATAAGTTGGCTCGATAAGTCAAGCGCAAAGAATGCTAAATCATAACTCAGAAAAGCGGAGATCACAATCATCACTCGGGCATTACCTCTAAAATGCCAGCGAACCGCTAATGCACAAACAAAAAGCATGTAACAGTGGATAAGCAAAGAACTGCATTCTTTATTCATAAAGGGGAGTTCGTCACAAACTTGAAACCGACTCATTATGAGTCGGCCTCTTCCACCCCTGGTCTTTACATTACATTACACTACTCTATTACTTACACTACTCTATACTAATACTACTCTAATCCACTACTACTTACTGCTACTACTACCGCTATCTATACTAATATCTAAACCAGCAACATTATGCCACTGGCCTTACCGTCGCCGCCGTCGCCCTTGCTGTCGTCGTCGTCGCCCTTGCCGCCATCGCCTTTGCCGCCGTCACCCTTGTCGTCGTCGCCACCTTCGCTGTCGTCGCCGCTACTGCCCTTGTCGCCACCGTCACCCTTGTCGCCATCGCTGTCGCCCTTGCTACCGTCGCTGTCACCCTCGCCATCGCCCTTGCCATCGCCCTTGTCATCGCTACCTTCACCGTCGCCGCCGCTACTGCCCTTGTCGTCATCGTCGCCGCTGCTGCCGTCGTCCTCCCCACCGTCACCTTTGCCGCCGCTCCACTCCTCGGAAGAGTCAGAGGAGTCCACCTCTTCCGAGGAGACCTCCTCCGAGTCATCCGATCCGCTGATCTCGGCGCGCTCGATGGAGCGCCAGTACGCTCGGGCTGCAGTGGACAACCCCATGGAGTCATCCGAGTCCTCAGATGATGCCACGAGGGATGCAGGAGCGGGCGATCGATCATACTCGGAGGAAGCCTCCTCCGAGTACTCCGAGTCACCAAAATCCTGTGAGGGAGGACTTGGGGCGCTTGCGCTTGCTGTCGGCACGGCGAGGCCAGCCTTTGCCCCTCTTACCCCTGCCCATGGTCAGGGGGAAAGTGAGGGAGTGAAGAAGAAGAAGAAGAAGAAAGCAAGTGATCAAAGAACACGTGAAGAAAACAGCCAGGGCAAGCAGGTTATTTAAAGAGCCCGAGGGGTGACCGTCCACTTCCTACCCCGCTCGCCGAACAGTCGCAAGAATTCAATAAGCAATTCAAGCCGCCTGAAAATGAGTCAGACAACTGGCGCCGTTTCGCGTAACACGACACCGGTTGGACTGTGGGGGACATATATCCCCCGGGTCCACTAGAAGGCAAGAAGGTCTCACGGAAGGCCCCAGGCCCATTATTTCGCAAGGCCATCTCTTCGTGGGCCAGGGGAGGAGTTTTCAACAGAATGGATCAACACAAAGATGGATCGACTTAAGCCCGTATGGTTCGCCGAGCTTAAGCGTTATCTACAACACTTATCCTACTTTCCCGCGCGGCGCCCTCCTATCGCGGAACTGAATAGGAATAGGTCGATGGAATTATAGGAAGATAAGCTTAGTCGGTTCACTATTACTTAGGCATACACAGTTATCATATCCACTTGTAAAGCTCTACGATCGAATATATAAGGCCTAGGGAGCACCCCTTCAAGAGGCAGATCTCACATTTAGCCATTCACTCGACTCTCTGGTATTCCTCATACTAGAGAATTCCCTTGTAATCAGCCATATAAAAGATCCACTCCAGGACGTAGGGTATTACGAACCTCCAAGTGGCCCGAACCTGTACAAAACCGTCCACTGTTTCTCGTGCATCTGGCACGAACCATCAAGCTACAGTTGGAGACACCTTCCTACTCCACAAAGCACCTTGAGGGACAACCCTAGGTGTGCGGTCGGACCCAAAACACCGACATGGACCCAAGTCAACTGCTCAGGCAAATGATTACACCTCTCCGTCACATCAAGTTACTACTTCATGACAACATGATAAACACTCTACGCACCAAGATACCCCTTGGGCACACCCATTGGGTGTGTCACCTAGAATTTTCAAGATTTCCTGAAGGAACAATATCTACAAAATATATGCAATGAATGTACCACGACAAAAGGAGGAGATCGACTGAGGCGGGAGGATGTCCAAATGTGGTTACTGAAGCGCAAATCCAATCAACAAAAGTATTGAAGTTCAGAGCAGGGCGATGCCCAGCCGAAGGCTATCTGTCTCAACCAGCCAGATTTCAAAGGCATGAAAATGAAGACCTTTGAATGGATTATTTCTAAAATCCACTCAAAGCCCAATAGATCTACAGTACCTTGAAGCTAAAATGTTGATTTCAAAAGCATAAAATGAAGACCTTTGAATGGATTATTTCTAAAATCCACTCAAAGTTCGGGGGCTACACCCATTGGGTGCACCTTCGGTGCACCCAATAGATCTATAGTACCTTGAAGCCAAAATGCTGATTTCAAAAGCATAAAATGAAGACCTTTGAATGGATTATTTCTAAAATCCACTTAAAGCTCGGGGGCTACACCCAACAGCAGAACAGAAATCAGGCCATACGACAAACCTATAGGCCGGACCAAGAATCTTTGGCCCAATTATTTCAAAATCAACTCAAAGATTGGGGGCTTGTGGGAGACAGATATCCCCTGGGTCCACTAGAAGGCGAAAGATCCTTACACGGGGTCACAGGCCAGTTACCCTGCAAGGCCATCTCATTGTGGGCTAGGCAAAGACTACGAGTGGAATGGACCGATCCAAGAAGGCAATGGACTCGTGCCCAGATTGTCCGTCGGATCGTGCACAATCCCAAGAAACCGTCCGACCTTCCCGCGCCTGGCACCCTCGAATGCCGGGATAGTTCAGGGAAGACTCGGCGGGTTTTTTCTGGAGATTGGTTAAGTTAGTTCACTATTAGCTAGGGGATATGCTGGAAGAACGTCATCACCATGTACATAGGGAGTGACCCTCGGTCGTGTATATAAGGCTCAAGGGGAACCCCATCATTTTCATCTCATTAGCCCTTCTCTATTCAGGAGACGCCACTTGTAACGCACCACATATAGACCCATCACAGGAAGTAGGGTATTATGCCTATCAAATCGGCCTGAACCTGCAGAAAATTGTCTTTCTCTCTCTCGTGTGCCTAGCACGAACCATCGAGCTACAATCAACAGCACCGTCCTACCCAAAAGCATCGCAAGGGTATCCCTGGGTGTGCGGTCGAACTCTAAACACCGACAATTGGAACCTGAAACCATCCCAAACACCCCCTTAGGACTTGAGAGGACAAGTTTTATAATTATTCATTAACTTTTTATGAAATAAGCTCACCATTAAAACAGATTTTTGGTGTTAGAGTCATGTATTAAATACAATTTTATTTAAAACTTCTGTTGAAGATGCTTTATGAAGGAGATAAACCTTAGTTTACTCTAGCTCCTATATCCAACCAGGCCCATACAAACATATAAATTTCATGTGAGAAAGAAAAACCCTAACACATAAGGTAGCAAACTACCTATCTTACCTCATATCTTACTTTTTATTTTAAATTTCACTCTATAAAAAGTGTAACGTAAAAAAACAGTATCTTGAGTCATATAATGAGGTCATTCTTTTTTTGAAAGGAAGGGGCAAAAGACTTGCCGCTCCGATATATATTAGATTAGAGAAGAAAGAAATGGAGAGTACAAAACCAAAGCGACTGGAGGGAAGAGGAAAAGAAAGAAAAAATAAAAAGAGTTAAAAAGAGGTAAAAGGATTTTAAAAAAAGAACAAAAACCCACTAGTCCAGACCAACAAGACCTCAACTACTAGCAGTATTCGTTGACTGCAAGAGCCACTTGTTCAACGCTTCTATGCTGACTTTGGAAAATTCTGTTATTTCTTTCCAGCCATAAATTCCACCAAAAATGAATTAGCAGGCCGTCGAAGCATCTTCTTGACTGTCTGTTGCAAAGGCTACGCAGACCCATCCACTAATCATACAAAGATGTGTCACTAAGAATCCCATTCAAGAAAGGAAGGTTGGCCCAAGACAGCACTTTGTTCCACACCTCTCTACTAAAGGGCCAGTCCTTGCATAAGTGGAGAATTGTTTCTGGGGCCGAGTTGCAGAGACAACATATTGGGTTGCAAGGCCAACCCCTTCTATGAAGGTTATCGGCCGTTTCTTATGTAGTAGTGGTCAGGCAAAAAAATGGCACTTCGGTTCCACCTTAGCCTTCCAAATAGGGCAGAGATTCATTTTACTGTAATTGGATGAGAATTGTATGTTGTAAGCACTGCTTGCACTGTACTGCCCATCTGCCGACCATCTCCAAGTAATGGTGTCCTTGAAACCATTAAGCTCTTGCATGTTACGTATGGCTTGCCATAGAGAGACGAACTCTCTAAGCTCAACCTCACCCGAGAATGGGAAGCATAATCGTATCCAATTGTTGTTAGTGAGTGCTTTGTCAACCGTGATGTTCTTCCTCTTTGTCTTCTTGAAGAGTGAAGGTGCAATGTTCTTAGGGGCTTGACCTTGGATCCAGCTAGATTTCCAGAACTCAGCTATCTTCCCATTGCCAACTGTCACCATTATGGAAGCATTGAAGAGATCTTCATCAGTTCTGTCACAAGGAAGCTTCATGGCAGTCCACGCCCTGTCTTTGCTCTTGCATCGCAACCAAAGCCATCTTAGTCTTAACCCCCTCGCAACACGATCAAGATCCAGAATTCCAAGACCCCCTTGCTCTTTGGGAGACAAGTTGTGGGCCAGTTGATAAGGCAGTGACCCCCGGTGCAAGCCTCCAGATTGTTCCCTTTCCATAGGAAGTTACGTCTCATTTTGTCAATTGATTGCAGCAGCCATTTTTGAGGCAGAAAAACCGTTAGATGGTAGATTGGCTATGCGGATAGCATCGATTTTACAAGAGTTTCCCTACTAGCCTTGGACAGCAGTTTGCCTTTCCAGCCAGCCAACCTGTTATTAGTTTTTTCGATTAGTGGTTGGAGATCAGACCTTTTTACATTCCTGTAATGAAGGGGTAGCCCTA
This sequence comes from Zea luxurians, assembly GCA_029449295.1. Taxonomy (NCBI): domain Eukaryota; kingdom Viridiplantae; phylum Streptophyta; class Magnoliopsida; order Poales; family Poaceae; genus Zea; species Zea luxurians. Next base: position 59,455,472 of record JAOPSE010000014.1, read on the forward strand.
GATACTTTCCGGGTAGGCTAGAGTATTTTCCAGGGAACACATCCATTAGCGTTGGCCATAATGATGCTGGATATCGAATTGGGAAAATTTCTATTTTGCCATAGTTGATCTTTAGTCCTGAACACCCCTCGAACGTGTTGAGAATCCCTTTCAGCACCTCCAAGTCTGATTTGTCAGCTCTAACAAAAACACCCGCATCATCCGCGTAGAGAGAGCACCAAAGCTTAGCCCCTCTAGGCAACACCTGTCCAAGCAGTCCATCCTCATCGGCCTTCTCAATCATCCGATGCAGCGGGTCCATCGCTAAAATGAATAGGAAGGGAGATAGAGGGTCCCCCTGTCGAACCCCACGTCTGTGTTTGATTGCCTTTGAACGTTGCCCATTTAAAATTATTCTTGAGGAGGACGATCCTAGGATTTCAGCTACTCAATTGCGCCATTTCTGGGAGAACCCACAGGCCCTTAACACATCCAGGAGATATGCCCAATTCAGGGTGTCGAAAGCTTTAGAGATGTCAAGCTTGACAAATAGAGCTGGATTACCTTTTTTATGCAGATTCATGATCACCCTTTGCACGTATAGAAAGTTGTCATGGATTGACCGGTTCTGGATGAAGGCGTTCTGAGCGTTGGATATAATTTCGTTCATTCTTAGCGCAAGCCTATTTGCCATGATTTTTGTTATAATTTTCATGAAGCTATTGATCAGGCTTATCGGCCTAAACCTATCAATTCTGTCAGCATTTTCCCCCTTGGGTATGAGGATAATGTTTGCTTCATTGACCAGATGCAGGCTTTTGGATCTATGTTGGAAAAAATCGTTTATTGCCATGGAGAGGTCGTTTTTGATCAACTCAAAGCAGCATTTGTAGAACAGCCCAATGAACCCATGAGAGCACCTAGAGGGGGGGGTGAATAGGTGATCCTGTGCAACTTTAAAACTTAAGCCACAAAAACTTGTTAAGTGTTAGCGCAGATAATGCCAAGTGGCTAGATAGGAGTCTCCACAAAACACAATAACCACAGAAGATCAATCACAGAGATGGCACAGTGGTTTATCCCGTGGTTCGGCCAAGACCAACGCTTGCCTACTCCACGTTGTGGCGTCCCAACGGACGAGGGTTGCAATCAACCCCTCTCAAGCGGTCCAAAGACCAACTTGAATACCACGGTGTTTTGCTTTGCCTTTCAATATCCCGTTTGCAAGGAATCTCCACAAATTGGAGTCTCTTGCCCTTACAAGTATATGATCACAAAGAAGCACAGAGTAAGGGAGGGAAGCAACACACACAAATCCACAGCGAAATGCGCACACACACGGCCAAGAATCGAGCTCGAATGACTATCTCAGAGTTCTCACTAGAACAGAGCTCGAATCACTTAGAATCACAAACGAATGCGCAAAGAATGAGTGTGGATGATCAAGAATGCTCTAAGGTTGCTTGGGTGACTCCTCCATGCGCCTAGGGGCCCCTTTTATAGCCCCAAGGCAGCTAGGAGCCATTGAGAGCAAATCTGGAAGGCTATCCTTGCCTTCTGCCGTCGGGTGCACCGGACAGTCCGGTGTACACCGGACACTGTCCGGTGCCCGATTTCTTTCCAAAATTGGCGCTGCCGACCGTTGCAGACCGTTGCAGATCTGAGAGCCGTTGGCGCACCGGACATGTCCGGTGCACACCGGACAGTCCGGTGCCGTCTTCTAGCCGTTGGCTCGGTCACGTGTCCCGCGCAGATTGCGCGGCCGACCGTTGGCCCGGCCGACCGTTGGCTCACCGGACAGTCCGGTGCACACCGGACAGTCCGGTGAATTTTAGCCGTACGCCGTCGGCGAATTCCCGAGAGCAGCCAGTTCACGCCGAGTCAGCCTGGCGCACCGGACACTGTCCGGTGCACACCGGACAGTCCGGTGTGCCAGACCGAGCTGAGTCTTGGCTGTACACAGCCAAGTCTTTTTCTCCTCTTTTCTTTTCTTCTTCTTTCTGTTTCTAACACTTAGACAAGTATATTAGTACACAAAACCAATGTACTAAGACTTAGAAACATACCTTTACTTCATGATTTGCACCTTGTTCGTCCATGGACATAAAATCACATTTAAGCACTTGTGTTGGCCCTCAATCACCAAAATACTTAGAAATGGCCTAAGGGCACATTTCCCTTTCAATCTCCCCCTTTTTGGTGATTTATGCCAACACAACATAAAGCAAGTAGAACAAGTACAAAAACACTTCAAATAAGAACTCAAATTATTTTGATTCATTTTTGACATATATGGATCACTCTATGCCACCACTTGGTTTGTTTTTGCAAATCAAACTCGAATCTCTATCTCTAAGTCAAACACACATGTTGAAGCATAAAGAGAGTCATTTCAAAAGAGATTGATCAAAGATTTCAAAAACTCCCCCTTTTTCCTATAATCACTACTTCTCCCCGCAAGAAGCCACTTTTGATAAGAGAGACAACAAAAGAGTTTTTTTGTCAAACCAAAAGCCAAAAGCTCTATTCTACTATTTTCAAAATCTCTCAAGTGGTAGCTGATCCATTTTTGCTTTGGCCTTTATTTTCTCCCCCTTTGGCATCAAGCACCAAAACGGGATCAATTTTGGCCCTATAACCCCATTGCCTCACCAAAATCTTCAATTAAGAGCAAATGGCAATAAGAGTTCATTAGATGAACTTGGAATAGATTACCCTCTCATCGGAGTGCAGTGGAAGTCTTTCATGGTCCAAGTCCACCTATCCCTTGCAATTCTCCTTTGAGACTAAAACAAGCAAACTCAAGCATATGGTTAGTCTCAAAGGGTCAAGTTGTAACACACCTCCCCCTACAACTGTGCATCACTTTGCAACGGACTTGTGAGGTCCAGGGAGTGTTTGTACAACTTGAGCACCACAATAAGCAACAAGATGCAGAATGAACATGATCAAGGGCATAAACACATGTATGCTACATTTCAATCCAAGTTCCGCGAATCTAAGATATTGAGCTCACTACGCAACCTGCAAAAGGTCTTCTCATCTAGAGGCTTGGTAAAGATATCGGCTAGCTGGTTCTCGGTGCTAACATGAAACACTTCGATATCTCCCTTTTGCTGGTGGTCTCTCAAAAAGTGATGCCGGATGTCAATGTGCTTTGTGCGGCTGTGCTCAACAGGATTTTCCGCTATTCGGATAGCACTCTCATTGTCACATAGGAGTGGGACTTTGCTCAGATTGTAGCCAAAGTCCCTGAGGGTTTGCCTCATCCAAAGTAGTTGCGCGCAACACTGTCCTGCGGCAACGTACTCGGCCTCAGCGGTGGATAGGGCAACGGAGGTTTGTTTCTTAGAGTTCCATGACACCAGGGACCTTCCTAAGAATTGGCACGTCCCCGATGTACTCTTCCTATCGACCTTACATCCAGCATAGTCGGAATCTGAGTACCCAATCAAGTCAAAGTTAGACCCCTTTGGATACCAGATCCCGAAGCAAGGCGTAGCGACTAAATATCGAAGAATTCGCTTCACAGCCACTAAGTGACACTCCTTTGGATCGGATTGAAATCTAGCACACATGCATACGCTAAGCATAATATCCGGTCTACTAGCACACAAATAAAGCAAAGAACCTATCATGGACCGGTATGCTTTTTGATCAACGGACTTACCTCCTTTGTTGAGGTCGGTGTGTCCGTCGGTTCCCATCGGCGTCTTTGCGGGCTTTGCGTCCTTCATCCCAAACCTCTTTAGCAAATCTTGCGTGTACTTCGTTTGGGAGATGAAGGTGCCGTCCTTGAGTTGCTTCACTTGAAACCCAAGGAAGTAGGTCAACTCGCCCATCATCGACATCTCGAATTTCTGCGTCATCACCCTGCTAAACTCTTCACAAGACTTTTGGTTAGTAGAACCAAATATTATGTCGTCGACATAAATTTGGCACACAAAAAGATCACCATCGCAAGTCTTAGTAAAAAGAGTTGGATCGGCTTTCCCAACCTTGAACGCATTAGCAATTAAAAAATCTCTAAGGCATTCATACCATGCTCTTGGGGCTTGCTTAAGTCCATAGAGCGCCTTAGAGAGCTTACACACGTGGTCGGGATACCGTTCATCCTCGAAGCCAGGGGGCTGCTCCACGTACACCTCCTCCTTGATTGGCCCATTGAGGAAAGCGCTCTTCACATCCATTTGGTACAACCTGAAAGAATGGTGAGCGGCATATGCTAGCAAGATACGAATTGACTCTAGCCTAGCCACAGGAGCAAACGTCTCCTCAAAGTCCAAACCTGCGACTTGGGCATAACCTTTTGCCACAAGTCGAGCCTTGTTCCTCGTCACCACCCCGTGCTCGTCCTGTTTGTTGCGGAACACCCACTTGGTTCCCACAACATTTTGCTTGGGACGAGGCACCAGTGTCCAAACTTCGTTGCGCTTGAAGTTGTTGAGTTCCTCCTGCATGGCCAATACCCAATCCGGATCTAGCAAGGCCTCCTCTACCCTGAAAGGCTCAATAGAAGAGACAAAAGAGTAATGTTCACAAAAATTAACTAGTCGAGACCGAGTAGTTACTCCCTTGCTAATGTCACCCAAAATTTGGTCGACAGGATGATCCCTTTGAATCATCGCTCGAACTTGGGTTGGAGGTGCCGGTTGCGCTTCTTCCTCCATCACTTGATCATCTTGTGCTCCCCCTTGATCACACGCCTCCTTTTGATGAACCTGTTCATCGTCTTGAGTTGGGGGATGCACCGTTGTTGAGGAAGAAGGTTGATCTCGTTCATCTTGTTCCTGTGGCCGAATGTCTCCAATCGCCATGGTTCGTATCGCGGCCGTTGGAACATCTTCTTCATCTACATCATCACAATCCACAACTTGCTCTCTTGGAGAGCCATTAGTTTCATCAAATACAACGTCGCTAGAGACTTCAACCAAACCCGATGATTTGTTGAAGACCCTATACGCCTTTGTATTTGAATCATAACCTAATAAAAATCCTTCTACGGCTTTGGGAGCAAACTTAGAATTTCTACCCTTCTTCACTAGAATGTAGCATTTGCTCCCAAATACACGAAAGTAAGATACATTGGGTTTGTTACCGGTTAGAAGCTCGTACGAAGTCTTCTTGAGGAGGCGATGAAGGTAGACCCTGTTGATGGCGTGGCAAGCCGTGTTCACAGCTTCCGACCAAAAGCACTCGGGGGTCTTGAACTCTCCAAGCATCGTCCTTGCCATATCGATCAGCGTCCTGTTCTTCCTCTCTACCACACCATTTTGCTGTGGTGTGTAGGGAGCGGAGAACTCGTGCTTGATCCCTTCCTCCTCAAGGAACTCCTCCACTTGAAGGCTCTTGAACTCGGACCCGTTGTCGCTCCTTATCTTCTTCACCTTGAGCTCAAACTCATTTTGAGCTCTCCTGAGGAAGCGCTTGAGGGTCCCTTGGGTTTCAGACTTATCCTGCAAAAAGAACACCCAAGTGAAGCGGGAAAAGTCATCAACAATAACTAGACCATACTTACTTCCTCCTATGCTCAGATAGGCGACGGGTCCAAAGAGGTCCATATGCAGCAGCTCCAGAGGTCTTGACGTGGTCATCACATTCTTGCTGTGATGTGCTCCTCCCACTTGTTTACCTGCTTGACAAGCTGCACAAGGTCTATCTTTTTCGAAATAAACATTTGTTAGACCTATCACGTGTTCTCCCTTTAGAAGCTTGTGGAGGTTCTTCATCCCCACATGTGCTAAGCGGCGATGCCACAGCCAGCCCATGCAAGTCTTAGCCATTAAGCATGCATCTAGACCGGCCTCTTCTTTTGCAAAATCAACTAAGTAAAGCTTGCCGTCTAGTACACCCTTAAAAGCTAGTGAACCATCTGAGAGCACCTAGAGGGGGGGGTGAATAGGTGATCCTGTAAAAACTTCAAACTTAAGCCACAAAAACTTGTTAAGCGTTAGCACGATTAATGCCAAGTGGCTAAGGTGAAGTCTCAACAAAACACAATACCACAAGAATCAAGCACAGAGGGACACAGTGGTTTATCCCGTGGTTCGGCCAAGCCAATGCTTGCCTACTTCCACGTTGTGGCGTCCCAACGGACGAGGGTTGCAATCAACCCCTCTCAAGCGGTCCAAAGACCCACTTGAATACCACGGTGTTTTGTTGTTCCTTTGACTATCCCATTTGCAAGGAATCTCCACAAATTGGAGTCTCTTGCCCTTACAAGTATATGATCACAAAGAAAGCACAGAGTAAGGGAGGGAAGCAACACACACAAATCCACAACAAAAGCGCACACACACGGCCAAGACTCGAGCTCGAATGACTATCTCAGAGTTCACGCTAGAACAGAGCTCGAATCACTTAGAATCACAAACGAATGCGCAAAGAACTTGTGTGGATGATCAAGAATGCTCAAGAGTTGCTTGTATCTCTCCTCCATGCGCCTAGGGGCTCCTTTTATAGCCCCAAGGCAGCTAGGAGCCGTTGAGAGCAATTCTGGAAGGCTATCCTGGCCTTCTGTCGACGGGGGCACCGGACAGTCCGGTGCACACCGGACACTGTCCGGTGCCCGATTTGTTTCCTTTTCTGGCGCTTCCGACCGTTGGAAGACTGCCGTGGATCTGCGAGCCGTTGGCGCACCGGACAGTCCGGTGCACACCGGACAGTCCGGTGCCGTCTTCCGACCGTTGGCTCGGCCACGTGTCCCGCGCGGATTGCGCGGCCGACCGTTGGCCCTGGCCGACCGTTGGCTCACCGGACAGTCCGGTGCACACCGGACAGTCCGGTGAATTTTAGCCGTACGCCGCCGGCCAAAATCCCGAGAGCGGCCAGTTCGAGTCGAGTCAGTCTGGCGCACCGGACACTGTCCGGTGCACACCGGACAGTCCGGTGCTCCAGACTGAGCTGGGACTTGGCTGCACACAGCCAAGTCATTCTCTCCCCTTTTCTCTTTTTCTTCTTTCTGTTTCTAACACTTAGACAAATATGTTAGTCCACAAAACCAATGTACTAAGGCTTAGAAACATACCTTTACTTCATGATTTGCACCTTGTTCATCCATGTACACAAATTCACAATTAAACACATGTGTTGGCACTCAATCACCAAAATACTTAGAAATGGCCCAAGGGCACATTTCCCTTTCAATCTCCCCCTTTTTGGTGATTTATGCCAACACTACATAAAGCCACTAGAACAAGTGCAAACTCAATTCAAATAACACTTAAATTTATTTTGAATCAATTTTGGCATATATGGATCATCCTTTGCCACCACTTGGTTTGTTTTTGCAAATCAAACACAAATCTCTATCTCTAAGTTAAACACACATGTTTAAGCATAAAGAGAGTCATTCAAAAAGAGATTGATCAAGGATTTCAAAAACTCCCCCTTTTTTCCCATAATCAATACTTCTCCCCACAAGAAGCCAACTTTTGACAAGAGAGACAACTTAAGAATTTTGACAAATCAAAAACTCTATTCTACTATTTTCAAAAACTCTCAAGTGGTAGCTGATCCATTTATTGCTTTGGCCTTTATTTTCTCCCCCTTTGGCATCAAGCACCAAAACGGAATCAATTGTGGCCCTTTAACCCCATTGCCTCACCAAAATCTTCAATTAAGAGCAAATGGCAATAAGAGTTCAGAGATGGACTTGGAATAAGTTACCCTCTCATCGGAGTGCAGTGGAAGTCTTGCATGATCCAAGTCCACCTTTTCCCTTTCAATTCTCCTTTGAGACTAAATCAAACAAACTCAAGCATATGGTTAGTCTCAAAGGGTCAAGTTGTAACACATCTCCCCCTAAACATGTGCATCACATTGCAACGGACTTGTGAGGTCCAGGGAGTGTTTGTACAACTTGATTACCATAATAAGCAACAAAATGCAGAATGAACATGATCAAAGGCATAAATACATGTATGCTATATTTCAATCCAAGTTCCGCGAATCTAAGACATTTAGCTCACTACGCAGCCTGCAAAAGGTCTTCTCATCTAAAGGCTTGGTAAAGATATCGGCTAGCTGGTTCTCGGTGCTAACATAAAACACTTCGATATCTCCCTTTTGCTGGTGGTCTCTCAAAAAGTGATGCCGGATGTCAATGTGCTTTGTGCGGCTGTGCTCAACAGGATTTTCCGCTATTCGGATAGCACTCTCATTATCACATAGGAGTGGGACTTTGCTCAGATTGTAGCCAAAGTCCCTGAGGGTTTGCCTCATCCAAAGTAGTTGCGCACAACACTGTCCTGCGGCAACATACTCGGCCTCAGCGGTGGATAGGGCAACGGAGGTTTGTTTCTTAGAGTTCCATGACACCAGGGACCTTCCTAAGAATTGGCACGTCCCCGATGTACTCTTCCTATCGACCTTACATCCAGCATAGTCGGAATCTGAGTACCCAATCAAGTCAAAGTTAGACCCCTTTGGATACCAGATCCCGAAGCAAGGCGTAGCGACTAAATATCTAAGAATTCGCTTCACCGCCACCAAGTGACACTCCTTAGGATCGGATTGAAATCTAGCACACATGCATACGCTAAGCATAATATCCGGTCTACTAGCACATAAATAAAGTAGAGATCCTATCATTGACCGGTATGCTTTTTGATCAACGGACTTACCTCCTTTGTTGAGGTCTGTGTGTCCGTCGGTTCCCATCGGAGTCTTTGCGGGCTTGGCGTCCTTCATCCCAAACCGCTTTAGCAGATCTTGCGTGTACTTCGTTTGGGAGATGAAGGTGCCGTCCTTGAGTTGCTTCACTTGGAACCCAAGGAAGTAGTTCAACTCGCCCATCATCGACATCTCGAATTTCTGCGTCATCACCCTGCTAAACTCTTCACAAGACTTTTGATTAGTAGAACCAAATACTATGTCATCGACATAAATTTGGCATACAAACAAATCACCATCACATGTCTTTGTAAAGAGAGTTGGATCGGCTTTCCCAACCTTGAAAGCATTAGCAAGTAAGAAATCTCTAAGGCATTCATACCATGCTCTTGGGGCTTGTTTAAGTCCATAGAGCGCCTTAGAGAGCTTACACACGTGGTCGGGGTACCGCTCATCCTCGAAGCCAGGGGGTTGCTCCACGTACACCTCCTCCTTTATTGGCCCGTTGAGGAACGCACTCTTCACATCCATTTGGTACAACCTGAAAGAATGGTGAGCGGCATATGCTAGCAAGATGCGAATGGATTCTAGCCTAGCCACAGGAGCAAAAGTCTCCTCAAAGTCCAAACCTGCGACTTGGGCATAACCTTTTGCCACAAGTCGAGCCTTGTTCCTTGTCACAACTCCGTGCTCGTCCTGTTTGTTGCGGAACACCCACTTGGTTCCCACAACATTTTGCTTGGGACGAGGCACCAGCGTCCAAACTTCATTGCGCTTGAAGTTGTTGAGTTCCTCCTGCATGGCCAACACCCAATCCGGATCTAGCAAGGCCTCCTCTACCCTGAAAGGCTCAATAGAGGAGACAAAGGAGTAATGTTCACAAAAATTAACTAATCGAGACCGAGTAGTTACTCCCTTGCTAGTGTCACCCAGAATTTGGTCGACGGGATGATCCCTTTGAATCATCGCTCGAACTTGGGTTGGAGGTGCCGGTTGCGCTTCTTCCTCCATCACATGATCGTCTTGTGCTCCCCCTTGATCACACGCCTCCTTTTGATGAACCTGTTCATCGTCTTGAGTTGGGGGTTGCACCGTCGTTGAGGAAGAAGGTTGATCTCGTTCATCCTGTTCCTGTGGCCGAATGTCTCCAATCGCCATGGTTCGTATAGCGGCCGTTGGAACATCTTCTTCATCTACATCATCACAATCAACAACTTGCTCTCTTGGAGAGCCATTAGTCTCATCAAATACAACGTCGCTAGAGACTTCAACCAAACCCGATGATTTGTTGAAGACCCTATACGCCTTTGTATTTGAATCATAACCTAATAAAAACCCTTCTACAGCTTTGGGAGCAAACTTAGAATTTCTACCCTTCTTCACTAGAATGTAGCACTTGCTCCCAAAAACACGAAAGTAAGATACATTGGGTTTGTTACCGGTTAGTAGCTCATATGACGTCTTCTTGAGGAGGCGGTGAAGATAGACCCTGTTGATGGCGTGGCAAGCCGTGTTCACGGCTTCCGACCAAAAGCACTCGGGGGTCTTGAACTCTCCAAGCATCGTCCTCGCCATATCGATTAGCGTCCTGTTCTTCCTCTCTACCACACCATTTTGCTGTGGTGTGTAGGGAGCGGAGAACTCGTGCTTGATCCCTTCCTCCTCAAGAAACTCCTCCACTTGAAGGTTCTTGAACTCGGACCCGTTGTCGCTCCTAATCTTCTTCACCTTGAGCTCAAACTCATTTTGAGCTCTCCTAAGGAAGCGCTTGAGGGTCCCTTGGGTTTCAGACTTATCCTGCAAAAAGAACACCCAAGTGAAGCGGGAAAAGTCATCAACAATAACTAAACCATACTTACTTCCTCCTATGCTTAGATAGGCGACGGGTCCGAAGAGGTCCATATGCAGTAGCTCCAGAGGTCTTGACGTGGTCATCACATTCTTGCTGTGATGTGCTCCTCCAACTTGTTTACCTGCCTGACAAGCTGCACAAGGTCTATCTTTTTCGAAATAAACATTGGTTAGACCTATCACGTGTTCTCCCTTTAGAAGCTTGTGGAGATTCTTCATCCCCACATGTGCTAAGCGGCGATGCCACAGCCAGCCCATGCAAGTCTTAGCCATTAAGCATGCATCTAGACCGGCCTCTTCTTTTGCAAAATCAACTAAGTAAAGCTTGCCGTCTAGTACACCCTTAAAAGCTAGTGAACCATCACATCTTCTAAAGACAGACACATCTACATTTGTAAATAAACAATTGTATCCCATTTGACATAATTGACTAATAGATAGCAAATTATATCCAAGACTCTCCACTAGGAATACATTTGATATAGAATGCTCATTAGAAATTGCAATTTTACCTAACCCTTTTACCTTGCCTTGATTCCCATCACCGAATATAATTGAATCTTGGGAATCCTTATTTTTGACGTAGGAGGTGAACATCTTCTTCTCCCCCGTCATATGGTTTGTGCATCCGCTGTCGATAATCCAGCTTGAACCCCCGGATGCATAAACCTGCAAGGCAAATTTAGGCTTGGGTCTTAGGTACCCAACTCATGTTGGGTCCTGCAAGGTTAGCACAAATGTCTTTAGGGACCCAAATGCAAGATTTATCTCCCTTGCATCTAGCCCCTAATTTCCTAGCAACTACCTTCTTACCTTTTCTACAAATAGCAAAGGGAGCATTACAAGCATAATAAATGGTAGAAGGTTCATTCACTACTTTCCTAGAAGCATGAATAACATTCTTTCTAGGTACATGAGCAATATCTCTCCTAGGCATATGTACAACATTTCTCCTACACATATCTCTACCATGATTATAAGAAGAACTAGAAGCAAACATTGCATGAGAATCATAAACATGTGAATCAAAATGATTATAAGCATTTCTAGCATGTCTCCTATCATAATACATAAAAGCATGATTCTTTTTAGCATTACTAGCCATCGGGGCCTTCCCCTTCTCCTTGACGAAGATGGGAGCCTTATGGCTTGTTAAGTTCTTGGCTTCCCTCTTGAAGCCAAGCCCATCCTTAATTGAGGGATGTCTTCCAGTTGTATAGGCATCCCTTGCAAATTTTATCTTTTCAACTTCACTCTTGCTAGTCTTAAGTTGGGCATTAAGACTAGCCACTTCATCTTTTAGTTTTGAAATTGAAACTAAATGTTTGCTACAAGTGTTAACATCAAAATCCTTACACCTAGTGCAAATTGTAACATTTTCAACACAAGACTTAGATTTATTTGTTACTTCTAATTTAGCATTTAAATCATGGTTAACACTTTGTAAAGTAGCAATGGTTTCATGACAAGAAGATATTTCACTAGAAAGCACTTCATTTCTTTTCACTTCTAAAGCATATGATTTTTGTGCCTCTATAAACTTATCATGTTCATCATACAATAAATCCTCTTGCTTCTCTAAAAGCCTATCCTTTTCATTCAATGCATCAATCAATTCATTGATTTTATCTATCTTAGATCTATCTAAGCCCTTGAACAAGCAAGAATAATCTATATCATCATCACTAGACTCACTATCACTAGAAGAAGCATAAGTGGAGTCTTTAGTACTTACCTTCTTCTCTCTTGCCATAAGGCAAGTGAGACGCTCGTTGGGGAAGAGAGCCGATTTGTTGAAGGCAGTGGCGGCGAGTCCTTCGTTGTCGGAGTCGGAGGAGGAGCAATCCGAGTCCCACTCCTTTCCTAGATGCGCCTCGCCCTTTGCCTTCTTGTATTGCTTCTTCTTCTCTCTTTTGTTCCCCTTTTCCTGGTCACTTTCATTATCGGGACAGTTAGCAATGAAATGACCAAGCTTACCGCATTTGAAGCATGAGCGCTTCCCCTTGGCTTTGGTCTTGCTTGGTTGTCCCTTGTGACCTTTAAGCACCGTCTTGAATCTTTTAATGATGAGAGCCATCTCTTCATCATTAAGGCCAGCCGCCTCAACTTGCGCCACCTTGCTAGGTAGCGACTCCTTGCTCCTCGTTGCCTTTAGAGCAATGGGTTGAGGCTCGTGGAGTGGTCCGTTCAACGCGTCGTCGACGTATCTTGCCTCCTTGATCATCATCCGCCCGCTCACGAATTTTCCAAGTACTTCCTCGGGCGTCATCATCGTGTACCTGGGATTCTCACGAATATTGTTCACGAGATGAGGATCAAGTACGGTAAAGGACCTGAGCATTAGGCGGACGACGTCGTGGTCCGTCCATCGCGTGCTCCCGTAGCTCCTTATCTTGTTGATGAGGGTCTTGAGCCGGTTGTATGTTTGCGTCGGCTCCTCGCCCCTTATCATGGCAAACCGTCCAAGCTCTCCCTCCACCAACTCCATTTTGGTGAGCAAGGTGACGTCGTTCCCCTCATGAGAGATTTTGAGGGTGTCCCAGATCTGCTTGGCATTGTCCAAGCCGCTCACCTTGTGATACTCGTCCCTGCACAAAGAGGCTAGCAACACAGTAGTAGCTTGTGCATTTTTATGAATCTGTTCATTAATAAACATAGGGCTATCCGAGCTATCAAATTTCATTCCACTTTCCACAATCTCCCAAATGCTTGGATGGAGAGAAAACAGGTGAGTGCGCATTTTGTGGCTCCAAAATCCGTAATCCTCTCCATCAAAGTGAGGAGGTTTGCCAAGTGGAATGGGAAGCAAATGAGTATTTGAGCTATGCGGAATACGCGAATAATCAAAAGAAAAGTTTGAGTTAACCGTCTTTTGTTTGTAGTCGTTGTGGTCCTCGTCCTTTTGGGAAGAAGTGGATTCATCACTATCGTCGTAGTAGATGATCTCCTTGATACGCCTCGTCTTCTTCTTCTTCCCTTCCTTTCGTCTATGGCCCGAGCCGGAGTCGGTGGGCTTGTCGTCCTTCGGCTCGTTGACGAAGGTCTCCTTTTCTTTGTCGTTGATCACAATACCCTTCCCCTTAGGATCCATCTATTCGGGCGGTTAGTCCCTTTGTGAATAGAACGGCTCTGATACCAATTGAGAGCACCTAGAGGGGGGGGGGGTGAATAGGTGATCCTGTAAAAACTTCAAACTTAAGCCACAAAAACTTGTTAAGCGTTAGCACGATTAATGCCAAGTGGCTAAGGTGAAGTCTCAACAAAACACAATACCACAAGAATCAAGCACAGAGGGACACAGTGGTTTATCCCGTGGTTCGGCCAAGCCAATGCTTGCCTACTTCCACGTTGTGGCGTCCCAACGGACGAGGGTTGCAATCAACCCCTCTCAAGCGGTCCAAAGACCCACTTGAATACCACGGTGTTTTGTTGTTCCTTTGACTATCCCGTTTGCAAGGAATCTCCACAAATTGGAGTCTCTTGCCCTTACAAGTATATGATCACAAAGAAAGCACAGAGTAAGGGAGGGAAGCAACACACACAAATCCACAACAAAAGCGCACACACACGGCCAAGACTCGAGCTCGAATGACTATCTCAGAGTTCACGCTAGAACAGAGCTCGAATCACTTAGAATCACAAACGAATGCGCAAAGAACTTGTGTGGATGATCAAGAATGCTCAAGAGTTGCTTGTATCTCTCCTCCATGCGCCTAGGGGCTCCTTTTATAGCCCCAAGGCAGCTAGGAGCCGTTGAGAGCAATTTTGGAAGGCTATCCTGGCCTTCTGTCGACGGGGGCACCGGACAGTCCGGTGCACACCGGACACTGTCCGGTGCCCGATTTGTTTCCTTTTCTGGCGCTTCCGACCGTTGGAAGACTGCCGTGGATCTGCGAGCCGTTGGCGCACCGGACAGTCCGGTGCACACCGGACAGTCCGGTGCCGTCTTCCGACCGTTGGCTCGGCCACGTGTCCCGCGCGGATTGCGCGGCCGACCGTTGGCCCTGGCCGACCGTTGGCTCACCGGACAGTCCGGTGCACACCGGACAGTCCGGTGAATTTTAGCCGTACGCCGCCGGCCAAAATCCCGAGAGCGGCCAGTTCGAGTCGAGTCAGTCTGGCGCACCGGACACTGTCCGGTGCACACCGGACAGTCCGGTGCTCCAGACTGAGCTGGGACTTGGCTGCACACAGCCAAGTCATTCTCTCCCCTTTTCTCTTTTTCTTCTTTCTGTTTCTAACACTTAGACAAATATGTTAGTCCACAAAACCAATGTACTAAGGCTTAGAAACATACCTTTACTTCATGATTTGCACCTTGTTCATCCATGTACACAAATTCACAATTAAACACATGTGTTGGCACTCAATCACCAAAATACTTAGAAATGGCCCAAGGGCACATTTCCCTTTCACCATCACATCTTCTAAAGACAGACACATCTACATTAGTAAAAAGACAATTATATCCCATATTGCATAGTTGACTAACAGATAGTAAATTGTAACCAAGAGACTCAACTAAAAATACATTTGATATTGAGTGCTCATTAGAAATTGCAATTTTACCTAACCCTTTTACCTTGCCTTGATTCCCATCACCGAATATAATTGAATCTTGGGAATCCTTATTTTTGACGTAGGAGGTGAACATCTTCTTCTCCCCCGTCATATGGTTTGTGCATCCGCTGTCGATAATCCAGCTTGAACCCCCGGATGCATAAACCTGCAAGGCAAATTTAGGCTTGGGTCTTAGGTACCCAACTCATGTTGGGTCCTACAAGGTTAGCACATATATCCTTAGGGACCTAAATGCAAGTTTTATCTCCCTTGCATCTTGCCCCTAACTTCCTAGCAATTACCTTCTTACCCTTTCTACAAATAGCAAAGGGAGCATTGCAAGCATAATAAATGGTAGAAGGTTTGTTCACAACTTTTCTAGGAACATGAGCAAAATTTCTCCTAGGCATATGCACAACATTTCTCCTACACATATCTCTATCATGCTTATAGGAAGAACTAGAAACAAACATGGCATGAGAATCATAAACATGTGAATCAATATCATTATAAGCATTTCTAGCGTGTCTCCTATCATGGTATAAGAAAGCATGGTTCTTTTTAGCACTGCTAGCCATAGGGGCCTTCCCTTTCTCCTTGACGAAGATGGGAGCCTTATGGCTTGTTAAGTTCTTGTTCTCTCTCTTGAAGCCAAGACCATCCTTAATTGAGGGGTGTCTACCAACCGTGTAGGCATCCCTTGCAAATTTTATTTTATCAACTTCACTCTTGCTAGTCTTAAGTTGAGCATTAAGACTAGCCAATTCATCATTAAGTTTTGAAATTGAAACTAGGTGTTCACTACAAGCATTAACATCAAAATCCTTACACCTAGTGCAAATTGTAACATTTTCAACACAAGAGTTACTTGCTACTTCTAGTTTAGCGATTAAAACATTAATTTCACCTTTTAAAGAAGAAATGGTTTCATTACAAGTAGAAAGTTCATAAGAAAGAATTCCATTTCTTTTAACTTCTAGAGCAAGTGAATTTTGTGCACTAACAAATTTATCATGCTCTTCATATAAAAGATCTTCTTGTTTTTCCAAGATTCTATCCTTTTCATTCAAGGCATCAATCAATTCATTAATCTTAGCTATCTTAGTTCTATCCAATCCCTTGAATAAACTAGAATAATCTATTTCATCTTCACTAGACTCATCATCACTAGAAGAATCATAAGTATTAGCATTACTAGTGATTACCTTCTTCTCCCTTGCCATGAGGCAAGTGTGATGCTCGTGGGGGAAGAGAGTCGATTTGTTGAAGGCAGTGGCGGCGAGTCCTTCGTCGTCGGAGTCGGACGAAGAGCAATCCGAGTCCCACTCCTTTCCAAGGTGTGCTTCACCTTTGGCCTTCTTGTAAACTTTCTTGTTCTCTCTCTTCCCGTTTTTCCCTTGCTCCTGGTCACTATCATTTTCGGGACAGTTAGCAATAAAATGACCAACCTTACCACATTTGAAGCATGAGCGCTTCCCCTTTGTCTTGGTCTTGCTTGTCTGCCCCTTGCGACCATTTAGCGCCGTCTTGAATCTCTTGATGATGAGAGCCATCTCTTCATCATTGAGCCCGGCCGCCTCAACTTGCGCCACCTTGCTAGGTAGCGACTCCTTGCTCCTTGTTGCCTTGAGAGCAATGGGTTGAGGCTCGTGGATTGGACCGTTCAACGCTTCGTCGACGTATCTTGCCTCCTTGATCATCATCCGCCCGCTTACGAATTTTCCAAGTACTTCCTCGGGCGTCATCATCGTGTACCTGGGATTCTCACGAATATTGTTCACGAGATGAGGATCAAGAACGGTAAAGGACCTTAGCATTAGGTGGACGACGTCGTGGTCCGTCCATCGCGTGCTTCCGTAGCTCCTTATTTTGTTGATAAGGGTCTTGAGCCGGTTGTACGTTTGAGTTGGCTCCTCTCCCCTTATCATGGCGAATCGTCCAAGCTCGCCCTCCACCAACTCCATCTTAGTGAGCATGGTGATGTCGTTCCCCTCGTGAGAGATCTTGAGGGTGTCCCATATTTGCTTGGCATTGTCCAAGCCGCTCACCTTGTTGTACTCTTCCCTGCACAAGGATGCTAAGAGAACAGTAGTAGCTTGTGCATTTCTATGGATCTGTTCATTTATAAGCAAAGGGCTATCCGAGCTATCAAATTTCATTCCATTCTCTACAGTCTCCCATATGCTTGGATGGAGAGAGAATAAGTGACTACGCATTTTGTGACTCCAAAATCCGTAGTCCTCCCCATCGAAGTGTGGAGGTTTGCCAAGAGGAATGGAAAGCAAATGCGAATTCGAACTATGTTGAATACGAGAATAATCAAATGAAAAGTTCGAATTGACCGTCTTTTTGTAGTCGTTGTCGTCGTCCTTTTGGGAAGAAGTAGATTCATCACTATCATCGTAGTAGATGATCTCCTTGATGCGCCTCATCTTCTTCTTCTTCCCTTCCTTCCGTCTATGGCCCGAGCCGGAGTCGGTAGGCTTGTCGTCCTTCGGCTCGTTGACGAAGGATTCCTTCTCTTTGTCGTTGATCACAATTCCCTTCCCCTTAGGATCCATCTCTTCGGGCGGTTAGTCCCTTTTGTGAAGAGAACGGCTCTGATACCAATTGAGAGCACCTAGAGGGGGGGGGTGAATAGGTGATCCTGTGCAACTTTAAAACTTAAGCCACAAAAACTTGTTAAGTGTTAGCGCAGATAATGCCAAGTGGCTAGATAGGAGTCTCCACAAAACACAATAACCACAGAAGATCAATCACAGAGATGACACAGTGGTTTATCCCGTGGTTCGGCCAAGACCAACGCTTGCCTACTCCACGTTGTGGCGTCCCAACGGACGAGGGTTGCAATCAACCCCTCTCAAGCGGTCCAAAGACCAACTTGAATACCACGGTGTTTTGCTTTGCCTTTCAATATCCCGTTTGCAAGGAATCTCCACAAATTGGAGTCTCTTGCCCTTACAAGTATATGATCACAAAGAAGCACAGAGTAAGGGAGGGAAGCAACACACACAAATCCACAGCGAAATGCGCACACACACGGCCAAGAATCGAGCTCGAATGACTATCTCAGAGTTCTCACTAGAACAGAGCTCGAATCACTTAGAATCACAAACGAATGCGCAAAGAATGAGTGTGGATGATCAAGAATGCTCTAAGGTTGCTTGGGTGACTCCTCCATGCGCCTAGGGGCCCCTTTTATAGCCCCAAGGCAGCTAGGAGCCGTTGAGAGCAAATCTGGAAGGCTATCCTTGCCTTCTGCCGTCGGGTGCACCGGACAGTCCGGTGTACACCGGACACTGTGCGGTGCCCGATTTCTTTCCAAAATTGGCGCTGCCGACCGTTGCAGACCGTTGCAGATCTGAGAGCCGTTGGCGCACCGGACATGTCCGGTGCACACCGGACAGTCCGGTGCCGTCTTCTAGCCGTTGGCTCGACCACGTGTCCCGCGCAGATTGCGCGGCCGACCGTTGGCCCGGCCGACCGTTGGCTCACCGGACAGTCCGGTGCACACCGGACAGTCCGGTGAATTTTAGCCGTACGCCGTCGGCGAATTCCCGAGAGCAGCCCGTTCGCGCCGAGTCAGCCTGGCGCACCAGACACTGTCCGGTGCACACCGGACAGTCCGGTGTGCCAGACCGAGCTGAGTCTTGGCTGTACACAGCCAAGTCTTTTTCTCCTCTTTTCTTTTCTTCTTCTTTCTGTTTCTAACACTTAGACAAGTATATTAGTACACAAAACCAATGTACTAAGACTTAGAAACATACCTTTACTTCATGATTTGCACCTTGTTTGTCCATGGACATAAAATCACATTTAAGCACTTGTGTTGGCCCTCAATCACCAAAATACTTAGAAATGGCCTAAGGGCACATTTCCCTTTCAACCCATCCGGCCCGGGAGCCTTTTCAAATTGAAGCCTCATGACCACGTCCTTGATTTCACTGTCATCAATCAAGTTGTCCAGCTCAGATAACTCAAAAGGAGCATACCCCAGATGGTCCCAACAAATAGCACTGCTCCTCCTTCCTGTCATGCCTAGAATCTGACCGAAGTGATGTTGTACCTCGTTCATTTTGTCTTCCTGGCTCGTCAACAGCGTGTCATCTTGAATTAGCGATCTGATTAAATTTTTCCTTCTTCTATTATTGGCCACTAAGTGAGAGAACTTAGTGTTAGCATCGCCCAACCGCATCCAAGTAAGTCTGGAATGTTGTCTTGCTCGTGACCTCTGAGCGGAGGCAATATCCAGAATCTTGATTTTAAGAGTCCTCCTGAATTCCAATTCTTAGGAGGAGAGTTGTCTAATCTCTTGTGCTTTCTCCAGAAGAGTGAGGATGATCTGAATGATAGCCATCTGCACTTTGAAGTTGCCAACTGTATTGCGTCTCCAGGCCAGAAGAGCCTTGGCCGAGCGAGTCATCTTTACGTGAAGTCGAAGGATGGCATTATCAGTGTTAACTGTAGAATTCCATGCTTGATGGACTACCTCGTTGAACCCCTCAATCTGTGGCCAGAACGATTCGAATCTGAACCCTCGGTAGAAGTTAACCGGAGAGTGGCCTTGCATTAAAAACGGGCAATGGTCCGACGTCATGGTGCACATGGAGTGTAGATCAGCCGAGGGGTACAGGTCATGCCATTCTGTTGTCGCGAAGAATCTGTCAATCCTAGTCATAGTAGGGTTAGCTTGTTCATTTGACCAGGTAAATGCTCTATCGGTGAGATCTAGCTCTAAGAGGCATTCTCATTCGAAATTTAAACTTAGCGAGATTTTCATTCTTATTAAATCACATGCCACATAAACAAACATGATGATATGATATGTAATTCAACAAAGAGAGATACAAGAGAGTTTTATAGGAGACAAGAGAGTTTAATGAGTGAGAATAAAACTCTACATATATTATTTCATAGATAAATATTAATATGACACCAAGTACGACGAAATCCTTCACTGAAAATAGCCTAAGGCTAGCCGCACTCGCTACTGGACACGCGAACCCTATCCTTTAGCGTAGAAATTTTTGCCGCAGCGGGCGACTGGATGAGCGACCCTATGCACTGTAGCGTAAGAGTGAACGCTATATGTGGCGTAACTCTATCTCGCTCTCCTCTCCTCGGCGCAAACTACCGCACGCGCACGCGCCTTCCGTCCGAGCGCCGGCGTTCTGCTCCCTCGCCCGCGGCTGGTCGGCGGCACGCGAGGCAGGGACGTGCTCCGAGCGCACGAGGCAGGGACGTGCTCCGTCGCCCGGGCAACGAGCAGGCGCAGGCGAGGCAGGCACAGGCTCGGGCGACGCATCTAGGCGAGACCGAAGCGGGGGAGCCGGGAAGCACGCCGGACGAGGCGGAGGCGGGCGCGGCGAGCCTGGATCCGGAGGCGGAGGCGGGCGCGGCGAGTGGATCCGGAGGCGGAGGCGGGCGCGGCGAGCCTGGATCCGGAGGCGCGGCGAGCCTGGATCCGGAGGCGGTACCGGACCCCGACGCGGCAACCTGGAGCAAGCAAAGCCGTCCCCCAGATCCGGAGGCTTGGAGGTTGGGGGAGGAGAGGAAGAAGTCGGATCTGCTCAGGGAAGCGCAAAGGGGAACCGCAAGCGACGACGTTCGAAGGAGGTAGAGGCATCATCGGAGGAGAGTTCCACCGCGCGGTCTGCTCGTCCATTTCGTCGATTTAGGTAATTTATGAATCCAGTAGATCTTGTTTTGAATGAGATTCATTGTTTGTGAACTTGTTTTGAATGAGATTCAAATATATATTTATGTGTGTGAACTCTGAAATACTTATTTATAGGCTAACAATGTGTCTAACGATTTCTTGATATATACACCTGTCGATATGCCTTATTCATGGGTCTTGCTTGTTCCCTATGTGAATTAATAATGTGATCCTGTAGGTAATTTATAGGTAATTTTTGAACTATATAACTTGGGCTGTGAACACCAACAGGAACGAATGTGATCCTAATTTCTAAATTTATAGATTTGACAAAGTACCAACACGAATGTCTTTCAAAATTATTGTTTTGACAAATACCTTAGGAGGTAACACATCATTATTATAGTAAGAATTAATAATAAAAAAGAAACCCTTCCAGACCATGTATGTCATTCTCAACAGTTAGTGGATTTGCTCGGCCAAAGCTTTGCATCAAAAAGTTGTAGCTTCATGGATCAGGTAGACCAAGCAGGGATGCTAAAACAATCTGGCCGTGTGCTTCCTGCATTGAGCGATGCCATTGACACTGTGCTTTCCTCAGTTGATCATTTTTCAAATGACTCTGAGAAGCTCAGGCAGGCTTTAGGTTTTGATTATCTCAATGAAGCCAATGCTAGCAGCAAGAGTATTGCACCTTTCGGGGTTGCACTTAATTCCCTGAATGAGTTGCACATGCACTGAGCCTCATGTATTTCTGTTTTTTTTTTGCATATTTATTCATGTACCACCTGCATGCGTTTTACAGTAATAATTGAGCTCACAGCTGATTCCTCCTCTACTCATTTGAGTTTGACCAATGGTAGCTCACTATTGTAAGTTGATGGGCACCACTATCAATTCCATGGAATCATTACATCAACTTGACCATATATAGTACAACAAGTGTCTTCAAGAGTTCGTGCATGATCCACAGCAGGATCTCAGCTGGGTACTTAGTTGTCAACCATTGCAGGTGAGGCCATCACGTAATGCAGCAGGAACAGATTAAAGAAAAAAAAAGACAATTTTGCAACTAAACAAAGAGCAACAAGGGACTACATGCACCCATGCACACAGGCCATCTGATGGCTGCAGCATGTAGACGACATATCTACTTTAGTATCAGCCTCATGGTTCATGGCGAGGACAAAAAATACTCTGTGGTCTGTTATGGAGTCCTTTAAGGGACTACGTTTTAATATTCTCATACTCCTTTGGCAGTTATAATGCTGCAAATAATCTGATTCAGAGGAACACAATATATCACCCACATCTTTTTGTTAAAGTTATCTTGGCCACATTGCGTGCAAGAAACATTCAGAAAATGGATATTATGAGGCATTATATTGCGAGCACAACCTTATACAATGCCGACAATTTCAGATCCCAATCTAGCATATGTCCATACTATACTGATTACGTGCTGACCACTACCAGCAGTACGTAATAGCTTATGGTCTTAAATAGATTACTGGCAGCCATGCCTTTTTAAATGGCAATTTCTCTGCTTCTAGGCCCACAAATGGTCCTTTGAAGATGAATATAAAGTTAATAAATTATATGCCTGTATCATTTGTCAGGACCAGCTTTCATTTTTTTTAACAATTATATCAAACAGGTGTTGAATAACCTATTTATTTCCTGTTGCGCAGGATGGATGGCACACACAACACCAGGGGTGATAGCTCACAGCCGCAAGGTCAAGCTGGTTGGAACCCATACCAGCCCCCTCCTCCACCTGCCTGGAACCCATACATGTTTCCAATGCAACCTCAGCCTGGTGGCTGGTATCCACAGCCAATCCATCACCCCCCACATAATGTTAGCATCTTTCCTCCTTCTGGACCTAACATAGTATCAGTTGACCACACTGAAGCGAATGTGGTTCTGGGGGCTGATGAGGTAGATGTACTTCATCCAGAGGATTCAGTACCTTCAATCCTGAAACGAGGAAGGACTAAGTTAGGGAACTTCAGCCCACAAGAAGATGTAAACCTGGTGAAAGCATGGTTGGAAGTTAGCTGTGATCCTGTCATAGGTAACGGCCAAAAAGGAGACAGGTTCTGGAAGAGGGTGGTGGAACGATATAATTTTCGGAGGGGGGCAAACTCAGAAAGAAGCCTCAGGTCTCTGCAGAGCCGCTGGACCAATAATATCAAGCCTGAGGTTGGAAAATTTGCAGGCTACTATGCAGAAGCCCTGCGACAAAATCCCAGTGGAATGTCAGATGCTGACAAAGTAAGTTGCTTCCATTTCCTAAACAGTTATATTTGTTCGATGACATTGTTTTAGCAAGCCCATACAATCTGTTTTCGTCTTTGCAGACATCACTTGCAGCTACCAACTTTGCGGAGGTTGAAGGGCATGCGTTTGGATTCATGCACTGTTGGGACCGTATGAAGGACGAGCCCAAATGGGGTAACCCAACACAACTTGGGACTGAAGCTCATCTAGAATGCGACGGCTTAGAAGAGGACTCCAACAGGGTGCACGGTGATGCAGACAAGTCAGCTGGAAAAAGGCCGGTTGGTAGGGACAGAGCTAAAGCAGCGAACAAGAAATCTAAATCGGTGTCAGGTGATACATCTTCTTCAGAGTACGCTAGTAGGATGCAGGACCTGTCCATTCAAAAAATAAATATCATGCAAGAAGAAAGCGTGCGCAAAGGCGAGCGATTCCAGCAGCTTGCTACAATTGATGAGAAAAGGTACCAGGAAATGCGTAGTCACAACCAATCGGTATTAGATATTGAGCAAGAGAAAGTTAGAATCATGCGTGAGAAGCATGACAGGGAGGAGAAGAAAGAGGATGAGAGGATTCTGAGTATTAATTTGGACTCCTGCACACCTTCCCTGAGAATGTATTATGAAGCTTTGCAGGAGGACATAATGGCGAAGCTTGCTGCTAGACGCCAAGGGAGGCATGCCCCATAAGGCTCTCATGTGTTGCTGTTAGAATAATTTTCCCATATGCTATTATGTAGTAATTGTTAGAACAATTGCATTATTCAATCCTGTTGTACTGGTGAGGACAATTTTCCACAATTCAGTCATGTTGTAACTGTGTGTATTAATTTGTGAGGACAATTTGCATTGGACAATTAATTCAGTCATGTTGTAACTGTATGTATTAATTCAGTCATGTTGTAACTGTATATGCTATTATGATTGTGCATTGTCCATTCTTTTTGCTAGTGTGGATACAGTGGTCGTCTGGCCACTGTCACTGCCCGAAATGGGATTCTTCTATGATATGTGCACTGTCCATTTTTTATGATTGCAGAATAATATGCTCACATTATTATGATATGTGCACTATCCATTTTTATGTGCACTGTCCATTATTATGATATGCTCACATTGCAGAATGGGATTCTTCAGAGGCCTTGGACTGGAACACCAGAATGAAAATTGCAGCAGGTGCTGCCAAAGGGTACAATACAAATACAAATACTATTATAATAATTCAATACAAATACAAATACAAATACAAATACAAATACTATTACATTAATTTGGACATGACATAATTACGGATACAATACAAATACAAATACAATAATTCATGAAACCACTAAATGTTATCGGACCCTAGCAACATCCATTGGTGCTCGATGATATCATGCTGGAGCTGAAAATGTGTGTTTCGGTTTTTTAGCTTACGGTGTGCATCAACAAATGAGTCTCTATGGTGTGCATCAACAAATGACTCTCTATCTGGATTGTTTTGATTCACCGGAGCGATGTAACCAATATCTGAGAATGTAGTGTTCTCTGCATTGTCACCTTCGTCCTCCACTATCATGTTGTGCAGGATGATACAAGCCATCATTATCTCACTAATCTGTTTTGGGTACCAACCATAAGCAGGCCCTCGTACAACAGCAAAACGAGCCCTCAACACTCCAAAAGCACGCTCAATGTCTTTACGCGCACTTTCCTGCAGTGTGCTGAAGTGTTGGGTCTTTGTCTCCATGGGATGACGAATGCTCTTGACAAAGGCAGGCCACGTGGGGTATATACCATCAGCTAGATAATAACCCATGTCGTATGTACGACCGTTCACCTGGAAATTCACAGGAGCTGATTGCCCCCTTAGATACGAAGAGAAAACAGGAGATCTTTGAAGCACATTTATATCATTGTTACTGCCTGGCATCCCAAAGTAAGCATGCCATATCCATAGGTCATGCGATGCAACCGCTTCAAGAATCATAGATGGATGCTTCCCACGTCCGGTGAACATGCCCTTCCATGCACTTGGACAGTTCCGCCACTCCCAGTGCATACAGTCGATGCTACCTAGCATCCCCGGAAATCCGCGTTGCTCACCCTCCGCTAAGAGCCTTGCTACATCGGCGGCGTTTGGGGCCCTTAGGTAATACGGACCATAGACGTCTATGATAGCTCGACAGAAATGTCGTAATGCTTCTCTAGCAGTGGACTCACCTATACGAACATACTCGTCAATGGCATTAGCAGGCAAGCCATATGCCAGGATGCGAAGAGCCGCGACACACTTTTGAAGAGCGGAAAGTCCCAACTTCCCACAACAATCATGTTTCCTAGTGAAGTAGTTGGGGTTCCGAGCTTGAACAGCGTCTACAATGCGTAACACCACATGCCTCCGCATGCGAAACCTGCACGTAAATGGAACATTACCTAATGAACTTGTACGAATAAATAATATTTAAACACATATAGGTCATTGGACATCGGATGCGTACCTTTCTCGGAATTGCCTGTCATTAAACACAGGCTGATCAGCGAAATAATCAAGCCAAATTCTTTGATGACCATCAGCATCACCCAGGTTTCTTGGACGTATTTGCTTAGGTGGCGCATCCGACCGTCGCCGACGCTGAGAACTCTCGCATTGCACAAGGTGGTTGTATGTCGCAAGCTCAGCTTCATCGTCGTCTACTAAGTGATGCATGTCGTCGTCTTCCTCGTCCATCATCCAAAATCTTGTAAACGAACTTTGGTAGCCGGCCATGGGAAACTCTATGGATGTAGTGTGTTCTTTGCAATCAGATATGAAGGGCTAGTGCTATGTTGCCGTCCTCTCATTGGCTCAATTTATAGTATCCCCAACTTCCTTTGAACAACCACTTCCCTACAAATTTTGTCACTGATGTTGCACCCGTGAGCACAAAGATGCTTGCTTTTATAAGAAGACAAGTTGTGGCAGCCTTGGTCTATGCTTGCTTTTGTAAAAAGACAAGTTGTCGCAGCCTTGGTTGGTACTTGCTTTTGTAAAAAGAAAAATTGCCTAGCAGCAGCACATTGCAGCCGCTTGGTTGCCACTTGCTTTTGTAAAAAGAAAAATTGCCTTGCAGCAGCACCTTGCAGTCGCACCAATTGGCAGGCAACAGCACCATTCGACAGTAGCCTGTACAAGCAGCACCATTCGGCAGCAGCAAATGGAAGAGAATGGTGGTAGTTGGGTGGGGAATGGAAGAGAATGGAAAAGAAATCTATACTATACTTAAAGCACCAGTTTCAACGGTCGTCATGCGTCATTTTTTTTACAAATAACCCCTCATAGCTATTTCAAATTAATCCGTTGCACGTCTATAGATGCCAAACGACGCCCGACACGGTCTAGATGCACGCGGGCCACAACTATGGTACAAACACGTCATGCCGACCTGATAACTGTGTCGGACTAGCCCGTTAGCCCGTCGATCCATTTAATTAAATCAGCATAACGACGCCCGACACGGGGTAGATGCACACGGGCCACAACTATAGCACAGGCACGTCATGCTGGCCTGCTAACTGTGTCGGGCCAGCCCGTTAGCCCGTCGATCCATTTAATTAAATCAGCGTAAAATGTTAAAAAACGGTGCAGGAGGTGGGGTTTGAAACTCATGTCCTGATGGAAGAAGGGCAAGAGACACTGAGTGAAACTGGCTAACCAGTAAAACATATATTTTTAATATTAAATATAAATTGTATATAGCTATATACGTTTTTTGTAACATAAAAAAATAATCGTTTCGGGTCGGGCCAGCGCTATGGGTCGAGGCTACAGCCCAAGCACGACATGACGTTCTTTGCTCTTACAAGCATTAGGTCGTTTCTGAGACCACATTGGCGCAATGGACTACATAGTGTCTGAGGTTGCTGAATTAGATAGAGCAGCAATGATTTGTCACACTAACAACAAAATGAAAGGTTATTTGTTGGTTTTAAACGTTAGTAATTGCTACGAAGTAGCGTAATTTATATGGAGCGCATCCAGTTTTTATTGATGTCTGACTTTAACAATCACTTTATATTTTGATCTATCTTTTCTATAAGTTTGACTTCATGGGACTTATTTTATAAACTTGATCTCACAAACTTTCTCTTATTTGGTCTCTGTATGATGGAATTATGTCATTTTATAATCTCGGTTCATTCATTCAATCATTGTGAACTCTCTTCTAATCGCTCGTTTCATTGACCGTGTTGTACCAAGACATATTTGCATGGAGTAAATAATAACATCAGTTAGACAAATAAAAAAATATATTATACAGAGAGCGGAGACAATCAATAAAAAATCTTGAAATTTTTTTGATAGATAGTTTACGTAGGTATTATTGTAAGCCGTCGCAACGCACGGGCAACTGACTAGTGACATAATATGTGGTAGTTGATATAGAGTTGAGATATAGAGTAAATATGGCTGCGGAGATTTATGGTATAGAGTAAAGAAGTTTGCTGACAAGGACGGAATATTCCTTTTAGAGTAGAAATTTAGAGTTATATGAGTGTGGATAGCCTAACGGTCAGCCTATCCACGCAGGCGGCGGGAGGAGCAGAGCAGCCTTCCCCCTCTCTACCCTTCAACTTGCCAGAATGCCAGCCGATCCCTTCGAGTTTCGCTCCCTCTCCCAAGACAAACACAGACGAGTCATCCACGCACGCAGAGGATGGAAATCGACGAGGCGGTGCGCGGGTGTAGCGACCGCCGCCTGCGTACTAAGTACGGCAACGCCGTCTACGTTGTTCAGCGTGCCTTCGCGCTCTACCCGTAAGCTTCCCTTCTTCACATCCTGAGACGGGGGCCCGCGGATTGGGTTAGTGGCGCCGGCTGAGACGGGAGCGCGCGGATTGGGTCAGTGGCGCCGGCGGAGATGTGTGCTTCCACGATGATCCAGCACAGAGGGAGCTCGAGATTCACGGTGCGGGGAGTGGCGATCGGGTCCGGCTCAGGGTGCCGCGCGCCAGTGTTGACCTTGCGCTGCTCTCGCGGTTTGGATTGTTGTGCCGGTTGATCTGGCGGATGGATAGGCGTGGATTCGGATTTGGGGAGGGAGGCAGCGGGGGATGGACCGGCGGAAACATCCAGTTGACGCGTGCTCGCTTACGGAGTATATCTCAAACTGACTGGAGCTGCAGCCGTTGGGTCAAGTCCCAACACGCAGCCTGTTTCTATCACTGTCTGTCTGCTTATCATCCTGTCGGTGTTTGGATCCGAGGATCTAACCAACTAGTGAGATAATGCTGCGTTCCCTGACTCAGAAGGTAATGCAAGTCTTTTATCCTAGTTCGGGCAAAAAGAGACCCTACCTACTTATATTAATCGCACCTAAGTGTTTGCAGTAGGGAGTACAAGCAGAGCGGGAGAGGTAATGATCCGAAGTCACTAGGGTTGATTAAGGGAATGATCCCAAGTCTCTAGGGTTAATTGAGGCAAGTGCCAATACCGTGAGAGGGAGAAAACTCGTGAACTGTTCGCCCTTCTTTCTGAAGCCATAGGCTACCCTATTTATAGGCCTAGGGGGAGCTGCCTGAGTAGGCCGCGCACTGCGAGGAGATGTCCCCATATCCCTGTAAATGGTATGACCTGAGATATGGTCTTGTACTTGTTGTTGACTTGCACCGGCTTGGTTTCTGCTGAGAGCCGAGGCCGAGACCGAGGGCTCGGTCACGTACCCGAGCCCCCTGGCGAGGCGTTGCCCATACCGTAGTGGTTGACACAGTGCTAAGTATGGGAAAAAAGCTCCTCTAAGTAGTATGTCAGCTCTGCAGCGGCGGATGACGTCGGGCGTCCTCCGTTGCGGATATCAAGGTCAGAGTCGGGCTCGGGCAAGGCGGAAGTCAGCTCGAGGTCACGATCGAACCCGTTCCGATATTCGAAGACGTGCGCCATAGTCGGAGGAATGGCCTCCTGCGGGATTCGTGGGGGAGCAGGTAACCGAGACCGGGCTCGAACGAGGCGGAGTTTTGTTCGAGGGTGAGTTCTACCTCGAGCGAGACGGAGTTTGCGCCTGAGGGCGAGTCTGTGCTCCTGTTGTATTATATGTCCCATCGGGGGTTGGCAGACGGCGTGCACGAATAGTAACCATACGCGTAATCATGGTTGGTGAATCTTTGACAAAACCACGATCTTGTTATCCGTGTACACCTGTGGGCCTGACCGCCTGAGTGGGTTAGGTATGCGCATTGAATGCGGTTGTCCCCCCGACGGACTTCGGATGGGTCTTGCCCTGAGTTTGTCCTCCTTGCCCGAGGCGGGCTCGAGCGAGGCGGACACCGCTGTTCTGGGGTGAGGGCAATGATTTCAAGTCGTCCGACTAATCGCGATTAATCGTGATTAGTCGGGCTGGTCACCTGTTAACAGCCGATTAGCCGAACGACTCGATTAGGGAGCCCGGTCGTCCTGATCGTCCGATTAGTCGACGATAAGGGCGATTAATCGTCCGTTTTTCCAGTTTCTAGTCGTTGGTGCTAGGATTTTTTGTGTTGGGCTACAGGACCAATGTTTTCGCTCATCTACAAGAACATTAAGTTCTGCCTCTCCTCTCCTCTGCTAAAACCCTAAGGCTGCCTAAACCCTGCATGTATCCCTCTGCCGGGCGGCTGCTCCAGAGGTCTAGATCACCGGCGTCTCCACTCTCCAGCACTAGTGATCCCCTCTGCCCGAACTCTCGATCACCGGCAGCTGCTCGCCTGCTCCAGTCACATGTGCCCCTCTGCCTGCTCGCCTGCTCCACAGCTCCAGTTCAGAACTCTAGAGTCCAGATCACCGGTGGGTGACGGCTACTCCAGATCACCAGCGTCTCCAGCACCAGTGACGAGATGAGCTCGTCATCTCAAGGTTCCCCCTGCTCCCTCTCCCCCATCTCTGTAGTTCTGTTCTAGTTCTGTTCTGTCTGTGTCTCCCACCAGTGATCAAACACTAATGGTTGCTGCTGCTCTAATCCTAAGCCGACTGCTGATTAGTGACTTGTACCTCTGCCTGTTATTTTGTATATCCTGCTGTTTATACCTATATAAGTATAAGTGTATAACTACCAATCTAAAAGGTCTAGGACGACCAGGGACTGACTAGGACCGACTAGGGGTCGACTAATTGTCCTGGTCGTCGCCTAATCGCGACTAGTCGCCTGGTTGGCCCTAGTGTTCGACCAGGCGACTTGAAATCATTGGGTGAGGGGACCTCGGCCGGGACGAAGATTCTCCCGAGAACACACGCCGTCCGAGAACAGGCTCGAGCGAGGCAGAGTTTTGTAGAGACCCCTGAGGCCCTGAGGGGAACCTCGGGCGAGGCATGGCTCTTGATTCTTCGACTTTGGGGATTGTACCTTGATGGTGTTCTTAGGGTTTAAGCTCGTTTTTAGGGG
Source organism: Zea luxurians (assembly GCA_029449295.1). Lineage (NCBI taxonomy): Eukaryota > Viridiplantae > Streptophyta > Magnoliopsida > Poales > Poaceae > Zea > Zea luxurians. Next base: position 59,485,792 of record JAOPSE010000014.1, read on the forward strand.
TAATCTGGGTATTCCTAATTACCATACCCGACACCTCCCCTGCAGCAACGACTTACTAGTGCTGGTATAAATTGGTGTGGAGGTTGCTTAGTCAATTGCACAACTGTTTTCTTCCCGCTTAAGCAATTGGCTTTGGTCATAAACTTCTACTCCTAGATCACTAGTTCAGGTGGGCAGATTCCAGCCGGAGTCATGAAACAGCAGAAAATAGGTTTAATGCTTTTGTTGCAGTTCACTCAGGTTATTCTGACTGTTCTTAGGCCACTTCCCATGATCAAAGTGTGTAGAAATTATTTTAGAGGGCATTATGCTCTTAACTGTTTTGTATATACTTACCACTTAAGTTGATAATAAGAGGAACAGTAACCAGCTCTATATATCTTAGGAGGTAGGAGTTATAAAATCCATTAGTCAGGTCTATGATTTAAACTTAACCTGAAGCTATTATTCTTGTGTACATTGCTTGTAAAATATCGCATTTAACTGGATCTACGCTATCTATGGGTAATCAACTCTGTGTTTCATTCTGTTCTGCAATGCAAACAGGGTACAAGTTAGATGTGCTCGAAACATTACCATAATTTTTCATACTATACATTGTACTCTTTTTTTCCTCAAAGAGGATTCACGTGGCTGATTGAATGCCAAGACCATAGGATATTTCTATCATTGCTGTCTAACCTTATTTGTTTCACTTTACAGGTTTGAGGAAGTTGCTTTCAGCTTTAATGGTGGGAAGGATTCAACTGTAAATATCTTTATGTCTCTTTTTTTCATCATGTTATTGAATGATCAGTGTTGATTAGTATATCTGTAAGTTTGACACGATGTCTGTGTTATGTATTGATAGGTGCTCTTGCATTTGATTCGAGCTGGTTACTACCTTTACAAGAAGGACTCTGGTGATGTAGCCCAAATGGATGGCGTTAAAAATTGTCCACTACGTACCATCTATTTTGAAAGCTCTTGTGCTTTCCCTGAAATCAACTCATTCACTTATGAGACTGTCTCAACGTAAGAGCTGGCTAAGATGTGTCTAATTTTACCCTTAGTCTATCCGCTATTTGAGAAGCCAAATTGAATGCTATCCATTCTATTCTGTCTTCACGCTCTACAGTTATGGGTTACCTCTGGAAACCATCCATTCAGATTTCAAGTCTGGCCTAGAAAGTCTTCTGAAGGAAAAACCCACCAAATCAATTTTCATTGGCACAAGAATTGGTGATCCAAATGCGGTGATTTTCTTTTGCCATTGCTCGTTTGTTGTCAACAACTCCTTGCACCTATTGTACGCAATGATTATGCCCATGATGTTCACAGTTCCTTACAGTTTTGGTATCTCACAGACCTATGAGTAAACACAATTTTGAAATGATAGGTTGGTCAAGAACAGTTCTCTCCTAGTTCACCTGGTTGGCCTCCTTTTATGAGGATGAATCCAATCTTGGATTGGTCATACAGGTTTTTTCCTGAGACCTGATCATGTAACAAATCAAACATCACCTTTTCTAGTGTGCTTGTTCAGATGCTAAGGAGCATTATTTTCTGTGCAGGGATGTTTGGTCTTTTCTATTAACATGTAAGGTCAAATACTGCAGCCTTTATGATCAAGGGTAGGTTATTATTTTATGTCCAGGACTTCCAATTTCTAGTTGCCTGTACAGCTAAAAATGTTCCCTAAAAAGGACCCTCCCCCCTCTTTGTTTGGATGAGCATTTTTTATTACCTTGTACTTTATTTTCAGCTCATTTTTGTGAATCTGCTGAAGTATTCTGGTCTTTGATATTAACTTTGCAATATAACTTACATATTTCATCTATACTGATTTCAGGTATACTTCCATTGGGAGCATACATGATACTGTTCCAAATGCACTTCTTAGTGATTCAAACACTGAGAAAAGTTTTAGACCAGCATACATGCTTACAGATGGAAGGCTTGAAAGAGCTGGTAGAACAAAAAAAGACTAATCCTAAAGTAGAAATAAATTCTATTGCAAGCAATGGCACGAACAACACTGAGGGAGGACAGATGATCTCACGTGCGGCATCAATCATTATAGTCGGTGATGAAATCTTGTGAGTGATCCCTTCTAGTTATCACATTTGATGTAGTTATGTTATGCTTCAGGTTCTTACACTTGCAGTAGTTCATGATAGTAATTGAACCCATGATCTTTTTCTTATTCTTTTCCGTTACTTGAAATTTGTGCCCCAATCCTGCAAATCCTTTCATCTTTGGTTTTGCTTTTTGGAAGGATGATTGAATTATATGTATTGATAATCTGGACACTTAAGAGAGATAAGAGAAGTGTAGCTCCGAAGTAGAGATATACATTGTATTAGTTGATTTCACTGTTCTTAAGGCGTCGCCTAGGCGCGTCCAGGCGGTGGTCCAACGCCTAGGTGCCTTGCCCGCCTACCTCGCCTAGGCATCGCCTAGGCGTCCAGGCGGTGGTCCAACACCTTGTCTCGCCTTACCGCTTTTAAAAACCATGGTTGATTTATTTGATAATGCCAGACAACTTAATGTTGCTACACTATTTCATTTTTTCATGTTCCCTGAAAATTCATTTAAAAAAATATTTGATGGATAACCAGATCTCAATGCTTTTGCGTAAACTTTCTCTTTATTAAACTTTATTTTAACATATAGTCCATCCCATTTTGATTCTTTAGATTTGGTACAACTGAGGATAACTTAGGAGCAGCCTTGTGCAAGAAGCTTCATGCAATTGGTTGGCAGGTTTCTCATGTAGCAGTTGTTCGCAATGAGGTAAATATAGTTCACTTGTTGAAATATAGTTTGTGTGCAAGTGTGCTCAGTAAAGGTGTTCTGAGATCTCTTGGGCAGTCTCACCTGTATTTGAGCGTGCAGTCGGTATAGGTGTCCAACATAATTCTTATATGATATGGTGGTGCTCCTGGCAACAACAACAATAACAAAGCCTTTTAGTTAGGCTAGAGCCTAGAGTTGCAATGTAACTGAAATCACAAGTTAAGGTTCAGACACATGGATAGCTGCTTTTCTTGCACTTAGGATAAATTTTTTTTGTATATTCCATCCTTTCAAGTCTTCTTTTACTACCTCTCCCCATGTAATTTTGTCTTCCCTTGCCTGTCTTCTCATTGCTATCATGCCTCAGGATTCCACTACGCACTGGTGCCTCTAGAGATCTCTGTCGAACATCTCCAAGCCATTTCAACCGGTGTTGAACAAACTTTTCTTCAGTTGGTGCTATCCTTAGCCTATCACGTATATCATCGTTCTGGACTTGATCCATTCTTGTATGACCACAAATCCAACGCAACATACACATTCGTGCAATATTTATATATTGAACATGTTTTTTCGTATGCCAACATTCTGCACCATACAATATAGCAAGTCTAATTGTCGTCTTATAAAGCTTGCCTTTTAGCTTCTTGTATAGAACGTCAAATGTTTGATGTCACTTCATCCATCCTGCTTTGATTCTATGGCTAGCATCTTGTTCAATATCCTTGTTTCTCAGTGGCATTGATCCTAAATATCAAAAGGTATCCTTCCTAGGCACTATTTAACCTTTCAAACTACCATCTGTTTCCTCACTTGTAGTAGTGCCGAAGTCATATCTTATATATTTGGGGCCTGTTTGGTTCTATACCTAAGGTGCCAAAAATTGCCACACATTTTATACCACACCTGCTCAAAGTTGATCCTTGATGTAGTCCTATTCTAATCAAGAGGTCGTCCGTGTTTTCGTCACTTGTTCAAACACTAGTCACAACATTGTTATGCATGTGCTTAATGAGTCAAATGTACTTCATTGGAATTGTATGTCGTTCAAAGCTCATCATATAACAATTCTTGGTATTTTGTTATAAGCCTTCTCTAAGACAACTAAAACCATGTGTAGCTCCTTTTTATGCTCCCTATACTGCTCCATCACTTGTCTTATAAGAAAATGAATTTCATGGTTAATTTTTCGGGAATGAAACCAAATTAGTTCATAGGAATTCTCGTTATTCCTCTTGGATGATGCTCGTCAACTCTCTTCCATAGCTTCATAGTGTGACTCATCAACTTAATTATGCGATAATTAGTATAACTTTCAATATCTCCCTTATTCGTGTAGATTGGTACTAATATATTTCTCCACTTGTTAAGCATCTTGTTTGACCGGAAGATATGGTTGAATAACTTGGTTAACCATATTGTAGCTATATCCTTGAGGCATCTCCATATCTCAATTGGGATACCATAAGTGTCCATCGTCTTACCCCCTTTCATCCTTTTTAAGGCTTCTTTAACCTCAGGTTCTTGGATCCTACGCGCAAAGCGTCTATTGGTGTCACCCAACAAAGTTTGTCCAACCAAAAGGTCGTGTCCTTATTCTTTCCATCGAATAATTTGTCAAAATACTCTCACCATCTATGGTTGATCTCATCCTCCTTCACAAAGAGGTGCACCATTTCATTCTTAATGCACTAAACCAAGTTGAAGTCTCTTGTCTTCCTTTCACGGACCATAGCCATCCCATATATGTTCTTCTCTCCTTCCTTCGTACTTAAACATTGGTAAAGATTCTCGTACGCCCTACCCTTTACTACACTTACAACTCGTTTTGTGGTCAAAACTGGTCCTTGGAAAATTCCTGCTCTCCAAAGGAGGCCTAAATCCATGCCCAGCTCACATTTCCTTAATAGATTGCTATGTTTTGGTCTAAAATATTCTAATTAGCTGCCACTGTCATGTCATTCTTTCTCGAATACTACTGGCAATGTAATCTAACGAAATCTATCTGTGTAGCCTTGAAGATTGATTATGTTGTTGAAGAAGTTGAACGTTGTAAATCTATTGATGACATGGTTAGTGCCTATAAGATATTAATTGTATAAAATTTTCGAGCTAGTTGTATAATGAAATTTGTGTTGTATTTAAGGTGTTTATTTTTGGTGGACTTGGGCCGCTACATTCAGACGTTTCTTTGGCTGGTGTCGCGAAAGCATTTGGAGTTCGTCTGGTGCGTCCAATAACAATTTTTTGCTGCAAAATGGATTTTTGTACTATTTCTTCATTTATGATCTTTTCTATATAATTCTCACTATCAATAATATTGTGTGGTGTATTTTCTGCATTTTTATTCTACAATGAGATGGTTAGGTGGTCTGAGTAGCACTTAGGTCCTGGTTCGAATACAAGTGGGAGCGAATTTCAGGCTAAGGTTAAAAAAGGTCACTCGCTGGTTTCCATGGTTCTGTGCACATGAGATGGACTGACCTATGAGGGGCGGATCTTTGTGTAGGGGCTGGGAGGGCTCAAAGCACGAGTAAAGATCCGGCCTATAGGGGGCACGAGAGATCAGCTTTCATGACCTTTCTTGGTTGGGGCTCTGATTGAGCTTTTTAATATAATACCGTGGGGGCAGTCTTTCCCCTACCGGTCGAGTACAATGAAGAAACACTTGTGCGTTGACGTATAGGGCTGCACTACTATCACAAGAAAACCATGTTGTGTCTGCATTATGAAATGTAGGATCCTCTCAATTGCATAACTATGAGTTGTTGTTTTATATCAAATGGTTTTTTTCATTATTTAAAATTTTAAATTGAAAAATGTCAATTCCTAGTATCAACTTATCTCAGCTTTGCATTAGCATAGGCTCCTGATGAAGAATTTGAAGATTATCTTAGTCAACTCATGGGAAATAATTACACTGGTGATCGAAATGAGGTAATCTGGGCTTCAAGTATTAAACTTCTTGAATGTAAATTGGCTTGTGATTGCATGTGCTTATTCTAGCAAAGTGCACTCTTTTTACGAGTTACCTTTTTGCTCTCTCTATTTTTTCCCTGATGGCATTGTTGCCAGAAGGTATTACTCAATTACTGCATCACAAAACACTACCATTACCATTGGTATGTTCTGTAGTTTGGTGCATTTACGTTTGTTCAGTATTCTGAAACTACACTATCTTTTTTTGATTTTCTCAAGGACATAATAGGTTCTATGATATAATTCAGATGCAGTAACGGTCAAGTTCATACAATTTTTTTACATAAAATGTACCTATGTGCCAGGGCCCAAGAGGGGCCGCTACAGTGACGTCGGTACTGTAGCACGCCCCTTGGGTAAGTTAGGTAAAGATAAGGCTAGTTTGGGATAGGATTAGAATTAGAGATAATATTAGATCTAGTGCTTAGAGGTCAAGTAACCCTCTCTATATAAGGAGAAGGATTGTATCAATTGAAGGTAAGCAAATGATTAGAAGGAAATCCCTTCTCTTGCCGGCCGTGGGCAAAGCCCTGCGGGCTGCGGCCGACCTCCCCAGGGCCTCTAACCCTAGCTGTCACCCTCAAACCCTCGCAACCCCATCCAGCGAACAGTACCCACGGCACTGTAGCATTGCAGGTACTGTAGCACCACAGCCACCTGCCGCCCGTCAACAATTTCTACACTCAACACTAGAAACTGTAGCATTGCGGGTACTGTAGCACCACAGCCACCTGCCGCCCGTCAACAATTTCTGCACTCAACACTAGAAACCACATAACATCAACCCCAAACGTTATCCATAACAATCTGGTATCAGAGACCTCACTGATCCTAGGATGTCAGACAACCCTCCTCCCCAACCTTCTGTCCCCCGGCGACCTCCGGAGCAGCAACCGCCACCAGCACGTCGCCCGCTACGCCCGTGTCGCAGGACTTCTTCATGGCGTTTCAGTGGTAGGTGCAGGACTCCCAGATGTTGATCATCAACCACCTGTCGGCGTTGACCGACCGGTTGGAGGCGATCGAGGTCCATTTCGCGTCGGCCTCGTCCGTGTTCGATCCTTCATCGTCGTCCACATCTTCCCCTACACTGCACAAGATTACCCCTATGGCCTTCCCGGCTATGGGGGCATCCCCACCGCGCCCGCTGTGGCACCCTCCCTGCCCTTGGTAGCCGTTGCGAGACGACCGTCGCCCTCTGTGTCGCCCCTGCTACAGTATGGTCTACCATGGTTCGGGGGCATTCCGGCCCTTCCGGTGTCGGTTCCAGTCATTTCGGAGGTCTTCTCTGCGCCGCATCTCCTGCCTGCGAGTTCGGTGCCCGACCCTTTTCCGCAGTCGATCAACTGGCCGCTGCCATAAGCGGCCAACAGGTTCTTAACCGTCGAGGAGAGCAGCAGTCCGGGGCTGCTTCCCACCACTCCTTCACTGATCCCATCTTTCACCGCCCCCATGCTTGTGCCGCCATAGCAGCACTGCGATGGCGTCTTCTACGGGGGTGTGGATGGCATTCGAGCATCGACGACACAACTATAGGCGGTAGCACGCTGCCTCCTAGCGCGTCGGCAAGGACAACGCCCCATCTTCAAGCAGCGGCGCGGAGTTGTCCTAGCAACCTTACAGCAGCTCGCGAAGTGGAAGGCGATTGTGCGGGTGAGTGCCTGCAAGGTGTCTGCGGTGGTGCGGCTATAGGCTGCGGCGCGTGACCTCCTAGTGCGTTGGCAGCTGCAGGAGGTGCGCCGGCAGACTCGGGGCAGCCTTAGTGGCGGCTGACCTCGACACACGGGGGTGTGACCTCGCCTAGTCGGACGACCATCAGCAACTATGTTGGCCCGCTGTCTCCAAGTGCGAGCATGTCCCGCGGGCAACGAATTCCAACTCTACAACTACGGCGGTAGGGAAGGCACTCCCCTCCTTGTCATCGGCGAGGGCGCACTGCTTAGCGCCACCACATTTCGCTATTGGCCGCTACGAGGGCGCCTCCGCTGGTCATTGTTGTCACCCATTCCAGGTGGCCTTCCATGTTCTCCCCTTTTGTCCAGATGACGTTCATGGGATCCAGGTGTAGGTCCAGTGCGCGGAAGGTGTCCATCTCATCTGAAGGGATAAAAAAATAAAGAGTCATAGTCTATTTCAGATTCCCGGGTTCGAGCCCCAGCCTCTGCATATTATGCGGGTAAGGCTTGGCACTTAAAGATACCCTTCCCCAGACCCCGCACAGTGCGGGAAGCCTACAGCACTGGGTACGCCCTAGTCTATTTCAGATTTGGAACAATAAAATAAGCCTAGATGTAAAAGGCTTATTTTTAGGTGTTAGGTTTGTGTCTAACAGAGTCATCATTATGTTGCAGCTCGAGGATGACCCGCTTGTCCAGGAGGGGTGTAGTGTCAGGGCCCAAGAGGGCCCGCTACAGTGACGTCGGTATTGTAGCACGCCCCTCGTGTAGGTTAGATAAAGATAAACCTAGTTTGGGATAAGATTAGAATTAGAGATATTAGATCTAGTGCTTAGAGGTAAAAAAAAACCTCTCTATACAAGGAGAAGGATTGTACCAATTAAAGGTTAACAAGAGATTAGAAGGAAATCCCTTATCTCTTGCTGGCCTCCCTAGCGCCTCTAACCCTAGTCGTCGCTCTCAAACCCTCGCAGCCCCATCCAGTGAACAGTACTCGCGGTACTGTAGCACCATGGGTACTGTAGCACTGCAGCCATCTGCCGCCCCCTCAACAGTTTCTGCCCTCAACACTAGCAACCACATAACATCAGCCCCAAACGTTGTCCATAACACTATTCTTATCTAGGAAGCTTACGGGGCATGTGAGAATGTAAAGTCTGGCATTGATCCAGCAGCTGATAAGGAAATGCATACAGATATTTTAAACTTTTCTCACCATGTTTATTTTTAAATATTGTAGTCAATTTCGTATGTATTACCTTATAGATATTTTTTTTGCTTATGCAGATCAAATGCGGAAATGTCATTGCTCTTGCTGCAACCAATATGGATGAACTAGACACTGAGTGGGATTGTCTTCTAGATACTCAGGAGAGTGGTTTAATGCCAGCAAAACCTTTTGTGTCAAAGCATCTCAGCAGTACACTTTCAGATGTATGCTTCCTCTTTGCCATAATGGATTTGTCATTTGTCTCAAATCCTATCCTTTGGAAACGCATACCAAATTTCTTGGGAATGAATGCCTTCAGATTGAGCAATTGAACCTGTTTAGTCTATACCAGCCAAAATTATTTTTTAAACTTTAAAGTAGAAAAATCCATATGTCCTCAGTGTAACTAACCTTGATTAGGCGAGATGATTACCCCCGTGGGTACTGTAGCATATATATAGGCAGACAATAATATATGGGCCTTACGGGCCTTAACACCCTGTCAAGGGCGTCAGGCCCGAGGGTAGGAGGACCGCGGCTCCGAAGGTCGTAGCCGCCGTCCGTGTTGCCGACCGGGTTATGCCCCCAGGAACGGCGGTCTTCGTCAACGGGTTATGCCCCCTGTTGCCGATTAGAGAGAGGTAGGAGACTGAGATACAACTTTCTTGTCCTCATCATGGGTGCTTACACGGGGTATATAAGGCCATAGGCCAGGGCTACTAAAGGAAGCCACTAATCACTCTTATTCCCTTCTAAATCTAGCCCGGATTATTAAAGGAAAGCCATCAATCACTAATCACTCTTATTCCCTTCTAAATCTAGCCCGGACTAATAAAGGAAAGCCATCAATCACTAATCACTCCTATTCCTTTCTAAATCTAGCCCGGACTAATAGGAAGGCCATCAATCACTTTTATTCTTTCCAGATCTAGCCGCTAGGCCTGGCTGCCTGCTGGATCAGGCGTCCTGCGCGCTCAGCCGCGCGCCGCACGTCGCGTGCCCTGTGACGCCGTGTGTACGTATTTCCGTACATCACATCTCTCCCCTCCTCGAGAGGCAGCTCGTCCTCGAGCTGAAAGAGTGGGTATGAAGTGCGGAACGTGTCCACATCCTCCCAGGTAGCCGATGTCGGAGAGGCTCCCCGCCAGCGAATGAGGACCTGCCGAACTCCCCTGAGCAGCCGCATCTTGACTGCTTGCTCTGGCTCTGGAATAACTGCGCCGTGGTGTCACACCCGGTTTTGAAGGCAAACCAAATGCGAACTATGTACGTGCCAGGATCAGAACTCACGTACACAGCGATTACATAAATGAACATCATCGCACAGTGCTCGAATAATAACATAAAAGAGTATTAACTTATTACATCACAGAGTCAGAGACATCCACATAGTCATCAACTTAACTGATAAATCAAAGTGCTAAGCGAAACGCAGTAAAGATAAGGCCTTCACAGGCAGCTGACTGGGGGTTGCCGCCAACCCACACCTAAAACTCGTCGTAGTCTTGGAACTCCTGGAAGTCTCCTTCCACGACTTCGTCTTCTCCTGAGCAGTGGTTGCAATGTGGACAACCTGGTGTTTTGTGGTAAAGCAAGGATGAGTACACATCAACGTACTCAGCACATGCCCCGTTTGGCTGAAGTGGACTAGCTTTATGTGGGGTTAGGCTCAAGCAGTTGCTTTTAGTTGGTCAAGTATTTATTGTTAGTAGAAGCCAAATTTTATCCTCAAGCCCAAGTTATAATCCCAAAAAGTACCTCCTCAGAGAGGAAATACTAGAGTGCATAATTAAAGTCACCATCATTAACCCTCATCATTAAAGTCATCATCTGAGATGTATCCGGAGTATCTCTAATCAAAGAGGATCCCAAGGCTGCTCTTAACCGTGAGCACGACTGATATATCAGTTTCAATACCCTCTGCAGAGGTCGCACACTTTACCCATGAGCCGTGATTCCCGTTTTGCCCGGGGAGAGCTAATCCCCATTGATCACTTCCTAGGTGATCCAGCAGGGTATCACTACGTAGCTTTTACAAAGATTCCCTAGAGATCATAGCCGCCCGTTAGGTTTCTCCAATTTGATAAACACAGTACCTCTCCCCGCAGGAGGGTGACTAACAAAAACAAAACGAAAGAACCTCGGCACTCAGCCTCGGCAGAGCAAGCACCGTGCCTGGACCCCATTAACGGCACGACGGCGAAGCAACTACACCTCTAGTTCCTCTAATTAATTAGCTAAGGGCATCTCATTTCACCCTCATGGTTGCACTGTTATCCCGAGTGGTCTCTCAACGAACAGGTCCTTACGGAGAGGTATTCGGGAAACAGTCCGAGTCCCCTTAAATGCCACAAGTATATCATCATATCCAGAATAAAACCATAGTATCATCATTGTATCTCATCATGTTCATTGATTAAAGTAAAGCGCTAGCATGAAGCTAACCATAGTAACCCGAAAGGTAAACAAGGATAAGGTAAATAGAAAGCTAGTCAATCCTTAGATTTCAATTAAGTAGTGCAGGACAGTGAATTATAAATAGATAGGACATAATGGGTCAGAGGACACTTGCCTTCACCAAGCTGCTGCTGCTCAGGGTCTTCTCCTGCAATTCCCTCAGACTCCACGAACGGCCCGATATCTACGCGAGTGCAAACACACATCCAACATTCTTGAAATGGTAGAAAACAGTACACCATACAACAATATAGATCAAATGAATATGCACGCGACATAGAATTCGCATCTACGACTACGCGAGAACGGAATCGAGACGACTGATGCTACGGTCGAGGGATATCACGTTTACACTAAGCGAATGTGAATTATAATATTTAATTCGACGTAATCATATTAACGGACAATAATCACATGCCGAGTAAAATTACTACTTAGTCCCGATTAGTGTGATGTTCGAATAACCGTTGCTTAAATATATATTTAATTAGCGTGGGCTATTCTAGGTGAGATGAATTATTAACGTGCGAACAGCACGCGCAACGCGCGCGAACAGCACGCGACGATTTAACGTGCGATGCGCGGGCGATGGCGAACGACACGAACGCACACGGAGGTTAGACGAGGGGTAGACAGGGGTAGAGGGGGGGGGGGGGGTAGACGAGAGTCGTCTAGGGGTAGGCGAACGTAGACGGAGTCCCGTCGACGCACTGCGCGCAAGCAAACGCGAGCGCGCGCACTAGTTGTGCGACGCACGACACATTAAATAATTAACAAACCGAGGCTAAATAATGACGTGACGACAAACAACCTATATTACGCTTAAACGCGAAAACTATATTTTCTAAGTTCAGCTTAGTTAACATAAATTTCCTGGGTGGGATATTTTAGATAAAATGAATTATCAATTAATCGATGATTAATACGAGGATTAATTGACTAAAGCGTACAGACGACTATAGCGAAGTAATTAACTAATGCGCGCGGACTGCGCGCGCGACACGCGCGAAACAGCGCGAGGACTCTGCAAACAACGACGACGGCGCGCGCGATACCCGTGATCACGTGCGAATCTGCGCGCGTGAGACTTGACGAGTACGCGACGCGCTAGGTAACAGAAGCGAGGCACGGTGAAGGTAGACGAACGGCCGCGGCGAGCTGGGCAGCTGCGACGCGCAGGGGCGAGGTTCGACGGCGAATGGCTGCTACGGCGCTAAACGTCAACGCGGCTGGGCGTGCTGAGCGCGCAGCAACTCGGCCACGGCGCGCAGGGACTAGGCTCGCCGAACGAGAGCGCGCGGGGCTGCTGGACGCGCGGACCGAGCGTTGCGCAGGGGCTGATCGGCGAGACGACGGCTGGACTGGGGTGCTCGACTGACAGAACGACGGGACGGAAAGGAACGGGGCGTCCGGGTTGGCTCAGCCGAGCTTCGGCCATGGCGAGCTAGCAGTACGTCGAGCGAAGAAGAGGTGAGGGCGGCTGAATCGGCTCAGCCGAGCCTCAGCCGCGACGGGCGAGCAGCACGTCGAGAGAAGAGTGGGGGAGAGAGGAAGGAGGCGAGCTCACCTCGGCGGCGCGGCTCTCCGGCGACGGGACGCGGGACTCCGGCGACGGGGACGCAGAGAGCGGGGCGAGGCGAGGAGGAGCGGTGCTGGGCGAGAAACTAGGCACTCGGGCGAAGAAAACTGCGCGTCGGGCGAAGAAACTGCGCGACGTGCGGAAGAAATCGTGCATCTGGCGGTTCCAAGGAGATAAACAGGGGCGCTCCTGACGCGCGGGCCCGTGGCTGACCAGTGGCGGCGGGCGCCCTCCACGCGCGGTCGTGCATGCAGGGGCGCATACGCGCGCTGCTGGGCCAGGCGCGGCGCGGGGACTTGGGCTGGGGGCTGGCTTGGGCCGCCGCGGCGCTCGCTGGGCCGAGCAGCTGACGCGGGGGGGTGGAGAGGCGGCAGGGCGAGCGGCTGCGCGGCCGTCGCGCGCGCGCGGGGGGGGGGGGGGGGGGGGGGAAGCTGGGCTGGCGGCGGGGGGGGGGGGAACCGGGAGCTGGGCCGCACGGCGCGCATGGGCCCACAAAAGAGCGCAGGCGCGGTGGGCCGAGCAGGGGGGGAAGGAGAGGGGGAAGGGGGGCTGGCACGGTGGGCCGACTGGGCCAGGGAAGGGGGCTGGGCTGAGATTCATTTCTCTTTTTCTTTTCTTTTTCTTTCTCTTTTCTATTTATTTCAGTTTGACATTATGCGCAAACAAATGATTAGATGAAAGATCAAGCAAACCATTCATCAAACAAAAAAACAAATACTTTCTAACATGATGCAACAACCATTGTTCCCTTAGGGTTTAACCTACTAGATTATAATTACGTTTACACTTAAAAATAACCACTCTTCTTCTATAAAAAAGAGAAAGAGGAGGTTGGGGAAGATGTGAAGAGAGGAGTAACACCTGAATTTGTGAGTATGAGCAAAGAAATTTTATACCCCAAATTCAGGGTGTTACACGTGGCGAACCGGAGGTAGAGCTGGAGGCTCTTGCGGAGGCGCGCCGTGGAACTTCTTGAGAAGCCCCACGTGGAAGACGTCGTGGAGGCGAGCTTGAGGAGGCAGGGCCAGACGGACAGCCACGGCGTTGATGCTCGACGACGCGGTAAGGGCCGTAGAACCGCGGCTTCAGCTTGCCAGCCGACGAGTCAGGCATAGAGGCCGTCGGGCGCTGGCGTAGACGAAGCAGCACCCACTCGCCGACCTGTATGTCGATGTCACGATGTAGACGATCATAATGATGTTTCTGGACAGCCTGGGCCTGCTCCAGCCGGTGACGGATATCTGCCAGGAACTCTGCGCGCTCCTCCAAAGTCCTGGCCACCGCAGGCACCCGCGTTGCCCCCTGCTCGTAGGAGCGAAGTGAGGGAGGGTCGCGGCCGTAGACGACGCGGAACGGCGTGTCGCGCAGGGACGACTGGAAAGCGGTGTTGAAGATATATTCCGCCCATGGGAGCCAGCGCAACCAGTCGCGGGGTCGATCTCCCGTCAAGCACCTGAGATACATGATGATGACCTTGTTCGCCGATTCGGACTGGCCGTCTGACTGGGGATGAAATGTCGTGGTCATCTGTAGCTTGGTACCGCTCAAGCGCATCAGCTCGCTCCAGAAGTTGGAGGTGAACACCGAGTCCCGGTCAGAGACGATCGACTGGGGAATGCCGTGGAGACGGACGATGTCGGTGAAGAATGCCTGCGCCACTGACTCGGCCGTGTACGGGTGCGCCAGGGGAACGAAATGTGCATACTTGCTGAAGCGATCTATCACCGTGAAGATGACGGTCTTGCCGCGGACGCGAGGCAGCGCTTCGACGAAATCTATGGCGATGTCCGTCCATACCCCTTGCGGCACCGGCAGGGGCAATAGCAAGCCAGCCGGGTGCTGATGGTCGGGCTTGTTGCGTTGGCAGACTGCACAGCCACGAATCAGATCCTGCACCACATGTTTCATGTTAGAAAAATGGAAGTCGCGCCGGAGTCGGTGCAGGGTGCGTTGTACGCCCTCATGGCCTTCCTCGTGGACCGCCACCAAGATCTCCTGGAGCAGCGGGGAGGCGGGTAGAATGTACAGCCGGCCCGCATAGTGGACGAGGCCGTCGGTTAGCGCCCAGGGCCGTGACCTGGCGCCGCTGCTGATGTCGTGCTAGAGGGCCGCGAGCGTGGGGTCGACGGTGTGTGCCTGACGAAGCCGATCTATGAAGTCGAAGCGTGGTCCGGACAAGGCCAGCACCAAGCCCTCCTCCGGTGTGTCGCGGCGTGAGAGCGCGTCCGCGACGGCATTGGTATGTCCCGGCTTGTACTCGACGGAGAAGTCGAAGCCGAGAAGTTTGCCCACCCAGTGGTGTTGTGGTATGGTCGACAACCTCTGATCCAGCAAGTACTTGAGGCTGTAGTGATCGGTCTTGACTTCGAAACGGCGCCCCCAAAGGTAGGGCCTCCAATGACGGATTGCCTGGACTAGGCCGATCAGCTCCCGCTCATAGGCGGCTAGGGCGCGGTGACGAGGCGCCACAGGCCGACTGAAGAAGGCCACGGGGTGGCTGTCCTGGACCAGCACCGCCCCGAAGCCATGGGACGAAGACGACGAACGTCTTGGAGAAGTCCGGCATGGCGAGTACCGGGGCCGACGTGACCGCCTCCTTCAGAGCGGCGAAGGCAGCCGCCGTCTCGTCCGACCACAGGAACCCGTCCTTCTTGAGCAGGGCGGTCAGCGGCGCGGCGATTGTGCCATAGTTGTGCACGAATTTCCGGTAGTACCCGGCAAGACCGAGGAAACCGCGAACCGCGCGGGCCGACCGCGGCTGCTGCCAGTCTCGCACCGCCTGCACCTTGGCGGGGTCCATGGCGACTCCGGCCGCCGAGACGACATGTCCCAGGTACGCGACGGAGGAGGCCGCGAAAGCGCACTTAGAGCGCTTGACGAAGAGCTGGTGCTGCTGAAGCGCGCCGAAGACAGCACGCAGGTGACGAAGGTGGTCCACCCATGTATGGCTGTAAATCAAAATGTCGTCAAAAAATACCAGCACGAAGCGGCGGAGGAAGGGGCGCAGGACATCGTTCATCATGGCCTGGAACGTGGCGGGAGCGTTGCACAGCCCGAACGCCATGACTAGGAACTCGTAGAGGCCGTCATGTGTGCGGAACGCCGTCTTGTGCACGTCAGCCGGCCGCATGCGGACCTGGTGGTACCCGGAGCGCAAGTCGAGCTTGGTGAAGAAGCATGCCCCGTGGAGCTCGTCCAGCAGCTCGTCGACGACTGGGATAGGGAATGCGTCCTTGATGGTGAGCGCGTTAAGCGCCCGGTAGTCGACGCAGAAACGCCACGATCCGTCCGGCTTCTTGACGAGGAGGACCGGGGACGAGAACGCGGAGTCGCTGCGACGCACGATGCCTTGTGCGATCATTGCTGCACATTGTCGCTCCAACTCATCTTTGTGGGCCGCCTGGTAACGGTACGGCCGGACCGCTACCGGCAGTGTGCCCGACTTGAGTACGATGCTGTGGTCCCGCGCCCGCGGCGGTGGCAGTCCCAGGAAGAGGCCATCGAACGTGGTCAGCAGCTCCTCCAGCAAGGCTTCGGGCGCCGTGATGCTGTCGAGGCGCGGTGTGCGCCGGGCGGCCACGTCCTCCCAGCAGACGGGGCGGCCATGGCGGCGTGTGAAGGCCACGGTGCGCGTGGTGAAGTCCCACACCATCTTGCCTAGCGTGACCATCCACTGGGTGCCGAGGACGACGTCGTAGCCGGCCAGTGGCATCACATAGAGGTCGACGCAAAAGTCCTCGCCTGCGATGGTGATCGGGGCCTGACGGAAAACACCCGGGCAGGCGATGCGCTCGCCATTCGCCACGGTGGCCGTGAGGCGTGGGCTGGTCTGAACAGCAAGCCCCGTGCGTGACGCTGCGGCCTCGGCGATGAAGTTATGCGTGGAGCCAGTGTCCAGAAGGGCGGTCAGCGTCACGGCGCCCACTTGCACGCGCACCTGCATGGAGTCACAAATGGCCATACCAGCCACAGCGCGAAGGGAGAACAATGGTGCGGAGGTGTCGACGGCGTCAGCCTCCTAGGCAGCGTCCTCCAGCTCGAAGCCGTCAATGTAGAAGACGCGGCGACACAACCGATTGTGCCCGCGGGAGTACGGCTCATTACAGTTGTAACACAAGCCAAGACGACGCTGTTCCGGCTGCTCCTCCGTCGTAAGGCGCTTGGCAGCCCCAGCCGCGCCGCGTGGAGGAGGCGCCGGGAGGGCCAGCTGCTGTGCTGGGGCAACCGGTACGGGAAGCACCGGAGGCGCGCCGACCGCTGGCAGCGCTGGCCGCGTAGGTAGAGCGGGCAGGGCCGCGCGCGGGGCCGCCCGACCGAGTAGGGGGCTGAGCCGGTCTAGCTCCACCAGTTCCAGCAGCCTGGCCAGGCTCATGGCTGTGGCCAGGGACTCCGGCGCGTGAACGCGGACCTGATGGCTCAGCGGCGGCAGCAGCCCCCTTGTGTACAGCTGTACGCGCTGGCTTTCCTGCAGCCGGCCAGCACGCGAAAGAAGGGCCTGGAAGCGGTTGGAATATTCTTCCACCGATCCCGTGCGTCGACACTCCGTCAGCTCGAACAGCGGCGCTGATCTCAGCGCTGGGCCGAACCGGAGGTTGAGGAGTTCCTTGAAGCGACCCCAGGGCGGCGTGCCCTCATCCTCCTGGAGTTGGAGGAACCACAGCTGGGCCACGTCGTCCATGTTGTAAGATGCCATCCATACCTTTTCCTCCGGCATGGTGCGTTGATGTCGAAAGTATGACTCGCACTTGTTGATGAAGATCAGCGGGTCGGACTTGCCGTCATAGCGCGGGAACTCCATCCTCTGGAACTTCGGCGGGTGATCCGTGCGGGGCTGCCCATCTTGGTGGCCGCCGTAGTCGGTCGCGAAGGCGACCTTCTCCTGCATGATAACCATGTTGGACTACATCTTGGACATGTTGGTGGCCAGGGTCTGGAGCATCTGCATGACGTCGGCCATGGAGGGTTGAGCGCCGTCACCCATGGTGATGAACCTGGACGTAGCGGTGGACGGGAAGGTGGGGGCTGGTGGTGGTGGTGCGGCTGCAGTGGCTGAAGGGCTGGGGGTGGTGGTTGGGGATCGCCGACTTCCTGATACCAGGTTGTCAAGGGCGTCGGGCCCGAGGGTAGGAGGACCGCGGCTCCGAAGGTCGTAGCCGCCGTCCGTGTTGCCGACCGGGTTATGCCCCCAGGAACGGCGGTCTTCGTCAACGGGTTATGCCCCCTGTTGCCGATTAGAGAGAGGTAGGAGACTGAGATACAACTTTCTTGTCCTCATCATGGGTGCTTACAGGGGGTATATAAGGCCATAGGCCAGGGCTACTAAAGGAAGCCACTAATCACTCTTATTCCCTTCTAAATCTAGCCCAGATTATTAAAGGAAAGCCATCAATCACTAATCACTCTTATTCCCTTCTAAATCTAGCCCGGACTAATAAAGGAAAGCCATCAATCACTAATCACTCCTATTCCTTTCTAAATCTAGCCCGGACTAATAGGAAGGCCATCAATCACTTTTATTCTTTGCAGATCTAGCCGCTAGGCCTGGCTGCCTGCTGGATCAGGCATCCTGCGCGCTCAGCCGCGCGCCGCACGTCGCGTGCCCTGTGACGCCGTGTGTACGTATTTCCGTACATCACACACCCCCTGTCAAACTCAAGGCGGAAGTGGAGGATTTGAAGCATTGAGTTTGATTAGATGAAACTGATGTTGTGCCCTAGTTTGTGCTTTTGTGAAGAAATCCGCAAGCTGTAATTCTGAGGGCACATATTAAAGAGCAATGGTCTTCTGATGACAATGAGATCTAGTGAATGAGACATCAACACCAATGTGTTTTGTGAGTTCACGCTTCACTGGATCATGACAAATTTATATAGCTCCAGTGTTGTCACAGTGAAGGAGTGTAGGCGAGTCACAAGAAACGCCTAGATCAGCCAAGAGCCAACGAATCCAGATAATCTCAGTAGTAGTAGTAGCCAGGGCTCGAAGTTCTGCTTCAGTACTAGATCTAGATACAACGGCTTGCTTCTTGGATTTCCAAGCAACAGGGGATGATCCAAGAAGAATACAGTAACCAGTGGTGGAACAACGATCTGTAGGATCACTGGCCCAGGTAGCATCTGAGTAAGCATGAAGCTGAAGTGGGGAGTTTGAGTCATAAAATAAACATTGTGTTTTTGTCCCCCTTAAATATCTAAGCACATGAAGTAAGTGCCCATAATGAACTGATGTAGGAGCAGAGACAAACTGACTCAAGATGTGAACCGCATGAGCAATATCTGGCCTAGTGACAGTAAGATAAACTAAGCTGCCAACAAGATGTCTATATCGAGATGGATCCTCCAACGGTGTCCCATCAGTCGAACGAAGAGATAAGTGAAGATCCATAGGCGTGGCAACAGTGCGAGTATCACTAAGACCAGAACGATCAAGAAGGTCTTGTATGTACTTGGCCTGAGAAAGATAAGTACCATTTTGAGTCTGCAAAACCTCAATACCCAAGAAATAACTGAGGGCCCCCAAGTCAGACATTTGAAATTCCTTACTCAGATACGCCTTCACATGAGCAATATGGTCTGGATCATCTCCTGTAATCAACATGTCATCAACATATAGTAATAGCAACGTGCGTCCTCGTGAAGAAACATGAATGAACAATGCAGGATCATGATCACTAGAATAGAAACCACAAGCCTTGATGACAGAAACAAATCTCTCAAACCAAGCACGAGGAGCTTGTTTGAGACCATACAAGGCTCGACGGAGACGACATACATGCCCTGATGGAACCTCTATCCCAGGAGGTGGATGCATATAAACTACCTCATGTAGATCACCATGAAGAAAAGCATTTTTGACATCCATCTGAGAGATAGTCCAAGAAGATGAGGCTGCAACAGCAAGTAAAGCTCGGACAGTAGTCAGATGGGTCACAGGTGCAAAAGTCTCATCATAGTCAATACCCTGAGTTTGTTGAAAACCTCTGGCCACAAGACGAGCTTTATATCGCTCAATAGACCCGTCAGATTTGATTTTAACCTTGAAGACCCATTTGCACGTGATAGGTACAGCACCAGCAGGTAACGGAACAACATCCCATGTACATGTGCGATGAAGAGCATTTAATTCATCAGTCATAGCAAGCTGCCACTCAGGTATACCAGAAGCCTCTTTATAAGATGATGGTTCAGCAATGACTGCACCAGCACGGGGAAACCCATAACGTTCTGGAGCTGCAATATTGCCACGGTCACGAAGATGATACCCCTGATTAAAAACAACATGAGAGTCATCATTGTTATTACAAGTATAAGTAACAGGGTCATCATCAGGACTGGCCGTGGGAGTAGAGCGAGGACGACGAATGTAAGTCTGAGTGACAGGTGGTTTGGAAGCGTAAGACTGAGATGGTGTGGAAGTGGAAGGTGGTGTGATGGGAATAAGAACATCTGGGGTAGAAACAGTAGGTGGTGATACTGATGAAGTTTCAGAAATGGGAGGAAGGCTCATGAAGGAGGTAGACTCTGTGGAATAAAAAGAAGAATGAGTGGAAGAGTTGTAAAAGAAGGGTCGGTTTTCATTAAAGCTCATATCTCGAGAAATACGCATGCGACGAGAAAATGAATCATAACACCGATAGCCTTTATGTTCAGGGTTGTATCCAAGAAAAACACACTCAACAGATTGAGCAGTCAATTTAGTACGTTCACGAGATGATAATAGGACATAACACGTACATCCAAAAAGTCGAAGGTGGTCATATCGTGGAGGAGTTCCGAAAAGAACTTCACCAGGTGTTTTGCCAGAAAGTTTGGATGACGGTTGTCTATTGATTAGGTAAACCGCAGTAGAAACTGCTTCACCCCAAAAATGTGAAGGGACAAAAGAAGATATCAACAAAGTGCGAGCAGTTTCTATAATGTGACGGTGTTTGCGTTCAGCCACACCGTTCTATGCATGAGCACCAGGGCAAGAAAGTTGAGCAAGAGTACCCTTTGATGTCAAAAACTGGCGAAAATTATCAGATAAATATTCACCACCAGAATCAGAACGAAAGGTTTTAATATGAGTGGAAAATTGAGTGTGAATCATGCGAGCAAAGGTTTTATAAATAGAAATCAGCTCAGAGCGGCGTTTCATGAAATAAATCCAAGTGTAGCGAGAATGATCATCAATGAAAATGACATAGTATTTATATCCACCTTTTGACACAAAAGGTGCAGGACCCCAAATATCAGAGTGAACCAAATCAAAGGGTTCAACAGAATGAGAATCACTAGTAAAATATGGAAGTTGTATTTGTTTTCCAAGATGACAACCCTTACAATGAAAATCAGACTCAACCGAAGTATGACCTAAGCAACCTGACTTTATTAGAGTAGACAATCTAGATCCACACAAATGACCTAGACGATGATGCCACTGGGCAAAAGACGCAACAGAAGCAAGGGTAGCTGGAAGCACATGCGCTGGAGATGTAGCCAAGGAAGGAAGCCGCAAAGAGTCCAAGATGTAGAGGCGAGGAGCGGCTCTACGGCGACGGCCAATCCCAATCACTTCCCCTGTGCGAAGGTCCTGTACAAAACAAGATGAGTCATCAAACCCGACAAATCAATTATGATCCGTAATTTGACCTACTGAAAGAAGGTCCATAGATAGCTCAGGAACAAAGAAAATATTAGGTACTGTAAAGTGTGGATCAGAAAGAGACCCCTTATGAGTAATGTGGCATACAGTACCATCAGCTGTCTGCACTGAAGCACCATCTGTGACAGGTGTACTAGAAGCCAACTTTGACTGATCAGATGTGGCATGAAAGGAGGCTCCTGAATCAAGTACACAGGCCGACTCTGAAGTACAAGCGGACGAAGTGGCAGCAACAGCAACTGAGCCTCTAGTAGATGGTCCTGGACCACGACCATGAGCAGCACGTCGTGCACGAAAATCAGTCAACTTCTCAGGAAACTTGACAAAACAAAGCTCAGATCGATGATTGGTCTTGCCACAATGATCACAAGGCTTAAAAATATTCTTAGGTTTCTGGGCAGCAGCCAACACACTGTGAGGATTACCACCAGTAGAGGACAGAGAATTAAGACGAGTCTCTTCAGCAAGTAAATCAGACAACGCCTTAGCCATAGTGAGAGTGTCAGAGCCCTGAAGTAAACGAGCACGAAGAGAATCAAACTCGGCCCGAACACCCATAACAAATCTGTAAGTGAAGAACTTCTCAATAAACTTATGAGCCAGACATGGATCAGTAGTACAAGCAGGCACCATTTATATCAAAGCACTCATCAGGCGATCAAAGGCTGAGTAGTACTCATCAATACTCATATCATTTTGCTCAATAACATGTGTCTGCTGCATGAGGGTGTATAATAGAGCACCACTGTCCTGAATAAAACGCTCCTTCAAATGAGACCAGATGGCTTTAGCAGTTTTGAATTTAGATAAACTCATAATCATAGACGGTTTGACGCTGTTCACCATAGCAGCCATCACTTTACCATCATTAAGCTGCCATGTTTTGATATCAGCAGCATTGCGACGATCATCAGCAAGAACGGGTGCCGCATCAGTCAAATGAAAGAGTAATCCATGTCCCCGAAGTGCAGTCTCAACACAGAAAGCCCACTCCGGATAATTTTGACCATCAAGAGTGATATTGACCACAATAGCATTTGTCGCCATATTGAATTGAATCAAAATCAAGGAGAATAGAAAACCTGAGACCAAAGACCAAACAAACCAGAGCACAGCGGCTGGTGGGAGCAGCGGCGTCGTAGATCCGCGGTCAGTGCAGATTTCCGGTGGGAGCAGCGGATCTGCAGCCCTGCGTGCAACGACAGCAGACGGGGATCCGCGGAACTTGTCACAGGCGGTAGAACGGCGCAGGCAGAGATAGAAATCCGCCCCTGGCGCACTGCCCCTGGCAGTGGAAGGCGCCCTGCCCCTTGGAATACCGCGGACGACGGACACCCCTGGCGGCGGATCCAAGCGGCGGACAGTCCTGGCGGCGGATCCAGGCGGCGGACAGCCAGGCGACGGATCCAGGCGGCGGATCCAGGCGGCGGACAGCCCTGGCGGCGGATCCAGGCGGCGGACGGCGCTGAGATGAGAGAGATCCGCCCTGGCGGCAGATCGATGAGAGCTGGCGAACAGGGAAGGCCGCGCGCCCCTAGCGGCGGGCAGCGCGCGACGGCAGACAGGAAGCTGGCCGGATCTCCTGGCGGCGGATCGAGGAAGAGGACCGCGATGGCGGACAGGAGGCTGGCCGCGATTGGCAGCACAGCGACGGCGCGACAGCGCCCAAAAAAATGGATCAGGGCCGGATTTAGACTAAACCCTAACCCTAACCTGCTTTGTTACCATGTAACTAACCTTGATTAGGCGAGATGATTACCCCCGTGGGTACTGTAGCATATATATAGGCAGACAATAATATATGGGCCTTAACACTCAGTAATCATGATTTTGCTTTAGCATCATCTTTATGAACCTATTGGTTCTGCCAAACCATACTTCTTTAAACTTCTTGGGAATGAGTATACCTATGGTTCCAGATGGTACCTTGGGGTTTATAACAGAATACTGTCTAACTGGATAAATATCAAGAGTCCTGATTCATGAATTACATTGTTCTTCAATATATTCTTGTATTTTTCTGAATATTGTCCTTCGAGGCTTTTCTTCTAGAGGTATATTATTAATCCATTAGTGGTCTAATGTGAACTTATCTGCTGCATGCTTGTTCAGGTTCAAATTGCTCCGGTCCTTGCAAAACTGTGCTTAGAGTTTTCTGATGTTTATATAGGTACGATGCATGAGGGGATCTCGGATCCCCTATTTTTGTGTAGCTTATGTGCCCTTATGACCCTCTTGATTATACTTGGTGATATATTTCATGCAGGGTGTCATCGGATATCAAGAGCTGGGCCCTTGGTTGTGAATCTTACCGGAAAGGTAGATGATGAATTCTCTGGACAATTCAGCTAACTACTTTAATCCCGCAAATGATTGTAAATACTGTTCCTTCTGTATTTTCTACACGTTGTTAGAACAGAAAACTAAAGGAAAACGTTATACTAGTTAGTTAGCTTGTCTTAAACTCTCATATTTACAGAGGGAGTAGCACATCTGCAAATTACATTTATTCACTACACATTAAGGCCTTGTTTGGATATTCTCGTGTTCACCTCAATCTACATGTAGGTGGATTAGAGTGAAACTTAAACTAATTTACACCTCAATTCATCTTAATACATATGGATTGATATGAATACGAGAGTATATAATGAGGATTTCAGCTAATGCACTATTTAATCGCCCTACAGACTTAAATCTTGTTTTCTTGAAACCAAAACTATGTGAGCTAATGAAAATATAGGCATGGCTGATAACACGGAAGTATTTTTCTCTCTCATAGTTCAAATAGGAACAGTAGCTATTTTATTATTATAACTCAAAATCAAAATCATGTGAAAGGCAAACCTGGTGGACTGAGTCACTAGATCACAGCTCCGAAACAGCCTCTCCGAATTTGTGGAGAAGGTGTTCCTTGGTTTTATCTCTTTTCTAGATCGAGTCTCCAGACACTGAGTCTGCTCTTTTAGGAAATGGAAACACTATTTTTCTTATATTTAAGTTTATCCAATTTCTCATATAATTATGTATATCACAATTTCAGGATAACCATAGGGTAGATGCGGCTGCTGAGAAGTTGACAAGCAGATTTGAAGGACAATTTTCCCAAGTTGACAGTTGCAAATAAGCTTTCAGAGTACACACCTCTAATTTTGTCAGATTCTTTTCGCCTGAAGCTCTGAGATTGTGCAGGACTAATGATGGTACTTAACTGCTTTAAACCGACGACCAAAATAAACCACAGAAGCTGGTACCATTCTGAAGCAACAAACATTATTTAGGGACATAGGAATTTTGTACTAGGAATTGATAACTGGCTGAGTTCTAGCATATTGTAGCTTTCACAGATAATATTTTGACTGGGTTAAGAGCTCATAATTATACATTCCAAATCAGTCCAATTATAGTACCCTCTCAGTCCCAAAATATTATCGTTGTAGCTTTTGATATTTATGTTTATGTTAAAATAGATGATGATGAATCCAGCCAGATATATAAAATAAATATATTAATTATTGTATGAATCAACTAAAATGTTAAGACGGATTTTATTTTGGGACGGAGGTAGTATAATTTATAGCATAATTTTACTGTTCGATCCTGATGTCTTAATTTGTTTGACCTTTGCTACTTGTGGCTGCGCTTACTGATGCAAACATTGATGCTGAAATTTTGTGTTGTTTTATTTTTCCTGGGAGTGTAATTGTGTGAGATGTTGCTATAGGTGATGCAAATACATATCCGAGGGGTCCATCTCCTTGCCTCTAGATTAATTAGCCGGCAGAGTCAGCAATATTGCTGCGATCACTTTGCGGTAAACGTGTCTAAATTAAACATTTAACTTGAACGGACTACTTCAAATGTTCCAAGGAATATGCTTAGGGGTGTTTGAATGCACTAGAGATAAGGTCAAACGTCTTAAGTTAAACGTGTCTAAATTTGACTTGACTATACAAATGTTTTTTTTCCAACAAATCATATACAAATGTGCTATATCTACAATAACAAGTGTATGTACCACCAAAAAATATGCAGGGGCACTTGGGGCTCTATCTAATTAAGGCATGTTTTATTTTGAACATCCAAAACGTTACATATGTTGAAAAAAGGTAGTCAAACTATCCATGAGTGCATTTATAGCGAATACAAATTTATAATCAAATTCATATTTAAAATGCTTCTACGCTGGATTTATAACTCCAAGTGATACATTTTTGTAAAAAAACTAGCATATAGCTCATGTTAACGTTACAATCCTGAAGAGAGGTTGACAACAACGACGGTGTGAGGTGAGAGGTTGATGGTGGCGACGATGTGAGACGCGAGGGGACATGGGAGGGGTGCAAGGAACGAAGAGGGGAGGGATGAGAGAAATGTTATTAATTAGATTTGAATAAGGAAGAGTGAATTATCCAATGATCTGAAATGTTGGTTTTGTTGGTGTGTTAAGTCAGAGTGTAATTTGATGGATTTAGTGGATGTTATATGTGTGTAGGTGATTTAGTTGGGTGTTTTTTTGAAAGTTTAAACCGATGGATTATACAGTGGCATAGATAAGGTTCAAAATTCTCCTTGCAAAAGAATAACATATATTCTAATGCTATTATTACTATCCTAAATTATACTTTTTCTAACCCAAAGTAATTACATGTCTTATTTAACTGTATTCTACCACTCTATCCTACACTATACCTTCTCTGTCCCAAAATAAATACACATATCACTCATCAAGAAGTCAAGCTTTTCAAATTTGGCCATATATATAATGCTTATAATTTATAATAAATATCATTAGATTAGTAATCATATATGTATTTTTTCATTAAACTTATTTAGTGATTTTGTCAACGTTCGTGGAAGACATACCACTGAATATTAGCAAAACACCATTCATGACTCAACGCTAGGCTAGCATTTTTACCACGACATGGCCGTGCCGGTCCGTTAGCACACAAAAAAAACACATATCACTTATCAATAAGTCAAACTTTTCTAAATTTGACCATATATATAATACTTATGATTTGTAATACATGTCATTAGATTAGTTATCATATATGTTTTTTCACTAAGCTTATTGAGTGACTAGGTGAGTGCCCGTGCGTTGCAACGGTGAAATTAGTGCAATAATAACATATGTATAAAGCCTGAACGAGTAAAAATATGGTTTAGAAAAAGGTCTAGAGTGGAGTTTCTAAAATTAAGAACATGTTGCTTGTTTAAAATTTGTTTTTATGTTGCACAATTCCTTGTTGGACCGAGAACTATTAGATACTGGTTCCAGACATAGCCTGACTTGTTTATTAGCTAACACAAATTGGAATGGTATGAAGACCCGAGAACTGTAGAAGTATTAAGTTTTTAGACATAGCCACATAATTCGAAGGTTGTAAGGAAAAGTGAAAACCAAAGCAACAATTACCTCATCAAAGAGGGCCCTATATGAATTTAGGTCATGATACAAAGGCCTTCCCTTAGTGCTACAATACTGCAGTGCTTCAGTGATGTAATATGCAACTTTCAGGGAAACATTTCATCAAAGGCCTTCTATCAGCGCTACAATACTCCAGTGCGTTAGAAGCATCTTCAACAGCTGAAACCATGGTTTAAAAGGCGACGCCTAGGCGTCCAGGCGACGATCGGAGCTAGGCGTCGGCGCCGCCCAGGTAAAATGCGTATGGCGTCCGCCTTGGCGAGGTAGGCGTCCGTCTTGGCGTAGTAGGCGTCTGGGCGACGCCTTAGCATCTAGGGTTTGTACTGGGCCTCGCGTTTTGGGCTTCCTGTGCGCGCGCGGCAATCCTCTCCATGTGCGCCGCAAATTTGTCTGCTCCCTCTTCCCTGCGCGCGGCAATCCTCTTCCCTGCGCGCGGCAAATCTGTCTGGTCCTCCCTGCGCACGCACTCTCTCGCGCACTCTCTCCCTACGCGCGGCTACTCCCTGCTCCCTACGCGCGAGCGCGGCTGCTGTTCACTGCTCTGGGCGCGCGGCTGCTGCTCTGCTCTAGGCGCAGCTGGCTGCTCTCTGCTCTGGGCGCGGCTGGCTGCTGCTCTGGGGTCTGGTCACGCGGCTGCTCTCTGCTCTGGGGTCTAGGCACGGCTGGCTGCTGCTGCTCTGCTCTGGGGTCTGGGCGCGCGACTGCTCTCTGCTCTGGGGTCTGGGCGCGGCTGGCTGCTGGCTGCTGCTCTCTGCTCTAGGGTTTGGTTGCTTGGTATTTTGTAACAGCTGTTTGTAACAGCTACTAAGGCGTCGCCTAGGCGCCCGCCTAAGTCGCCTAGGCGGTCAGGCGGTGGCTGGGCGCCTAGTTCCGCCTAGCCGTCTTTTAAACCATGGCTGAAACAAATAGAAGTGAATCTGAATCAAGCCTAAAAGTTGACCATAAAAACACATTCGCAAATTATGTCATGGGAGAACGGATATGCTTCAATTCTTAAGACAACTCCTTACTATTCTATATATAGAGTATTAAATATTAGCATCCGACGTACAAATGAGCGAGCAGTTTTAGTTATGGCTTTTATGTCCTCCTTTCTTGTCCACGCCTTGGACATAGAGCCAGCATCTCTACTGAACTGTGTTGAGGACCCATAAATTTGCTTCAATTTAGTATACATAGAAGAAATATATGTGAGTTGAGCACAATTCACCTATCCTTCATGCAAATCAAAACTCTTCCAACTTCTTCTTTTGCCTTTGATTCAGGAACAGTCCTTCCATGCTTCTCCAGCTTCATAAGCAGTACTTTCTCAGTTGGTTCATCGAGTTTGAAAGCTGACAATACACTGCAACGCATCAAAACAACGACTTGTTACACCGAAGTGGGCATGTTTTCTTGAGTGCAAATAAGCAGTCATAGCAATCTGCCAATCTAGCAAGTGAATTGCTATGACACAGGATCTATAGAACAATAAACAATACAAAAGGGGTCATAGTTCACATTTTAGGAGTTTTAGCCTTTGACAGTGGCGCACAAGGAGGGCAAGATACTTTGGGGCAGATCACAACATTAGGAAACAATAGCTCACATATGCACGTTCATTGATATGTAGATGACAAAAAACAATGGATGTGTTTAACTGTGAACATATACTGCACAACATACTTCATGCTGCATATAAAGGACCCATAGCGGCCAGATCACAACAATTACCAGGTAAGCTTCATGGTTAGCAACAATCCTCCTGATGATAGTACTTGTAGTCATATCCAAGGGACTCTCTAGTCGACATTAAATGCCCATAGCCATTGGAACAACATATAGGTTTAAATCATCCTACAATATGTGATAGGAACAATTAGTTATCAATGGTGCAACATCTGTGTGTTAAAGTAAAGAAACGGTTCTTACAAATACTATTCGATAAAATGTTGTAGCATAAAAACTCTTTGCTAACAACCAATACAAAACTAAATATTTACAAATCAAATTCTTACTTGAGGTATGGCAGTCATTATCTTCATGAAGGAAGGATTTTTTATGATAAAATTCCCTAAATTTGTTCTATCTATTTTTCCTTACTACGAGCAAGAAGAAACTCATTATTTGTTCTACTATTTTCACAAAGATGTTCATATTCAATGGGTGGTGAAAACACATAAATTGGTATGCTTATGAAAGTTCAATAATCTAAACAGAGTCTAGAACACAAAGGAGGGACAAATAAAATATTTTTCAGGCAGGATATAATACCTGTTTTGAAAAGAATCGCCACAAGACCAATGTGAGTGCAACTGTTGATAATAGATTACACAGCAAACCTTGGGTTCCTACTGTCCATATAAGAAAGCTGCAATACTTAGGATGGCGCATAAACCTGTATAATTAAGTCGAATATATAACAAATGAAACTTCTGAATCGTTGTAGGGCAAATGTGGAGTAGTAACTCAATAAATTTCGAGCTATTGCAAAAAGTAAAGAATCATTTACCTATACAGTCCATGCGTGATCAACTGATGCTGATCTTCATAATAAGTTCTTATAACGTGCGTGAAGGCACGTCCAGCTATCACTACAGCAAATTTATGAATTTTCACCGATAATAACCATTAGAAGGCCAATATTACTAACAAACCAGAACTCCTTTACTTTCAGGAAACTAAAAACTTCTGTCAGGTGTTCCAGCAATGCAAAACCCATTGCCAATACATACTGCTTGCTAATAAGAAGTGTTGCATCAGAAGGAACTTCATTACTAACAACACCGCCAAAAGTAAAGACAGGATAATGCGAAGTATAATCTAAACTATAATAATTAAGGACCAATAAACTAATAATCAATAGCATCAACATACACAAGCCAAATGCTTCTTCAGGTGCTGTTTGATCAGTGTCTAGTTGCTAAATAAAGTTTTGGGCTTTTGGATGTCTTATTTGAATACTGAATATATCAACCCAAAAAAACTTGGTGAACTATGCTCTCCCATGGCATTAATGCTATGCAGGAATCTGAAATTGAATACCAAGATACATATTTACTTTAGCTTTGTGAACTGTTGGAAACAGAGGTCACTATGTTGTATTTTGCTATAGAGCAGGATATTTGAGTTTTTTTAAATGTCACACAAGAGAATTAAGAATTTGATGATGTTTGACATTGATTCCGGACTTCAGTTCTTGCATTGCACATCCTCATCCAGTTCTTTACTGTTATCATCCACCATGTGGGCACTTGTTTTTAACACTAGACTATTCATGTGCTTATCTTTTGGTGCTCATTTTTAGGACATATTACTTAGAGATCAAGGTAGTTCAAGTTGGGGGTTCTCAAAGAGAAAGAAATTGTTATGCGCGTTCTTTTGGGACAATGCCATTTTGCCAAAGAAAAAGAACATATAAAAGATAAAGGGTAATTTTCTCCCAAGAACTACAAAATGAGTGGTTCCCTATCAAAGGCACATGTGGCTAAGCTAGAGAATTCTTGGGAGACCAGAGGTGTGCAAAAACTGTAAATTTGAGAGTTGGGACAATAAATTGCAGGCATTGACCTCCCCTTGTCATGACCTAGACCATCTCTAAGCAAAACAACAGTACTGGGGATCTGCATGACAAAAGGAAGACTTAATCTCGATCTGTAGTGAAGAGCAAACCCAGAGTCCAGGCTTGTAACGTGTTAAACTTGGAGTACTAAACAGAGAGCAAGAGACTGGCCCTGCTACCATACAGGTTTCCTGGCCACATTTTGATGATTTGTTATTAAAATGTGATAAGTAATCTAGACTCTAGAGTGACAGTTTTAGGCAATTCGTACACGGAAAATGGCGTGACCCAATAGGGAATTAATTGATGGTTGCAAGAATGGTAGTTGCGGTATATAGCGAGAAATACCGGTAAGGTAGCAGCTTCCAGGAAAAAAGCTTACATCTCATCGGTGCCGTAGAACCAGACGAAGAACTTTTTTGGCGTTGGCTTACATTCCCAGTCCTCGGGCTTGCTGACCTGTGCAGACACAGAATTTAGAGCATTAGCCGAAGCGAGGCGAGTAGACACGGAAAGGATGAGGTGGGAAGGGAGTGAAACCCACAAACTTGATAGGTCTCTCATTCTTTTGGGACTTTGACCAGAAAGCTTCATGATAGCCTACAACAAAAGTTTTTTAAGGCATTGTTCCAAATTACATCATAATATGATAGATGATAAAGGAAGAGAAAAAAGGAGTGAAGTAATACTTTTGCACGACTCAAGGCAACTTCATGTGAAATTAGAAGCATCGTGAAAGCATATGGTTATTTTGTAATAATCATCGCTAAGCAAGTAGGATGTAGTTACATGAACAATTCAGTTGTAGCCTATACATTGAAATCCTTCGAACTATATAAAGCTGCCTCAAATGTTGTGGACAAGGAACTAAATGGATTGTCAAGCGCATTGTCCTATATAATCAATGGATCTAGTTGTTGAACCGAGAAGCACTAGACACCAAAATTGTAAGCTGACTCTAGCAAAATAATTAACGAAAAAATGGGAATCAAATACTAAAAAAACATTGAGATCTTCAAAAGGAAAAAATGGTCATGATTATTTGTACGAAGGTATTCAATACCAATTGGGTCATTTATGCTGTAAAATAAGAAAATATATTTTTAGCTATGTTTTTAAAAACAATGTCAACAGTATGTCATGTATAAAAAATCTTGGAGTACCGCATCAATTTTCAGAAGGATGAACCAAAGGGATTAAATATATTGGCCATAGATGACAGAATCAAAGCGAAAAAAGGATCGAATGGGCCTCGAGCTGTCGCTGTCGAAGAGGATGCTGAAGACAATTATATAAAACAAACAACACATATATTATCATTTGCCAACAACCATTACAATGTTACTCCCCACTAATTAAGGCTTTTTTATGGAGGACTTTCACTGGGAGAGGACAATGTTGAATGTCTCCTAGCCTCCTCCATGTCCAGCGTCTTCGACTTCCTCGACATAGAGCTCCTCCATGTCCAGCTCGTGCAAGACATGAAGAACTAAATAATGATAAATCTCACTCCTGCAAGGAACTGTAAGAAAGGGGCGAGAGGTCAGGGGTGGGTTCTGACCTAAAGAAGATGCAGTCTAGCTCCGCCATTTCACAGCTGCCGCAGGCTGCGTGGCTCACATGCGGGTTGTGGGGAGGCTCAAGAAAGGCCCGACAGAGGGGAGAAGGGGAGCACGATGCAACACATCGACCTAATCTCGATGTCCCGCTTCTTGTCAGCCGTCGTAGAGTACGCAGTGGATCAATCGCGTGGGTGGATGATCCTTGCGGGGTCGTATGCCTCCGTAACTGCCGTGCGCTGAGGCCGACCCTCGTGAGGCCGTACGACACCAAGGCCGACCATGCTTGGCTACGCGACCGCGTTCCCAGGCTGCCTGCGCCGAGGCCCTAGAGTTATGTCCACTGGATCTAGATCCGCAGAAGCGAGTGGCGCGGCGGTGGCAACGGTGTTAGGGGAGGGCGGTGGAGGCAGGGGGAGGAGGGAAGTCTAAGAGAGGTCACGGCTGCGGCGAAGGGTGGTCCCGCATGGGGAGAGAACACACGGAGGTGGTGGTGGGGCGGTTGCGCACGGGGAGGCCGACGCACGGAGCGAACACAGGGGGACAGCTCACGCAGGGGATGTGGGGAGGTGGTGGCGGCAGACGGACGAGCGAGAGCTAGGTTGCTCGCGCGGGCGGGGGGACGCGGGATGGACGGACGATACACGAAAACGGAGGCATGGCAACAAACAGACGGTCCAGATTGAGAAAAGGCAGAATGAGGGAGAGGCAGGCTACCCTTGTAGCCTTAATAAGTAGTAGAGATTATGTACTGACCGTGTAACCGAAATGTGCTCTCCAATCTTTGGTCCCTCTGATGGTATCAAAGGCTCCATAGCAAGCATGATCTTCAACTGAAGAACAGGAGACTTGAGCAGCAGTTTGATTTGAAAACGAGTATCTTAATTAAAACCTTCCAATAACAGAATTGCATTTGCAATTTGGAGCAGGATTTAAATAACACAGCGCGACCGTAGAACAGAAGATCTATATCTAACTAAATCGGTGTTATCAGAAGAATAAGCTAAATCAAAGCAAAAAAAGGGCCAATTAGTATTTCATAGTGTACTTATTTGGCATCATAAATGTTGGTATTGTTTTCTATAAAGTCAGCCAAACTTAAATAATTTGACTTATTACAACTCTAGAAGTTGTCTTCGTACGTGCCTCTGATCCTTGGCTGCATAAATTCGAATTAATATTACCCATCTTGTGATATGCTGCTATGTGGTTGTAATGCAATATATAAACTTTTAGTTATCATGTTACCTTGTTAGGGGGGATTGGACCAAAATCCAAATCCTAACAAAGGAATCCAATTATAATCCTACTACAGAAAGTCCACCATCCAGTCCAAACATATCTCAATGTGCTTAGAGTCTAATTTAATCCAAGTACCTCAAGTTGGAATCTATCCATCATGATCCAACCATCAGCCATCGCATTCATCGTGACCCAACCATCTCAGCAAGGCGTCTTACTCTTCCCCTTCCCCATCACAGGCAACTTGACCACCAAGCGAAGCTGACTCTCTCATCTCATCTATCATGTCAGATCTCCAGCCAGAGCTCTCCGCAAAACTACTCACTGTGAAACTCCAATGTTAGCCTTCATCCATCAGGCACTGGACACTCCACATGATCCTCACTGCAGAACTCCAAGTCATGACCATATTGAGATACACAGCATGATCCTGGCCCGGAGCTGTTGGTGTCTGTATTAACCTCTACTTGGTCAATGCCTATACTGTCTAGCTACTGTTGTTGCACTCCGCTACGTTACTGCCTCCGTGCTCTACCTCAAGGCCCATCACTACGGCATCATCATCACCCTACATATGCCTTTGCTTTGTGCTTGGTATGTCACCCACTCCACTCCAGTGACCTATTAAATGGAACACCATGCCAGGTTGTGCCATGGTCGTAGAGACAAGTGAAATGACCATTATCTTGCTTCATCTTTGACGCCAGTGGTCTATGGAGGTCACTTGATGGTTCGAATGAGAAAGTCTAGTTGCTTTGTGCTTGGTATGTCACCCACTCCACTCCAGTGACCTATTCAATGGAACACCATGCCAGGCTGTGCCATGGTCGTAGAGACAAGTGAAATGAACATTATTTTGCTTTATTTGATCACATGGTTTTGGATGTCCAAATCCAAACATATCATATTCATGTACATCCAAAGCAGGCAGGGTTAAATTGGACTTTGGATTTCCCAAATCCAATCCCACATGTACTTGATAATGCATCATTTAAATTACTGAACACCTATAGATTATACATACAATAGCTTGAATGTGCTTTCTACATTGGATTACTATGCTTAAAACCTTGAACGACAACAACTTATTTATATGCATTAGCCCCTATAATGTGGTTTTGGATGACCAAAAGTTCAAAAAAAATGATCGTTAAGAGTTATTCCAAATTTTGTGATCCTGCATATGTTGAGAAGATTCTGTTTCACCGGTTATGTCACTACAGATGTAGATGTAGTTTCTAGACACTGTTTTGTAATGGACTGCTTCAAAGTTTTTTGTTTTATGGATCCATAATCTCAGTTGTCCCATATGCCAAATCCAATTATGCTAATCATTTAGCTGAAGCCAGCAGTACTCGTTGTGTTGCAGTTATAGTGATATTTTCTACAATGCATTTCTGTCATATGTGAGAAAGCGTTCTGATGGAAAACACTCAAAGTTTCAGCATGTATTTACTGTGTTCCAGTTTTCAAGACTTTTGAGTTTTGTTTACGCTATACTGCTTGACAGTTTTAACCACCTAAGACACCAACAGTCATGTATTTTGGGGTCTTTTAGTCATTTAATTCTTGGTAGAACTTGTGTACCATAGTTAGTAGTTAGTAATTTACCTGTGTACCTGTGCAGAGTACAGGACTGTATCTGGTGTTGCTGGGCCTCTGGTCATATTGGATAAAGTAAAGGTGTGCACAGTTTTCTCCAATATGATGCTAACTACCCTGCAGATTTTGAACAGCTCATTCTGCGCGTGAAATTGCATCGTACCTTGGGTGTCCATGGGGACGATGTCGTCGGGGTCATCGTCGTCGCCATCCTTGCTTCTGAATTTACCTCATGAGGCCCCAATCTCAAACGACACTGGGCTCTCCTCCCCCAATCCGTTGGATTAAGCCACTTCCGTGGTTTGACGGCCTCTTCAAAAGATGTACCACTGCTCAGTAAATCCATCTCCTTGGACAAATCACCTGTAAGTTGCAAAGTTGGTGCCGACCAAGTTAGGAGAGGGCAGGAGCCGGCGCACGGTAGCGTGTGCGGTCGGCGGCGAAACGGGGCCGACGAGTCAGGGGAGGGCAAGAGCCGGCACAGGGCAGGGCGTGCGGTCAGCGGTGAAACAGGGCCGACGGTTGGAGGCCGTGGCCGAGGGTGAGGCGGGCCGATGGAGCAGGCCCATGGGCGACGACGGGGACATGAACTTGAAGACGAGGTCAGGAAGAGAATGGCGTGGAGGGCAAGGGACCGAACGGAAGCCATCGCGAGGGGGTTAGCAGCGAAGCGTGGCTGGTGGTCGGAGGCCGTGGCCGAGGGTGATGCCTGCGTGCTGGTGGAGCGGGCCACGAGCGACAGCGGGAACAGGGACCCGAGACTGCCTGCGGGATGAGGAGTAATGGCGCTGGTCAGGCATGGGGCGGGTGAGGAGCGACCGACGACGGGTGAGGAGCCGCCGCGCGAGAGCTGCGTGGCCGACGGAGAGCCTGCAGACATCTCTAGGGTTTTTCCTAGATGGGTCGTATACAATTGAATTGATAGATGGGCCTCATATCAGCCAGCCAAATAAATTCCATGTTCTCTACCGCGGCGCAAATAAATGGTACCATATCGGCTAGCAAAAGAGTGCGATAGCAACTTATAAACGCGGCTGCTACAGAGAATACAATCAGCTCTTGGAATCAGTTGGTGGTATTGTGAACATGTATTGAATTTTTGCGCGCGCAGATGGACGATCCAGATTGAACAACAACGATGTGGATGAACGATCCAGATTGAACAACAGCGATGTACGATCCAGATTGAACGAAGGCAGAACGGCAGACTACCCTTAGAGCCTTAATAAGTAGTAGAGATTTTGTCAGCGTGGAAAGACATGCCGCCAAATATTAGCAAAACGCCCTTCATGACTCAACGCTAAGCTAGCATTTTTACCACGACACGCTTGGACTGGTTCTTTAACACTGCATGCCCATCGTGTCCCATTCGAATGGTGAAAATGGCCAAAAAAGGGGCGGCACATAGTGCATACCATATTTATTTATGCTATGCTATATTAAAGATAGATGTTATAAATATACATACACTAATAATTTTAAATTTTAAAATATAATCATACTAGATCGGGTTAACGTTGCATGTCGAGAATACGGCCCAAGTCTTATGCTAGGCCAGCACAAACTCATTTTCTATCGTGTCCTAGACCGACCCACTAGACACGATCCATGCACCGCCTATCCACATGCATCCCTATCCGGCGATATATCTTAGAGACAAATTTACCTAATTGGTGATCTTATCCATGCGGTGAAGGTGGCAATAAAAAGTCCACAAAAATTACATGTGCGGAAAACTTTCTCTGGGCTAGTTGTCTGGCTGGCTGGGCGTTCAGGTTTACCCAAAATTTCGGGTTGGACTTTTCAAGTTTTTTATATTTCGGGTTTCAAGCAGCTAAACTCAAACTCATACCTAAACTTTCGGGTACCCGTAATTTCAGATACGGGTTCGGGTAATAGTAAATTACACCAATTTTACCAACCATGCATCGAACATTATACACAAAATTCCCGTTCCAATCACTCACCGGTCACTCGACTCACACATAGCAGAGAGCACACACGTCTAGTCTAGTCGTCCAAAGTTCACACTACACAACACAATAACACACAGCACTACAAGCCTACAGCAGTACACATTTCAGCAGTACACAGGCACACAACATAGTAGCAGGACTAGCAGCACAGTACACATTCCAGCTTACTTTAGCACACGACAGTACCACACAGTGGCTCACTAGCTAGGGTTAGGCTGTCTCCAACAACGTCCTCTAAATTTCATTCTCTAAAGGAATATTCTCTATCCTTTACAGCACGCTCTAAAAGATTCTGTTCTCTATATCTTCATCATCTCCAGCAACATTTTCTAAATTTCATCCTCTATATCTCATTCACCATATTTTCACCCATCATATTAACAAAAATGGTTGCACTATTTTTTTAACCGGATCAAATTACACAGATTATATATTTAGAGTACAGGGTACTTTACAGTCTCTTGTTGGAGATAGGGCTGGACAAAAAACCCGTAACTCGAAATCCGAACCCGGAATACCCGAACCCGAAATACCCGAAACCCGAATTTTGTTCGGGAATTTCGGGTAGCAACTCGCAAAACCCGAATTTATTTCGGGTAATTCGGGTATCACAATCGGGTACCCGAAATACCCGAATTACCCGAACTTTCATGTGTCATGTACTCATGTCATGTTTAATTATTAATTTGTACATCTATAATTATGTGTAAGTGTGCATAACTTGTGATTGTACGTTGCTTGTGTTTTATATGTCCATGTATATCATTATTCAAACTATATTTTTATACTAATTTAATAGGGTGTATGCGTTTTTATGAAGCCAACACAGTAGTTCGGGTAGTTCGGGAATACCCGAACTCGAACCCGAAATTCTGGGTACCCAAATTTTCGGGTATTGTAAAACCCGTTGTAATTTCGGGTATCGATTCTCAAAATCCGAAATTTAAAATACCCGAATTACCCGACCCAAAATTTTCGAGTAACCCGAACGCCCACCCCTAGTTGGAGACAACCTTAGGTCTCGGGCGTCTATCTGTTGTCTCACTATCTAGGCGAGTGGGGCGTGGGCGACTTGGCTAGTTAGCTAGGCCGTGGGGCATGTCGTACTGGCGTGGGCAGGCAGGCGACTTGCTACAACCGCTAGTGCGCACGCGGGGCTATGGTATTTCGGGTTAAATGAGTAATTTGGGCACCGTAGATAGGGCTGGATAATGAGTCAGCTCGGCTCATTTTGGCTCGGCTCGTTCTAGCTCGTTAGTGTAACGAGCTAGCTCGGCTCGGCCTATTATAATAACGAGCTAAATGTCCAGCTCGGCTCGGCTCGTTTGTCAGCTCAAGCTGGCTCGATAAGCTCGTGAGCCATACTAACAAAAAACACAAACTCATGAACATACATGCATAGAAGTGTATAAACATGTATATAACAACAGCATACATTGTAAAATAAGAAAATAAATATTTAAACCACTTCCATAATTCATAGTTTAATACTTCCATTCCATATCTCCATGCCTAATCTAGGCAACACTCCATCAATCCAAAATATTAATATGCAATACAAGTATGCAGCCACATGTGACATGCCCACATATCGATTTACACATCAAATACAACAATCCATCATAGGCTCATAGTCTATGGACTTAAACACATCAATTTCCACTCTCTAGTTAAAAAAGTCACCAAGAGATAATTTTAAAGCTAGCATGAAAATAGACACAAAGGCAAAATCTACTTGTCCTCCACTCTAAGTATCTAATGGTACACTCTCTTAAACTTGATAGTAAGCACCAACATCAAATGAGTATCTCTTTAATTAAAATTCATCAGTTCTACAATAAACAAGTAAAATGTTGAATACCTACTAGCTACTTGCCACCACACGTTGTTTCAACGATGATTTGTTAGGGCTCGGGATTCAAGAGCCACAAGGTCGAAGACTCGCAGCGCAGTTGTTGCCGCCGATCGTAGAATCATGGTCCGCAGACTCACCGTTTTGTGGGGTGAAAATGATTTGTCCATCTAGATGTCTTAGGGTTTCTTCTTGGGCTTTTTAAGCTATGTGGGCTATTGGGTTGTTGACTTAGCTCGTCTAGCTCGCGAGCTGCTCACGAGCTAGCTCGAGCTAGCTCGTTAACGAAACGAGCTAAAACACTAGCTCAGCTCGTTACAAAATACAAACGAGCCGAGTTGAGCCGAGCCACTAACGAGCCGAGTCGAGCGAGTTATCGAGCTTCGAGTTTTTTGTCCAGCCCTAACCACAGGCTATTACCCGATTAGGCCCAAGCTAAATTTGGGTTTTTTGTTTTAATACTCGCTGGAACTATTTGCGTACTGGGCTTCGGGCTAAACAGATACGAGTTCGGGTATTTTGGGTTTTAGGCTTCGGGCTCAGATTTTATGTCCAGATCTAGCTAGTTGGGCCTTGTTGCCAAACTACAAACTAAAACTTAGGTCTGTTTGGTTCGTCTGCTTGCTCCGAGATCTAATTACAGTGCAAAGACAATAATATTATTTTACGTTTGGTTTCCATATGCTACAAATCCGTGCTTGTTACCTATTCCACTAAGGTAGTGTTTGTGAAAGTCGCCTAGAGGGGGGTGATTAGGCGAAACCTGAAAATTATAACTTTAAACCCAACTAGATCCCTTGATTAGTGGTTAGAACAAGATGCACAATTATCAGAGTATACAACTAAGTCCTTTTTGCTTGCAAAGAATGTTGCTTTCAAGAATGTGGAAATATCAAATCAATACAACTAATAAGTTTATGAAGAATAAAACAAGAGGGCTTAGATAAAAAGAGGAACAACACAAGTTCTTTCTTGCAAGGTGTTGCTTCTTTAAATGAGAATTTAACTTGAAGCAACACAAAAAAATATTAGCAAGGAATAGTGCAAGAGAACTTAGAGAGGGAGAAAACAAATCACAAGCAATAAACACAAGGGACACGAGTGATTTGTTTTACTGAGGTTTGGTTATCGAGAACCTAGTCCCCGTTGAGGACTCCATTAAGGACGGGTCTTTTTCAACCCTTTCCCTCTCTCCACCGATCACCAAGACCGACGAGCTCTTCTTCTTTTCAAGGACCACTTAAGACCCTGCAAGGATCACCACACTCTTAGGTGTCTCTTGCTAGCTTTACAAGTCTCCAAAACTTTGGAGGAAGTTCAATGGGAGTCAAAAACTCCACGCTCAAATGATCACAAGATGTAGCACACGCTTTCTCTCGATGATTCTCACAAGGCACTAAGGCTAAACTCACACGAGTAGCTCTCTTTTGCTTGATCTCTCTTTTGTGGCACTTGTGTTGCTTATGGCGGTCTAAATCTTGTGTATGAGATAGATCAATGAATGGAAGTGGTTGGGAGGGCTTGGATATGTCAACTATATGACTTGGAATGTTGCTTGGGCTCCACTACATTGAAGTGGCCGGTTGAGGTGGTATTTATAGCCACCAACCAAATTGTAGCCGTTGGGGAAGGCTGCTGGCGATGGGCGCACCGGACAGTCCGGTGCGCCACCGGGCGCTGTCTGGTGTCCCGCAACGTCACCCAACCGTTAGGGTTCTGAGCTGGTCGACCGTTGGAGGCTTTGTCTTCATGTCGCACCGGACAGTCCGGTGCGCCTCTGACGGCTGCTCTGCTCTGCCGCGCACTGTTTGCGCACTGTTCATCTGGAATTCAGCTTTTGCAGGCAGCCATTGCGTGAAGTAGTCGTTGCTCCGCTGGTGCATCGGACAGTCCGGTGGCACACCGGACAGTCCGGTGAATTATAGCGGAGTGCACCCGGAGAAACCCGAAGCTGCTGAGTTCAGAGTGTGCGGCCACTGGTGCACCGGACACTGTCCGGTGTGCCAGACCAGGCACACTTGGGTTTCTTTGCTCCTTTCTTTTTGAACCCTTTCTTTGGTCTTTTTTTATTGGTTTGTGTTGAACCTTTATGCACCTGTGGAATACATAATCTAGAGCAAACTAGTTAGTCCCATATTTGTGTTGGGCAATTCAACCACCAAAATCATTTAGGAAAAGGTTTGACCCTATTTCCCTTTCAATCTCCCCCTTTTTGGTGATTGATGCCAACACAAACCAAAGCAAATATATAACTGCAGAATTGAACTAGTTTGCATGATGTAAGTGCATAGGTTACTTAGAATTAAACCAATTTTATAATTTCACTAGATATGCATGGATTGCTTTCTTTTATTTAACATTTTGGACCATGCTTGTGTTTTGTTTTTGCAAATTCTTTGGAAAATTCTTTTCAAAATCTTTTTGCAAATAGTCAAAGGTATATGAATAAGATTGTAAGAAGCATTTTCATGATTTGAAATTTCTCCCCCTATTTCAAATGCTTTTCCTTTGACTAAAAAAAACTCCCCCTGAATGAAATTATCCTCTTAGCTTTCAAGAGGGTTTTGAGATATATATCAATTTGAAATATAGATACCAATTGAGATATAATTTCTAGAGGAATACTAATTTAAAAGATACCAATTGAAAACTTTATTTCGAAAATTTTTAAAATTGGTGGTGGTGCGGTCCTTTTGCTTTGGGCTAATACTCTCTCCCCCTTTGGCATGAATCGCCAAAAATGGAGACTTTGTGAGCCCTTTACTTTCTCCCCATTGGTGAAATAATAAGAGTGAAGATTATACCAATTTGAGAGTGATATGGAATACGGGCAAATGGTAAGTAATACCGATGGATTTGAGTGGAAGCATCGTCTTTGCCGAGTACTCCATTTCCCTTTCAATCTATGACTTGGTAGAAATTCTCTTGAGAACACATTAGTCATAGCCTTGGTGCATAAATAATGAGAATTATGCATTTGTACCAAAATGAAAGAGATATGATCAAAAGATGTGCCAATTAAGCTTTATCATAGTTCCATATAATATAGATTGCTCCCCCTAAATATGTGCCTTGAGAGGAATACATATTTTGGCCTTAAATGCCAAAAGCACATAGAGAGGTTAATGAGAACATATCTATATCATAGATAATGTTAAGTGCATTGTGTAATAATATAAGTGTGATGCTTACGACAGACTATGCACTTTTGAAAGCATGTTATAAACATTTTAAGCAATTACCCTTACGGATTTCAAAGAGACTTAAGGAACCTCCACCTTTGGAACAAAAGTAGCTTATCCTCGTTACAAGGTTAAGCTTTAAGCTCTTTGACAATAAAATCACTTCACCTAATTTTAACACAAATGCATTAATGTAGGAATGAAATTTTTGAGGTTAAACTAGGTATGAAGCAAGGATAATGCATAGACATGCTTTCTCTTCCTTTTATACAAGATATGCAAAGAATGTATAGGGATATTTAGATACATGTGTAAATGAGAGGAAGTAGTTTACCCTTATGTACCTTCACATAGAGATGCTCTCTTCATTGTGCTTTGTTCTTAGTCTTGGTTACTTAAGATCTATATTCAAGACAATGTATGGAAATATTTTGCACAAGAGAGAGTTCTACAACTAGTGATCCTTTTCTAAGTCATTGTTGCCATATATCAAGTAGATCACAAATTGCATAAATTTCTCCAGAATTCTCCTTTTAACTTAGTGCATATCAAGAAAGATATTTAATTGATAGTATATGAGGCACTAAGCAACATAAGTGTCAATTGAAGTTATTCAATGATCGAACGAATAACAGATGCGATCAAAAGAACAACATATGCATCAGATTATCAAATGAGCTTGAAATAGGAGAATCCAGTAAATATGCTACTTTAATAATGAAGGCTACAATCCGTGATAAAAGTGATACTTATTCAACAATTTGGATTGAGTTGTAGCAGCATACTTCATGAGAAACTTATTCTCATACTTGAGACTTCATGAGATTATTAAAAGAAAATGTTAGTCTCACATAATCAAGATATAGAAATGGGCTCCCCCTAAAGACATGCATCAAGAATTTGAATGACTTGGTTAGATGCATTCTCTTTCAAAGACAAATAGGGGGAAGCAATGTACATCTTGATTAAGGCATACAAAATCTACGATAATTAGCCTATGCCTTGAATTCTCAAAATGAAAAAGGTTTAGAATACTTACAACCACACTATTGATTAATTTGACGATCTTAATGTCTAGGTAGGTGTTGCTGTTTTTGACATCGTCCTTTTCATTTGAGTGTCCTCCTTTTAGAGTTGTCCCTTTTTCTTTTCAAACTTATTGAAAATACTTGAAAAAGAGATATTAGCAGCATAAAGGAGTATATGACAAATGATGATTTTTGATAAGAGATATAAACAATTCATCATTCGCAAGTCACACAAACATGAAGTAAAATCCTTAATAT
Organism: Zea luxurians; assembly: GCA_029449295.1. NCBI lineage: Eukaryota > Viridiplantae > Streptophyta > Magnoliopsida > Poales > Poaceae > Zea > Zea luxurians. The sequence goes on from JAOPSE010000014.1 coordinate 59,528,788, forward strand.
TAATGCACATCATTGGAAGTGAGGAATATGCACCTTTCAATATTTCTAATCAATCATAGGAAATTTACTTCTTCATATTGAATTTATTATCATTACTTAGAAGCATATCAATATGAGAATAGATATAGCAAAGGCATGAATTGGATTCTAATGGCCTAGTGCATTTATGAAAACAAGAATGAATGCACTTTTAGCTGATTAAAAAGATAAGTCCCTATACCTTTGCTTTTACCTTTCTTCCTTTAGGTGAAGAGCAACCCTTGAGGCTTGTGTCTTTTAATAAGTTGAGTATGCGCTTACTCTCTTGTAGTTTTTCATAAATATGCTCAAGAGATATGTCATTAGTAACACAATCACTAGTTTTTCCTTTTAGTAATCATTTTTGAAGGAATGAAAGGTAGATTACTAAAACATGAAAACTTCATAGGATGAACTAGATTATCCCATAGATGATGTTATGCTCAATTTTAACTCATAAAACAAGCATAGACAATTTCTTAAGATTATGGGAACAAATCTAATTCATAATCTTGGAGAGCGATGAATGTAGAAGAATCATATCCAAGTTAATCAAGAAGTGCATCATAAACCATTGGATTGATTTTTCTTTTCATGTTAGATTACGCACTTCCCTAGAGAAACTTATTCTCTATAAGTGAGACTACTTAGATCAATTAGGCAAAAAACGTTAGTCTCACTATTCTAGTCATAGAGAGAACTTTCCTTTTATAAGTGTCCTAAGGATTTGAATTCCTTATATGACACCTTATTCTTTTAAGAACTTGGAGTATCTCTCTATGTCTAGAACATGGCAATAATAGGATGATTAGTGTAAAACATGCCATGTGGTTCTTATAATAATTTTAAATCATGTAGATTGCCATAATATAGAAATGATGAAAATGCAATCTACCATATGAGAGGAACTTTCTCCAAAGAATGGTGACATATTTTAAAGATAATTTAAGTGCTTCCTTTTTCTATGTGACTACACAAGACACAAGAGAGATGATAACTGAAGATACTTGCACTTAAAGGTATAAGTGTTATCATCCTTTGGCTTTCCTCCATGTTGTAGGTTTTTTGATTTCCCACATAGGATAGTCCTTTATTCCCTACAACATCAAAATCTTGCTCGAGATGATATGAGTTGTAGATATAATAACTCAAAATAACTTTGGGTCAATACTAAAGATATAGATTATTGTGAGATTGATAGCTTGAGTCAATAAGAATTGAATTAACCCGCTTAAGCACCTCCAAAGCTTCATATCATCTCCTTTCCCCTGCAAAGCTTGTCAAGCATATCTTGGTCCCCATCTCTTGATGGGTCCATCAAGGTTAGTCAACAAAGATCTAGGAATCCAAACGTCCCTTGAGATAGTACTTGGTAAACTCATTACCTTTCTAGCACAGGTTGCAATTTTGGATTGCCTAGTTAAATATGGATCAATTGACAAATTAGGGGCGGGAATGTTACCAATAGGACATTCCTTACATTGATGTCCTTTCTTTCGGCATATGTAGCAAAGGCGATCTTCATGTCTTGAAGATTTCTTCTTCCCTTGTTTCTTGCTTGCTACATGGTTAGTAACTTTGTTCTTTTCTGTGCCTCTTTGTTTCACATGGGGACAAGACTTAATTAAATGTCCCTTCTTAGAGCATTTGAAACAAAGTTTATCATCCTTGTTAATAATCAAGCCATTTTCTTTAATATAGGGACATGACCTAATCAAGTACCCCTTTTTAAAGCATTCACTACACTTCTTACTCTTCTTAGCACGAAGTGTGGCTTGATCATTACCTTGGATGTTACCTTGTGTGGAGGCATGGTTGAGGCTTTTGACAGAGGTATTTATTTTCTTCTTTTCTTCCTTCCTCTTGACAATCCTCAAGTCCTTGACATTTTCTTCAAGGGATTTTGTGCATGCCTTGGTTGTTCCCGTCTCAAACTTTTTCACCATGTGATCACGGTTATCTTGAGAAGGTTGAGCAGTGCACTTCCCTTTTAGTTGTGTCAAGCTCATTCTTAGCCTCCCATTTTATTCCTTGAGCTCTTGACATGAATCTTCTTTTACTCCTGCAAATTCTAGCTCAAGGGAAGGTTTGCTTGCTGACGAGCAACAAGCATTAGCACATGGTAATACGGTTTCAATTTGAATACATGTGCATGAGTGAGGTTGTTTGGATTTTAAGTTTTCTATCACAACCTCATAAGCAATGTTTAACAAGATATGATCATCCATAAGATTTTCATGAGAATATAGAAGCATATCATGTTTTTCTTGAAAGGCTAGATTTTCAATTTTTAGCCTTTCTATTTGGTCCTTAAGTAAGGCATTCCTATTTACTAATTGAGCGATACAATATAAGGAGTTATCTTGCTCAATTGAAATAGTTTCATACCTTTGGACCAAATCAACATGAGAGCACTTTAGCTCCTCATGTTCTTTAGTCAACTCTTCAAAACAGTGCATTTTTATGTTGAGAATATCTTCTAGCCTGTGAAGAGCTTCACTTTGCTCTCTCGCTCTTTCTAGAAGTTTGAGCATGACCGCCTTATCTTCTTGGCTTAGATGAGCGTAGAGTTTCATGAGGCTTCTTTCATCCTCCTCATCCTCATTTGTGCTTCCACTATCATTTTCATTAGCCACACAACATATGTGCGAATCGAAATGGGAAGACAAACCTTTCGGAGAGTTGGATTCATCGTTTGGTCTCCAATATTCATTTTCTTCTTCTTCCTTCAAAGTGTTAGTTTCACAAGGACTAAAAGAAGTAGAAGCAACAGATGAACTAACATGTTTGGACTCATTAAATTTATTTTTGATTCTAGTCCAAATATCATGCGCATCATGAATAGATTCATTATAATTCATTATGAAGGCACGATAATTGAAAGTCGCCTAGAGGGGGGGTGAATAGGAGGAATCTGAAAATTATAAACTTAAGCACACACTACAAGCTGGGGTTAGCAATAGATATAAAATTGAGTCCAAAGGAGAGGGCAAAAACAAATCATAAGCAAATGAAGAGAGTGACACGATGATTTGTTTTACCGAGGTTCGGTTCTTGCAAACCTACTCCCCGTTGAGGTGGTCACAAAGACCGGGTCTCTTTCAACCCTTTCCCTCTCTCAAACGGTCACCTAGATCGAGTGAGCTTCTCTTCTCAATCAATCGGGACACTTAGTCCCTACAAGGACCACCACACAATTGGTGTCTCTTGCCTTGATTACAAATGACTTGGGAATAAGAAAGAGGAAGAAGAAAAGCGATCCAAGCGCAAGAACTCAAATGAACACAAATATCTCTCTCTCACTAGTCACTAATTGTTTGGAGTGATCTTTGGACTTGGGAGAGGATTTGATCTCTTGTTTGTATCTTGGAGTGAAGTCTAGAGCTCTTGTATTGAATGCAATGGCTGAAAACTTGGATGCCTTGAAGTGTGGTGGTTGGGGGTATTTATAGCCCAACCACCAAAGTGGTCGTTGGGGAAGGCTGCTGTCGATGGGCGCACCGGGCAGTCCGGTGTGCCAGCCATGTCACCCAACCGTTAGGGTTTGACCGTTGGAGCTCTGACAAGTGGGGGCACCGGACAATCCGGTGGTGCACCGGACAGGTCCTGTTCACTGTCCGGTGCGCCTTCTGGCGCCTGCTGACTCTGCGCGCGCAGTCCGCACTGTTCACTGTTCACTTTTGCACACGACCATTGGCGCGCTAGCCGTTGCTCCGCTGGCACATAGGACAGTCCAGTGCTACACCGGATAGTCCGGTGAATTATAGCGGAGTGGCAATTCCAGAAACCTGAAGCTGAGCAGTTCAGAGGAATTCTCCCTTGTGCACCGGACACTGTCCGGTGGCACACCGGACAGTCCGGTGCGCCAGACCAAGGCAACCTTCGGTTTTCTTTGCTCCTTTGTTTTGAACCCTTTCTTTTAACTTTGTATTGGTTTGTTGTGAACCTTTGGCACCTGTAGAACATATATTCTAGAGCAAACTAGTTAGTCCAATTATTTGTGTTGGGCAATTCAACCACCAAAATCATTTAGGAAAAGGTTTGACCCTATTTCCCTTTCAATCTCCCCCTTTTTGGTGATTGATGCCAACACAAACCAAAGCAAATACATAAGTGCAGAATTGAACTACTTTGCATAAGGTAAGTGCAAAGGTTGCTTGGAATGAAACCAATATATTATTCTTAATAGATATGCATGAATTGTTTTCTTCTTATTTAAAATTTTGGACCACGCTTGCACCACTAGTTTTGTTTTTGCAAATTCTTTGTAAAATTATTTTTCAAAAACCTTTTGCAAATAGTCAAAGGTACATGAATAAGATTGAAAGAAGCATTTTCAAGATTTGAAATTTTCTCCCCCTGTTTCAAGTGCTTTTCCTTTGACTTAAACAAAACTCCCCCTCAATGAAATTCTCCTCTTAGTGTTCAAGAGGGTTTTAGATAATAATTTTTGAAAGGGGTTATACCACTTGGAAATATATCAAAAAAATCAAATACCAATTGAAAACTTCTTTAAAAAACTTTTGAAATTGGTGGTGGTGCGGTCCTTTTGCTTTGGGCTAATACTTTCTCCCCCTTTGGCATGAATCGCCAAAAACAGATACTTGTGAGTGAAATATGAGCCCTATTACTTTCTCCCTAATGGCAAACAAATAAATATGAGTGAAGATTATACCAGAGTGGAGAATGATGCGGAATACTAGCAAAGAGTAAATAACACCGATGGAGTTGAGTGGAAGCGTCGTCTTTGCCGAATACTCCATTTCCCTTTCAATTCTATGACTAGGCATAAGAATACTCTTGAAAACACATTAGTCATAGACATAAAAAGAGACATGATCAAAGGTATACAAATGAGCTATGTGTGCAAAGTATCAATCAAAATTCCGAGAATCAAGAATGTTTAGCTCATTCCTAAGTTTGGTAAAGGTTTTCTCATCTAGTGGCTTGGTAAAGATATCGACTAATTGTTCTTTGGTGTTAATATAGGCTATCTCGATATCCCCCTTTGTTGGTGATCTCTCAAAAAGTGATACCGAATGGCTATGTGCTTAGTGCAGCTGTGTTCAACGGGATTATGCGCCATGCGGATTGCACTCTCATTATCACATAGGAGAGGGACTTCGCTAAATTTGTAGTCATAGTCCCTAAGGGTTTGCCTCATCCAAAGCAATTGCGCGCAACAATGGCCTGCGGCAATATACTCGGCTTCGGTGGTAGAAAGAGCTACTGAGTTTTGTTTCTTTGAAGCCCAAGACACCAGGGATCTCCCCAGAAACTGACAAGTCCCTGATGTGCTCTTCCTATCAATTTTGCACCCTGCCTAATCAGCATCGGAATATCCTAATAAATCAAAAGAGGATCCCTTGGGGTACCAAAGACCAAACTTAGGTGTATGAACTAAATATCTCAAGATTCTCTTCACGGCCCTAAGGTGAACTTCCTTAGGATCGGCTTGGAACCTTGCACACATGCATACGGAAAGCATAATATCCGGTCGAGATGCACATAAGTAGAGTAAAGATCCTATCATCGACCGGTATACCTTTTGATCTACGGATTTACCTCCCATGTCGAGGTCGAGATGCCCATTCGTTCCCATGGGTGTCTTGATGGGCTTAGCATCCTTCATTCCAAACTTGGTGAGTATATCTTGAATGTACTTCGTTTGGCTGATGAAGGTGCCCTCTTGGAGTTGCTTGACTTGAAATCCTAGAAAATACTTCAACTCCCCCATCAGAGACATCTTGAATTTTTGTACCATGATCCTACTAAACTCTTCACATGTAGATTCGTTAGTAGACCCAAATATAATATCATCAACATAAATTTGGCATACAAACAAATCTTTTGCGATAGTTTTAGTAAAGAGAGTAGGATCGGCTTTGCCGACTTTGAAGCCATTAGTGATAAGAAAATCTCTTAGGCATTCATACCATGCTCTTGGGGCTTGCTTGAGCCCATAAAGCACCTTAGAGAGTTTATAAACATGGTTAGGGTACTCACTATCTTTAAAGCCAGGAGGTTGCTCAACATAGACCTCTTCCTTGATTGGTCCATTGAGGAAGGCACTCTTCACGTCCATTTGATAGAGCTTAAAGCCATGGTAAGTAGCATAGGCAAGTAATATATGAATTGACTCAAGCCTATCTACGGGTGCATAGGTTTCACCAAAATCCAAACCTTCGACTTGTGAATACCCCTTGGCCACAAGTCGTGCTTTATTCCTTGTCACCACACCATGCTCATCTTTCTTATTGCGGAATACCCACTTGGTTCCTACAACATTTTGGTTAGGACGTGGAGCCAAATGCCATACCTCATTCCTCGTGAAGTTATTGAGCTCCTCTTGCATCGGTAGCACCCAATCCGAATCTTTAAGTGCATCCTCTACCCTGTGTGGCTCAATAGAGGAAACAAAAGAGTAATGTTCACAAAAATGAGCGACTCGAGATCGAGTGGTTACCCCCTTATGAATATCTCCGAGGATGGTGTTCACGGGGTGATCTCTTTGAATTGTCTGGTGGACTCTTGGGTGTGGCGGTCTTGGACCCTGTTCATCTTCCTTGTCTTGATCATTGTCATCTCCCCCTTGATCATTGTCCTCCTCTTGAGGTGGCTCATCCTCTTGATCTTCATTTTCATCATCTTGAGCTTGCTCCTCATCTTGGATTGGTGGAGATGCTTTTATGGAAGATGAAGGTTGATCTTGTGTTTATGGAGGCTCTTCGGATTCCTTAGGACACACATCCCCAATGGACATGTTCCTTAGCGCGACGCACGGAGCCTCTTCATTATCTAGCTCATCAAGATCAACTTGCTCTACTTGGGAGTCGTTAGTCTCATCAAACACAATGTCACAAGAAACTTCAACTAGTCTAGTGGACTTGTTAAAGACTCTATATGCCCTTGTGTTTGAATCATAACCAAGTAAAAACCTTCCACAGCCTTAGGAGCAAATTTAGATTTTCTACCTCTTTTAACAAGAATAAAACATTTGATACCAAAGACTCTAAAATATGAAACATTGGCCTTTTTACCGGTGAGGAGTTCATACGATGTCTTCTTGAGGATTCGATGAAGGTAGAGCCGATTGATGGAGTAGCAGGCGGTGTTAATCGCCTCGGTCCAAAACCAGTCCGGTGTCTTGTACTCATCAAGCATGGTCCTTGCCATGTCAAATAGAGTTCTATTCTTCCTCTCCACTACACCATTTTGTTGTGGCGTGTAGGGAGAAGAGAATTCATGCTTGATGCCCTCCTCCTCAAGAAAGCCTTCAATTTGAGAGTTCTTGAACTCCGTCCCATTGTCGCTTCTAATGCTTTTGATCCTTAAGGTGAACTCATTTTGAGCCCATCTCAAGAATCCCTTTAAGGTCTCTTGGGTTTGAGATTTTTCCTGCAAAAAGAACACCCAAGTGAAGCGAGAATAATCATCCACAATTACAAGACAATACTTACTCCCGCCGATGCTTATGTAAGATATCGGGCCGAATAGGTCCATGTGGAGTAGCTCAAGCGGCCTGTCGGTCGTCTTGATGTTCTTGTGTGGATGATGAACACCAACTTGCTTTCCTGCTTGACATGCGCTACAAATCCTATCTTTCTCAAAATGAACATTGGTGTCCTAAAATGTGCTCTCCCTTTAAAAGCTTGTGAAGATTCTTCATCTCAACATGGGCTAGTCGGCGATGCCAGAGCCAATCCATATTAGTCTTAGCAATTAAGCAAGTGTCGAGTTCAGCTCTATTGAAATCAACTAAGTATAGCTGACCCTCTAACACTCCCTTAAATGCTACTGAATCATCACTTCTTCTAAAGACAGTAACACCAATATCCGTAAAAAGACAATTGTAGCCCATTTTGCATAATTGAGAAACTGAAAGCAAGTTGTAATCTAAAGAATCTACAAGAAAAACATTGGAAATAGAATGGTCAGGTGATATAGCAATTTTATCAAGTCCTTTGACCAAACCTTGATTTCCATCCCCCGAATGTGATAGCTCTTTGAGGATCTTGGTTTTTCTCATAGGAGGAGAACATCTTTTTCTCCCCAGTCATGTGGTTTGTGCACCCACTATCAATGATCCAACTTGAGCCCCCAGATGCATAAACCTACAAAACAAATTTAGGCCTTGTTCTTAGGTACCCAAACGGTCTTGGGTCCTTTCACATTAGAAACAAGCACCTTGGGTACCCAAACACAAGTCTTTGGCCCCTTGTGTTTTCCCCCAACATATTTGGCAACTACTTTGCCTGATTTGTTAGTGAGCACATAAGAAGCATCAAAAGTCTTGAATGAAATATTAGGTTCATTTGATGCAATAGGAGATTTTCTTTTAGGCATCTGAACATGGGTGGAACGCCTAGAGCTAGAAGCCTCATTCTTATAAATAAAAGCATGGTGAGAAACAGAATGAGTCTTCTTAGCATGAATTCTCCTAATCTTATCCTCAGGATAACCAGCATGATATAAAATATAGCCCTCGTTATCCTAAGGCATGGGAGCCTTGCCCTTAACAAAATTAGACAACCTTTTAGGGGCATTAATTTTGACATTGCCTTTCTGTTGGAAGCCAATGCCATCCTTAATGCCAGGGCGTCTCCCACTATAGAGCATGCTTCTAGCAAATTTAAATTTTTCATTTTCCATCTCATGCTCATTAATTTTAGCATTAAGTTGAGCTATGTGATCATTTTGTTGTTTAATTAAAGCTAGGTGATCATGGATAGCATCAACATTAATATCTCTACATCTAGTGCAAATGGAAATATGCTCAACATTAGAAGTAGAGGGTTTGCAAACATTTAATTCATCTATCTTAGATTGTAGCATGGCATTCTCATCTCTAAGATAGGAAATAGAATCATTGCAAACATTTAAGTCTTTAGCATTAGCAATTAATTTATCATTCTCAATCTTAAGGCTAGAAATTACAACATTCAATTTGTCAATCTTAGCAATTAAATCATCATTTTCATTTCTAAGACTAACAATTGAATCATTACATGCATCTAATTTTTCAACCTTAGCAATTAAGTTGGCATTCTCGGTTCTAAGGTTGGAAATTGTTTCATGGCAAATGCTAAGCTCACTAGTCAATTTTTCATATTTTTCTATCTCCTAAGCATAAGCATTTTTTGCCTTAACATGCTTCTTATTTTCCTTAATAAGAAATTCCTCTTGGCTATCCAAGAGTTCATCCTTCTCATGAATAGCACCTATCAATTCATTCAATTTTTCCTTTTGTTGCAAGTTAAGGTTGGCAAAAAGAGCAAGCAAGTTATCTTCATCATCACTAGAATTAGCCTCATCACTAGATGTTGTATATTTTGTAGAGGCTCTAGATTTTACCTTCTTTTTCTTGTCGTCCTTTACCATGAGACACTTGTGGCCAACGTTGGGGAAGAGAAGGCCCTTGTTGACGGCGATGTTGGCGACGTCCTCGTCGGAGGAGGAGTCAGTGGAGCTCTCATCGGAGTTCCACTCCCGGCATACATGGGCATCGCCGCCCTTCTTCTTGTAGTACCTCTTCTTCTCCTTCCTCTTTCCCTTCTTATCGTCGCCCCTATCACTATCACTAGATAATGGACATTTAGCAATAAAATGACCGGGCTTACCACATTTGTAGCAAACTTTCTTGGAACGGGGCTTATAGTCTTTCCCCTTCCGTTGCTTGAGGATTTAGTGGAAGCTCTTGATGATGAGCGCCATCTCCTTATTATCGAGCTTGGAGGCGTCGATGGGGAGCCTACTTGATGTAGACTCTTCTTTCTTCTCCTCCGTTGCTTTGAAGGCAACGGGTTGCACCTCGGGTGTGGAGGCGGTGCCTCGCTCGATGATTTGTTTGGAGCCTTTGATCATCAACTCAAAGCTCACAAACTTTCCTATCACTTCCTCAGGAGACATTAGCTTATATCTAGGATCACCACGAATTAATTGAACTTGAGTAGGATTTAGAAAAACGAGTAATCTAAGAATAACCTTGACCATTTCATGGTCATCCCATTTGGTGCTCCCGAGGTTGCGCACTTGGTTCACCAAGGTCTTGAGCTGGTTGTACATAGCGTGTGGCTCCTCTCCTTGGTTGAGCATAAAATGACCGAGCTCCCCCTCGATCGTCTCCCTCTTGGTGATCTTGGTCACCTCATCTCCCTCGTGCGCGGTATTGAGCACATCCCAAATCTCCTTGGCGCTCTTCAACCCTTGAACCTTATTATACTCCTCTCGACTTAGAGAGGCGAGGAGTATAGTAGTGGCTTGGGAGTTGAAGTGCCGGATTTGGGCAACCTCGTCCGAATCATAACCTTCATCCCCTATGGATGGTACCTGTACTCCAAACTCAACAACATCCCAAATGCTAGTGTGGAGTGAGGTTAGATGGTGCCTCATTTTATCACTCCACATACAATAATCTTCACCATAAAAAACGGGTGGTTTGCCTAATGGGACGGAAAGTAAAGGAGTACATTTGGAAATGCGAGGATAGCGTAGGGGGATCTTACTAAACTTCTTGTGCTCATGGCGCTTAGAAGTGATGGACGGCGCATCGGAGCCGGATGTGGATGGCGATGAAGAGTCGGTCTTGTAGTAGACCACCTTCTTCATCTTCTTCTTATCGTTGCTCCGATGCGACTTGGTGTGTGAAGGGGATCCCTTCCCCTTGCTGCCGGACCCTCCCGATGAGCCTTGCTGTGGCTTGTGGTGGGCTTCTAGCCGGTCACAACCTCCTTCTTGGCGTGATCTCCGGACATCACTTCGAGCGGTTAGGCTCTAATGAAGTACCGGGCTCTGATACCAATTGAAAGTCGCCTAGAGGGGGGTGAATAGGCGGAATCTGAAAATTATAAACTTAAGCACACACTACAAGCCAGGGTTAGCGTTAGATATAAAATCGAGTCCAAAGGAGAGGGCGAAAATAAATCACAAGCAAATGAAGAGAGTGATATGGTGATTTGTTTTACTGAGGTTCGGTTCTTGCAAACCTTCTCCCCGTTGAGGTGGTCACAAAGACTAGGTCTCTTTCAACCCTTTCCCTCTCTCAAACGGTCACCTAGACCGAGTGAGCTTCTCTTCTCAATCAATCGGGACACTTAGTCCCTACAAGGACCACCACACAATTAGTGTCTCTTGCCTTGATTACAAATAACTTGGGAACAAGAAAGAGGAAGAAGAAAAGCGATCCAAGCGCAAGAACTCAAATGAACACAAATATCTCTCTCTCACTAGTCACTAATTGTTTGGAGTGATCTTTGGACTTGGGAGAGGATTTGATCTCTTGTTTGTGTCTTGGAGTGAAGTCTAGAGCTCTTGTATTGAATGCAATGGCTGAAAACTTGGATGCCTTGAAGTGTGGTGGTTGCGGGGTATTTATAGCCCCAACCACCAAAGTGGCCGTTGGGGAAGGTTGCTGTCGATGGGCGCACCGGACAGTCCGGTGCGCCACCGGACACTGTCCAGTGTGCCAGCCACGTCACACAACCGTTAGGGTTCGACCGTTGGAGCTCTGACAAGTGGGGCCACCGGACAGTCCGATGGTGCACCAGACAAGTCTTGTTCACTGCCCGGTGCGCCTTCTAGCGCCTGCTCTGACTCTGCACGTGCAGTCCGCACTATTCACTATTCACTATTCACTTTTGCAGACGACCGTTGGTGCGCTAGTCGTTGCTCCGCTGGCACACCGGACAGTCCGGTGCTACACAGGACAGTCCGGTGAATTATAGCGGAGTGGCAATTCTAGAAACCCGAAGCTAAGCAGTTCAGAGGAATTCTCCCTGGTGCACCGGACACTGTCCGGTGGCACACCGGATAGTCCGGTGCGCCAGACCAGGGCAACCTTCGGTTTTCTTTGCTCCTTTGTTTTGAACTCTTTCTTTTAACTTTGTATTGGTTTGTTGTGAACCTTTGGCACCTGTAGAACATATATTCTAGAGCAAACTAGTTAGTCCAATTATTTGTGTTGGGCAATTCAACCACCAAAATCATTTAGGAAAAGGTTTGACCCTATTTCCCTTTCAATAATCTTCTTTGCTAAGAGAATTACTTAAGATGTCATAAGCAAGATAGTTTAAGCGTATACATCTTTGATCTTCCTCGGAAGCATTTTTTCCATTATAACTAGGGGGTATAATACTCTTGTCTAGAATTTGTTCTAATTGAGAATCTACGGATCTAAAAGCATTTATCACACTAGTAGACCATGAAACATAATTAGAACAATCCGAAAGTAATATCTCAAGAGTTACTTCATTGTTTTCCTTCGGAGGTGTCTTTTTTCTTTTGGGATCTTCTAAGAGCCATCACTTCGAGTAGTTAGACTCAATATGAAGTGTCTACCTCTGATGCCAATTGAAAGTCGCCTAGAGGGGGGTGAATAGGAGAAACCTGAAAATTATAACTTTAAACCCAACTAGATCCCTTGATTAGTGGTTAGAACAAGATGCACAATTATCAGAGTATAAAACTAAGTTCTTTTTGCTTGCAAAGAATGTTGCTTTCAAGAATGTGGAAATATCAAATCAATACAACTAATAAGTTTATGAAGAATAAAACAAGAGGGCTTAGATAAAAAGAGGAACAATACAAGTTCTTTCTTGCAAGGTGTTGCTTCTTTAAATGAGAATTTAACTTAAAGCACCACAAAAAAAATATTAGCAAGGAATAGTGCAAGAGAACTTAGAGAGGGAGAAAACAAATCACAAGCAATAAACACAAGGGACACGGGTGATTTGTTTTACCGAGGTTCGGTTCTCGAGAACCTAGTCCCCGTTGAGGAGTCCAATAAGGACGGGTCTTTTTCAACCCTTTCCCTCTCTCCATCGATCACCAAGACCGGCGAGCTCTTCTTCTTTTCAAGGATCACTTAAGGCCCTGCAAGGATCACTACACTCTTAGGTGTCTCTTGCTAGCTTTACAAGTCTCCAAAACTTTGGAGGAAGTTCAATGGGAGTCAAAAACTCCATGCTCAAATGATCACAAGATGTAGCACACGCTTTCTCTCGATGATTCTTACAAGGCACTAAGGCTAAACTCACACGAGTAGCTCCCTTTTGCTTGATCTCTCTTTTATGGCACTTGTGTTGCTTATGGTGGCCTAAATCTTGTGTATGAGATAGATCAATGAATGGAAGTGGTTGGGAGGGCTTGGATATGTCAACTATATGACTTGGAATGTTGCTTGGGCTCCACTGCATTGAAGTGGCCGGTTGGGGTGGTATTTATAGCCACTAACCAAATTGTAGCCGTTGGGGAAGGCTGCTGGCGATGGGCGCACCGGACACTGTCTCGTGCCCCGCCACATCATCCAACCGTTAGGGTTCTAAGCTGGTCGACCGTTGGAGGCTTTGTCTTCATGTCGCACCGGACAGGTACTGTTCACTGTCCGGTGTGCCTCTGACGGCTGCTCTGCTCTACCGCGCACTGTTTGCGCACTGTTCATCTGGAATTCAGCTTTTGCAGGTGACCGTTGCGCAAAGTAGTCGTTGCTCCGCTGGTGCACCGGACAGTTCGGTGGCACACCGGACAGTCCGGTGAATTATAGCGGAGTGCACCCAGAGAAACCCGAAGCTGCTGAGTTCAGAGTGTGCGGCCACTTGTGCACTGGACACTGTCTGGTGGCACACCGGACTGTCCGGTGCGCCAGACCAGGGCACACTTGGGTTTCTTTGCTCCTTTCTTTTTGAACCCTTTCTTTGGTCTTTTTTTATTGGTTTGTGTTGAACCTTTATGCACCTGTGGAATACATAATCTAGAGCAAACTAGTTAGTCCCATATTTGTGTTGGGCAATTCAACTACCAAAATCATATAGAAAAAGGTTTGACCCTATTTCCCTTTCATTTTGGTTCCAGAGCCTATTTGGATGGAATGGCTCTGTTCCAGATTCTAAGTATGGAATGACTCTATTCTGTGTTTGGCAATCATAACAGAGCCACTCTATTTTTCTGTTTGTTTGTAGAGTGAGTAGAACGAATCAACTCTATCCTACGTTTGTCATATTCATACAACCATATTATATATATATATATATATATCAAATATAATTATATTAAATATTACCATATATATTACGTTTGGCACCGTGCGTCCTTGTCATATATATATACTAGGTGGGTGCCCGTGCATTGCAACGAAAACATACCGTCAGCATAGGGAACGCAACTCCTACCAATCTGATATCAAAGGTCTCGACGATCATGAGCTCTACCGCTGCCCCCAGGTAGCAGCCGCCGCCAGCATCAGGCGGCCCCCCAGCAACGTCCAGCGCGCTGGTCGCAGCCCTTGCTTCGTCGGGAGCCATGATGCTTCGCCGATAATCCCCCAAATACCCAGCCTCCTTGTCGGGCAGTGCCACTGGGGGCATGGCGGCCCCGCAGCCAATGGAACGTTGTAAGGCGTGGTAGACGGGCTTCTCTCCCAAGAGCGCAGCAGCCTGCTGCCCCACGTAAATGGACAAACAAAAAAGTTATTGCTACAAACTTATGATCGGATAGACAAACAAAAAACAATGTAAATGATATATAAAGTTGTTATTATGAGTAAGTTAGAAAGCGCAACAACAATACGACAACCCCATGAGGCCATGATGCACAATAACAGAGATCCACTATGCATAAAACTCCCAAGTGAACAACGCCTGTGATGAATCTACTACTGACACTAGAGCTATCAATGCTCCCCCGTGCACCATTTGCTTGCCATTCTAGAATATGAACATGAGCAGTTAGCATTGTTTACTAACCATGATAACAAATATATTTGAAGCAACCTGAAACCTAATTCAACACAAGTAATTGCGTACCTGAAGAAGAACAAGTAATTTATTCACGATTCCATCTAGGTAAGGCATCAAAAATTTTGGTGTACAATTCTCACTAAAATTCAAAATCACCGAAACATCATGTGCCTATAAACAAGAAGAGCAATACATGTCAAAATAGATTGCCAGGTCCTAAGATGTATGACATGAACGTGTAATCAGGTATAGTAGAATATAGGCATACAAATTGTATAAACTTAATATCTCAATGCACACAAAAGACTTAAACAACATTCAGTTCAGAGGTCTGGCATACATAAAGTTAGTAGTTGCTTGGTAATCAAATTACTCTTTTATCGTAGAAACTTGTAAGCTCAAAGATCAAAAGGGATTTGTTTGACATTTAGATGTGCTAGCTGCCCACATATATTTATATTTAAAACATGTAAACCACACACAAACCATATTGTTCTACATCAACCTATTTATTGATGCAACCTCAATTAAAATTGTGATGTCTTACACTTGTTAATAATAGGCAAATATGTCGACAACCGTACATTAATCTAATCTTTTTAGCGGTATTGATAAGTCGTTGTTGTATGTTTGGAGGGATGACATAGCGGCATGAATTATTCTCGTAACTTAATAGATCAATTACAAAGTTCCTTCGAAGAATCTTTGCATCCTACACACAAAGACATAAGAGAACAAAACGTCAAATTTATATTATGTAATTGAAATGTATGTTTGAACATGAAACAAACGTACTCCACTCACCCTATCAAATTCCATTCGTCTAGCACTCCCCCACATGACCATAGCTTGTAGAACGAAGTAGCTGGTATTAACCCTACAGAATAATGTTTGGCCAACTATATTATATACAATGGTTATCATAGAAAAAGATTAAACTGTTGAGAACATGGTATTGAGAAAATACCCTTTTAAGTCCATTGGAACACGAGACCGAATTGTATGTTTCCACTTAAAAATATCATCTGCCCATACAGAACGTTTCTTATTGTAGGCAATCTTATATTTCTTGGAGGCCATGATAATTGCTTCCGCAAACCTCTTGTACGACATGTGTTTACACCAAACTTGAGTGGGTGTAAAGTCTATAAAAGTTACGTGCTTTTTACCATGATCGATTATGAAAAGTGCGTAGCATCCGTTGAATTTCCATGGCATAAGAACCTACAAAATATCAGTCATTAGGATTGCAACGAAGTGCCTTTTATAAATACATTCGAAATGAACACATACTTACATATTTACAATCAGTGATATAATAGTTCAATGAAGGCCAACAGTCGAGTGTTTTGGCTAACTCTTCTGCTGTAGGATCCTGATGGTACTTTGGAAGTTTACCAAAACCAACCATTTTCTGGATAAATATATATATATATAGATTGTATATTAGGAGCCCTGTGCTTCCAATAACTAAAGGAAGCCCAGGCCAGACAGTGCAATCCGGTCGAGCCGGACCAGGTCCAGACGTCTATAAAAGAAAATCTGTAGTGCTAGGGATCAGTTTTTCACGTCCAATCTCGATTCATTAGCGACGGCGGTGAACCCCGGCCAGTGGCTGCGGTGGCCGCGGCTCTCCGACCTCGACATGCGGTGGCGGCAGTTCCCAGGCCGGCGATGGCGGCCCCCGATCCAGAGGGCGAGCGATGGCAGCGCCCTTGTGCGGTGGCGGCGGTTCCTAGGCTGGCGGTGGTGGCCCCCGATCCAGAGGGCGAGCGGCGGCAGCGCCCTTGTGCGGTGGCGGCGGTTCCCAGGCCGGTGGCCGCAACTCCATTACCTCAACGCGTGGTGGCGTAAGTTCCTCGATCCGCAGCGAGGCCCTTGTGCGGGCAAGCGGCGGCGTCCCGGAAGCTCCGAGGAGGTGGCACTTCCAAGGCCGGCGAGCAAGCGACGCCCGTCGACGTGCGAGTAGCGACGGCGACGCATGAGGCGCGATGTTCGAGCGAGCGACGTCACGGAAGGCGCGAGATGCGCGCAGCGATGATCACACGTGACATCCTCCGATCCGGCGCAATTTTCTTTTCGATTATTGTGTTTTATGCCTACCACATGTACTATTTACGCTAAAAACTGTACGATTTTATGCTTGAACACGGAGTTCGTATATCAGTTTACTGCATGCACATTGGAAAGGCAACTCCTTAATTTATGCTGTTCGTAATTTGCGCGCATGCAATGGAAACTCCCACGATTTTGCCATAATTTTTGGATCTGTATAAAAATAGAAACCGCATGCATGCTGCTGCCATGTTTTTAGGATCTGTCATAAAAATAGGATCGTAATAACAACCTACTAGAGCTATCAACCTCTCATTGACTCGGTATTTACGCTTATAATTGAGGGATTTTATGCTCAAAACATAAGGTTTTTACACTTCACCCGGATATGCGTCCACCAGTGAACAACATGTCAGTTTTTTTACGCAGTGTAAGAAATTGCATAAATACCTACACCGTGTAGTATAATTTGTTTCAATATACATCATAAACTAGTTCTAATGCGTTTAGCTGCATGACTGTTGGAGGGATCCTATATTTATGAAAGAAATAAAACATTAAATGCGATTTTTTGTTTCTATGCATGCAATTCATTTCCTTTTATTGCATATTCTTTCCATCATAAATTCGTGTGCATGCAGCTGGTAACAGATTTTTATGCAGTATACCCAATTGCATAATCATCTACACAGTGTAGCATATTTAGTATCACTATATATCATAAAATAATAATTACGAGTCTAGCTGCATTGCTGTTGCAGCGATCCTAAATTTATGGAGGAAATAAAGCATTTAAAATAGAAACCGTCACACATATCTTTCCTAAATTTACGCGCATGCAAGGGAACGTGTTTGACTCATGCATGTATTTTGCCATAATTTTTGGATCTGTATAACCGCATGCATGCGGCTGCCATGTTTTTCGGATCTGCCATAAAAATAGGATCGTAATAACAACCTACTAGAGCTATCAACCTCTCACATTGGCTCGGTATTTACGCTTATAATTGAGGGATTTTATGCTCAAAACTTAAGGTTATTACGCTCCAACCTGGAGGTGCGTCCACCAGTGAACAACATGCCAGATTTTTTACGCAGTGTAACGAATTGCATAAATACCTACACCATGTAGTATAATTTGTATCAGTATATATCATAAACTAGATTTAATGTGTTTAGCTGCATGGCTGTTGGAGGGATCTTATATTTATGAAGGAAATAAAACATTAAATACGATTTTTTGTTTCTATGCGTGTAATTCATTTCCTTTCATTGCACATTATTTTCATCATAAATTCATGTGCATGCAGCTGTTAACAGATTTTTACGCAGTATATCGAATTGCATAATTATTTACACAATGTAGCATATTTAGTCTCAGTATATATCATAAAATGGTATTTACGCGTCTAGCTGCATGGCAGTTGCAGCGATCCTAAATTTATGGAAGAAATAAAGGATTTAAAAATAGAAACTGCCGCACATATCTTTCCTAAATTTATGCGCATGCATTGGATCGTGTTTAACTCATGCATGCATTCCTTTTTTTGCGCTAACAGACGTGAGGCAGGTGGCACCCGACAGCCTGGTTGGGCGCGCTGGTTGAACCAGTTTGCAGGGTGGTCGGCCTGGGCTTCCTTTAACTATTGGAAGCCCAGTGCTCCCGTTATACCTGCCCTATATATATATATATATATGTCCACATGAGGATTATATGTATAGATACAATATATTACTACATTATTGATTGGAAACAAACTTACCCAGGAGTGCATGTCCATATAATGTTTTTTATCCTTTATCATTTCATCTTTCGACATATGTGACTCTTTAATGGCCAACAATCGAACAGCCATGTCAAAACATTTTAGAGTCATATCTAGATTTACCCTTAATACGTTTTGCAGGTCTTTGACAGATATTTCTATCTTAAAAGGGTTGAAACTTCGCACCCATATCATCCTGTAATGCAACATGACAAAAGTCTACATCAAAACTCTACGTAGTTGGTACTTATATAATAGATAAAACAATGAGCGCTTACTCTAATGTCGTATCATCTTGGATTGTCATGATGTAATCACATAGAACATCTATTAAATCGGCTTTGGTCACTGGCATGTCCTTTGTGGAAAGGCCACTCAGTAAAAATTCATTAGTGCACTCATCGGTCGGGATTTTCATAGGAGTTCTTTTATCCCAATCATGAACAAACCACCTTTCTAAGTCTGCTTGAGTGATGGGGCCATCATCATCTTCCATCAATACTTTGCTTTCTTCAGATACACAAAGTAGTTTCCTCTTCTTAGGATTTGTGGGACTATCTAATATCTAAACATCAGAGGAGCTTCCAGCATCGACTTCTTTGTCATACTTGTATAACGGACACCCCTTTCTCTTGTTTATATCTGAAGATAGTAATATAGCAGCCAATTTTTTCCTTAAGTGTGACATGTCATCCTGCAAATATGAAACAATTTATTTAGCAATTATATGTATCAATTGGTTTGGCATAATAACATAAGACAACAAACAAATATTCATGTTATAGCCACATGTAATTTATTGTTAAAAAAAGAGACCCATCAGAAAGTGCAAACTGCCAACAAGAAAATCTGTGCATGTGATAAATACGCAGATTGCAGTTATGTCCACAGTGTATGCAAAGCAAAACGACTGAACCAATCATAGAAAATCATCGGTCGTACGACAAAAAACAAAGGCGAGCACGACTTGGAACAGTAGGGATTCAAACAAGTCTACAGCCTGGAAGAAAGCTCTACACAATTCACAGCGTCCATGATGCATGCATAATGTCATAGTAGTAATAATATACCTGGGTAAAATTATCAGATAGTTCATCCCCTGTCCAGTATTCGATATAGTTTAGTAGAAAGAGGCCACACGAGGAGCTACATCAACCAGATGATAAAATGTTAAGATTAACAGCAATGAATATTAATAGCAACACAGAAGAATGTATGGTGTACCTATTTGTTTGCTTTGCATATTCTATTTCTATTTCTCTAAGTGGCCAAGAAGCAACTCGGAGGTCTGGCCACCTGTGATCTTTTAACTCCTTACGCTGAGATACCATATCAATTTGTCTTTGGAGTCCTTTTATCTTTATATTATTATAAAAACATAGAATTAGAAGTTGAGATTTTAAGTTAATAAGGGATTAGTAATTGTTGAGTTTGTATAAACTCATAGTGTCAATGAGGTCATTGCAACTGGATGATGTACCAAGTGAGTCGAGCACTTGTAACTCCATATTTCTTGCATTTATCACGACAAGATACTAGTGCATTTCTCGGATATTTATTGGAATAAACACCTACAAGTCAATTATAAATATTGCATAATAATACATGTAAACACTAACCGTGTAGATTGCAATCTCGTATTTACCATGTCATGGTCTAGATAAAGTAAAACCCTTCTTTCAGCGCTAGATATTTGTGCCATGTATTTACTTGGATATAACTCATCTGTTTTAGTTTCAACATCACCATCTCGCTTTAGAAAGTTGAACTGAAAAGCATTTTCTATGTGTACACGACCTCCAGATCGGCATTTTAGATGCTCTTGAGCTTTTATTAAATTTATGTAACAGTCTATCACCTGCAAGTATGTAAGTTATGGTTTAAAATACCAGGGTGAGTATCTTGGAAGTGTGGTGCTCCTAGCTAGTTGAGTTATCATGAGTTACCTCATCACCTAGATATGTGTCTGGTTGAAATAGGCATTCCATCCACTTCCTTTCCACAAAGGCATCATCAATAAGCACGACTTCTACCCTTGGTTCACAAGGGATTTCTTTAATCCAATCGATGAGTGCAAGATCACCCTGCGTGCAAATATAATCTACGAACAAAATAGTCATGAGATCAAACATAATCACTTACAATAAAAACAATACAAATTGATCCATACGGTAGTATGGAAGTTATCATACCTTTCGGAACTATTGTAGTAGTCACTGATTTTTTTGGCTTGTTATGAGACAAGGACATTAGTAGAGATTCATCTACAGATAATGTATTATCTCTTTGGATAACTGTAAGTGCAACATTTTCCTCTTGAGATTTCATCCACGGGAGACAAAAATCTATAATCATTGTTACTATGTATTATTTGATACACGATTCAAATGTTTCTACTATAACCAGCTAAACAATTTTACATGCATTAGTGATAACATAACAATGAACAATTAATATTGCAAATAAAATGATATAAACATATTGTAGAGGGGAGGCGGGACAGTCTACAGTCAATCATTTGAATGCAGATTTACGTACCATTATTCTCTAGAGACTAACATACTGCACTGCAGTTATTAACTTCAATAAATAAAATCTGAGACTGGTTGTACAGTTTTTGACCCCAATAAAATATGAAGCTGCATTCAACCTCAAATTGTCCACAACCCAAAACATCCACATATAGTGTTCACATACAGTGTTGGCCGAGTTCACAGACATTATACCGACAGAAATAAATTCACAGTCCAGCTACGGTGTAAGGACCTCCTTATAGACGATATTCTTTGTGTATGTTACGCCATTTATTGTTGACTTTTTTCCACCCCCTTCTTCATTTTATCATCAGTGACTGGAATTACAAGTACCTTCACATTCAATCGAGTTGTGGCCCTTGAGAGAGCAACATATAGCTGGCCATGAGAGAATACTGGTTCGGGCAAGTACATAGCAACATTAGGAATCGTCTGTCCTTGAGACTTGTTAACAGTCATGGCGAAACTTAGTCTTATCGAAAACTGCTTCCTTTTAAAATGGAAAGGGGACATCTCGTCATCAGAAGGGCACAGGGGTATATGAGGCAAGAAAACCCGCATTCCAGCATGCTGACCAAGGACAATTTCAGCATTGATACTATTTTTTTGGAAACCACGTACCACCAGCCGTGTATCGTTGCAAAGTCCATTAGCAGGGTCTATATTCCTAAGAAACATGATTGGGCACCCTTTTTGAGCTTCAGAACGTGCGGGGGTAGTCCATTAGGAGTCAGCATGTTTAGGAATTCCGATGGATAATAGTTATTAGGATCGTCCACCGCGGTGTCAAAGCTATGGTACATCATCTGCTCCCATTGGAAACGATCGATCATCCTCATATTTATCATATCCACCCAGTCGTTCCGAGTAGTCAATATTGCTCTTGAAGTGATGTAGCTTGTATTAGACATGTTTTCGTTTAGACTGGGGTAAATGTCATCTATCAACCTATCAAGGTCGCGGTCATCACCGGTATATGGCACACATACCTCATTTGGAAGATGAACATCACCATTGTTGTTCACTTTCTCAGTTCCACCACCGACACGCAACAAATATTCTGCAAACCATGGGTCAGTCTTTGCTCTCATGTTGCGAACAAGCTTTAGGTGGCCCATTGATTCCCATAGGTAAGAACTCCGTAGAGAGGCAGCAACTATCTGAGCCCTTGACCCCTTACGTACAACAGGGAGTACTTGTCTGAAATCTCCCCCAAACACAATAGTCTTCCCACCAAAGGGCATACTAGGGCGTCCCATGATATCACACATGCTGTTGTCCAACACTTTAATTGATTATCTCTTAGCCATTGACGCCTCGTCCCACATAATGAGCGACGCTTTCTGTAGCAACTTTGATGTCCCACTTTGTTTCGTGAAGGTACATATAGCACCATCATCAATAGTAAGTGGTATCTTGAAGCGTGAATGAGCAGTTCTCCCACCAGGCATTATGGAAGCCGCAACCCCAGATGTAGCTGTTGCAACTGCAATCTTGTCCTGACTACGTAGCACCGCAAGCAATGCCTTATACAGATAAGTCTTTCCAGTCCCACCAGGCCCATCCACAAAGAACACACCACCATTACTGGTGTCAACAACAGATAAGATCTTTTCATAGGCAGACTTCTGCTCCTCATTTAGGGTTTCTTGCAAAGCAACATCTTCTGTCGTCGCCTCGATACTTAACTCCTCGTAAATCTCTCTATCAATACCTTGTGAATCGTCATATCTATCGATGATAGCAGGGAGAGGGAATGTCTTTATGTCTTTACCCATTGGCTGCAACATGTTTCTAATGTCAATCAAGACCATCTGCTACAAATGGGTTTTGCTCTGAGTAATACGATGATAATCCTTGGACTTTGTGTCAAGGTGTCTCTGCCACAATTCTGCCACATCATTCGGCTCGCAGTAAACCAGTATCGTTGCAAACAACCTTCGTAGTGCTGATGGCATTTGGTAAAGAGTAGCTTCATTGAGGCACTCATCTATTGTGTTGTCTGCTTCAAGTAATCCCCTTCTTTGTGCTGCCTCATGAAACGATGGTAGTGTGTCACCGTCTACTGTCCTTAGACCTGCATAGGAGGTAGCACCAGTCGCATGGTTTAGGAGGAGCCAAAGATAGAAGCGCTCCCCCTCAGATGGTAGAGCAGAGATGATTCTACCGACTTGTCCACCTGTATTTCGTTTCCTCCTTTGCCACACTTTGCCCTGCTGCCAAGTGTACCACTCAGGGAAGTCACGATACAGGATTCCCCGAGCCTCCTTGTATAGCTTATTTGCCTCAAAATATGCTGTAATCATTGACCTATCAGCACCTGGACGGTTGACGACTCGCTCGACCATTTGTCGCTCGTGAAACGTCACCATGTGCATGTTTGGAAGATGGAGTTGCAGCTGCATCACAGATGGAGAGTTCTGACTAAGCTCAAATCCATATATCCTCCATAAGGCTTCCGGAGGAGTCACCCACCTTGCATCTCTATACTACTGGATCTCATCTACATCATCATTTTCCTTACTCGCATCTCTCATAACAATAGACACACGATCATGGCCTTTGTATATGTACTTGAACAGGTACTTAACAGCCTTGATGCTCCCACACGCCTCAACATTGATGTAACAGTTGAAGAGCCGAAGGAGGTAAGAGTTGTAAGGGACAACCCATCTATTGTCCAATTCACATCCTCGAACCTTTTCCTTACACCCATCGTCATGACGTCTGTAATTAGGATATGAATCCTTCCCTTGCATGGTTGCCTCACGGAAATGTCGGGGGTATTGATTCTTGCACAATGCACGACCCTTAGTGCATGGGCAGTTAGGGTTTAGCGACCCGCACGGGCCATGCATCATATGATTGATAACCATCTTTCGTAGTTTAGGGTACTTGTTGGATGGGATCTCAACTGAGATCAAAAGGTCATACTGTTCAGGGCACGTGAGCTTGTACTTCCTTTGCATGATGAGTAAAAAATGGGCATGTGGCAAACCTTGTTTCTGAAATTCCACGATGTAGACATAGGCTCGGACTTTACCGAGAATATCCTGTTTAGTCAACCTATGCTTTAGCTCCTGTAGTTTCGCATGAAAGACACGCACTACAAGATCCGGACGATCTTGCGATGTCTGTCCAGGTAGAAGCTCTCTCCTTATCTCATCCCAGTTAGGGTTACATGTCATGGTAAGAAAGATGTCTGGTTTACCAAACTTCCGCACCAGAGCCATAGCATCCATATATCGACGTCTCATGTCACGAGGACCGCCATAAACGACGGTGACAACACAGTTCGCTTTCCAACCTTCTCTGCTCTAACATCTCCATCTAACATGCTATCCACCAAGCCCTGGTATAGGTCTGCCCTTAACCGATCCTGGTTCTTACGTATGAAATCTAAACAGGAGCTCTCAATCTTAATGTATGTGTCGACCGCGAACTGTTGGAAAAGTCGTTTACCATGAAGTATTGGATTGAATACCCCTGGACGTATCTGAAATTTGTAGCAGTAGTAATCACACACGGACACACATAGATGGGTAGGAGGTTCTGCATATGCAAGAATCGATTATTTAGTGATGCCGAAAACATTTTAACAATGTGAACAACTTAGAAATTACAAAGAAACAACTAACCTGCATCTTCATCATTTTCATTACTTGCCCTATGCGTCCCCCAGTATGCATCCACTTCGTCCATGGATACACCAACCTTTGGGATATTTGCATGCCATCCAAGTTCACCTCTAGGGAAGAACAGTGGATATGATAGCGCATCGTAGCATCCATGGTATGAGCAGATGTCGTGGCTTGACCTATCCTTCCCATGTAGCATAACACTCTTGCTGAACTGGCCTCGCCGTTCACTCCCCTCGATCCAGACAGCGACCACCTGCGAAGTGAGAGGTGTGTTATATGTCTTCTGATTCAACGTCTGGTCAAGGTTCAATGAGATGTGATAGTCAGCAAGGTTCTCAACATGACCCATGCTCCTAAGGTGCTCAGAGTACGGATTTCCATGAAGTATGCCAACTATCTGTTTAATAACCTCTTGGTCTTTCTGAATCTGATCTTCAAGACACTTACAGTATCGATGATCGAGACTGGGATCATCATTGTAAAAGTAAAGCTCTAGGTGTTTATGCTCTGCCCCAGATTCACTACCGAATGACTTGATATTATGGTACATCATGCCTTGTGCACGGAATGTGTATATATTAGAATCCCTCATATTAGTTGTCATACTGTCGAGGCAACAGTATAGGGAAGTGAAAGAAAAATGGCCATTAAAAACCTGATGTTATCACGAAAGTGCCTAGCATCAGAGTCTGCACTATCCCACAACCTCCTAAGCTGGGGAGGGGTCTCTAGTGGGGCTAGCTCAACCTTCCCACCTCGACAGCAAAACCCAGGCGGCTCATACTCAAACTTCTTCACAGTGTAATAACCACATTCGGGAACATGCTTCAGCATATGTGTTTCTTCAGGGATGTTACTATAGACCTTGTCGTACGGGTCAGGCACATCAGTGGCAACAGATTGATCTTGAGTACCATCTATCTCGAAGTCCTCGTTAGTGTCCTCATCTAATATTTTTTTGGAAAAGAACGATTAAGACATTTGAATTTAGATACGCATTGGTATTGTAATAGAAATTGACATAAGTACATTTACCAGCGAATAGATATCCCTTGTTCTCATCATTATCCTCTCCGAATATGACACCCTCATCATCGTCATCAATTGGATCATGAAAATACAATCCAAGTAAAAGACAGGGCATTCAGGGTTGAGAAAATATATAACCTCAATAAAGATTTTTAACAATTACCATTGGAAATGAACCTTGGGATCGACTGTCTTTGCTCCAACCCACTTCCTTGTTCGACCATGTTTGCACTCCCATTTGTTGCCACGATCGCACTTTGGCGTGTATTCCTATATTGTACTGATAGAAACACACGTTTAGTCAGACTACATTTTATCGTCGTCGTGCAAGATCCATTTAAAATTGGTTAGTATAATTACCAGTGTTGTTGATCTCTATAGTTGAACCGGGTTGTGTCGAATCATCCATTTTTCCAACGTCACTAATAGTATCCTCAGTCAAAGTAGCCACGTTACGTGCAATGTTTGCTTCAAATTTCTTGTTTTGACAAGCTAAGATAGCTTGTCTTTCACCACGCAATACATGATGTTTACGTCTTAGTGGCTCAGTAGACATATCGGGTGAACCGACATCCTCAGTTTGTGTTGAAGCTGGCATGAAAGGTGTACTGGTGTATTCAGGGATAACCCAGTTGCATGTGTTATCAGAGGATGAATCATGTTCCGATACATCTACTGTAGGGTGTACAACCTCAGAGGTATATGTTGGGACCTCCATGGCGATGGACCCCTGATTCAAAGTGCTAGCTTGCAGTGCTCTACATTTTCTTATGTACTCTAACTTTCCCTCTTTCCACCTTGGTGTCTGATTATACAACCTAAGCTGTTCATTTTGGTCACCTATAAAATATGAACACAATTACTTTCCAATTGTAGGTTTATGAGCAGATTAATTAATTAAAATTGAATGTTTTTCATCACCTCCTGACACATTGGGCATCACATTGTGTCCCTTGTTTCGTTGACGTGCTTCACGACGCTTCCTATTCTTCTCTTTTTTTTGTTCAACGAACATCGCTGCATATCTTTCCCTATCCCTTTTCCTCTTACGCTCCTTAGCATCGACCATTGGTCCGAGCAATTCATTTTGATCACCTATAATATAAGTTTGTGTATTAGTGTTTCCTACTTACTATGTTTCGACGATGTATGGTCAGTTTGTGTATTGACCTTTACCTCTAATGATATTGCTAGAGATGTATGTGAATGGTTTGCGACCAGCATTATGTCCCATCTGATAACAAGAACAGTACCCGAGAAAACATGAGCATAAAAATAATACTGCAAGAACCAAGGGTGAAATGATCTGACTGCAATAAACTAAGCAAATAGAAGATCAAAAAAGATGCCCTTGGTAATAGAGGTTATAGAAACAAGCATCATAACCAAGAGTAAAGAGATAAGACCTAGAGAGAGGTGATAGGAGAACGATTTTGGTGTCCGTATAAGATATTTTATTATATTCCAAGTTTGAACTGCATAGATGGATATGGGTGACGCGCTAAGTAATTGTTTTCATAACTCTGGTGATGTAGAATATCTTCCTGGAGCACGCCTAGCTTCTGTAGATGGGCTTCGGTATACCGAATGTACATTAAATTTGTTCCGGATTTGATTTGTATATTTGACGTAATTTCACGAGCGAAGTTATGATTTTAATGTCAAACATGACACAACATTAAACCAATATAGTGTTCTAAATGGAAAACGTACGGGCTAAACGATTTGATGTTCTACTTATTCATTGATATTTCCCAGTAGAACAAAATGTTTTACAAATCTTGACACATGTAAGTTGCATCAATAACAGTACATGTATTCCATCATAAAATTCAGATTTGCAAAAGTTACAGACTCTATCTACGCCTTTGGTCGTCAAGATATCTAACGGCAAACTGACGATCGTTCCGCGCCACCAAAGCCTTTTGAATTCCTACAATGAGTGCAACATTTAATCACATGTATACTCAGTTCACAATATAATGAAACAAGTACATAATTTTGATGTAGGTAATCTTATAAAATACTTACGTTCAAAATAATGGGTGTTGTGATGGAACGGTTTGAAGTGTATTGTTGTATGGTCAGTTGATTCGAGACACTCTAGAATAACATATTTAAATATTCAATACGAATCGTTATAAAGGAAAAATTAGTGAATAATGTGTTTGCAAGGCGTAAACATATGTTGTATTTTGTTTTCTGAACCGCCGAAACATGGTCCCAATTATGATGCTATAATTCTCATTAGCCAACGCCCAGCGGAGTGCATTTTTGTTTAGTAAATCACCCCAAACTTTAATGGTATGTAAAGACCACCTCGTGACATTGATTTTGTGAAAAATAGATTAGTACTAATAGATTTAACATCATATCAGTAATATTAATGGAATATACCTAGCATCCATTATAATAATCTTCCTGAATGTACCCCACATTGTGCAATGGATTGTATTCAAGTGGACTACAATAGCCATAATGTCTACAAAAAGCACAATTAATATGGATTAATACTCAATTTTGTGTAAAGGAATTTTTAATAGGGTTAGTAGATCGATATATTCTTACCAACTAAAGTCCTGCTTGGCAACTCGGCAATATCATCAAAGTTCAAGAATATATGTTTTGGAAATGGCGGCATTTGAACTGGGACATCGTATGGCTCTACGATAGTTTGTTGGGTGAAATACAACTCCATGGTACCATTTAGATGACAAAAATTAAATGCACCCGGATTAAGACCAAACCATACATTGTGCATCTTGTAGACATGCTTTTCATGGAGCAAACTGTTGAAGTATTTGACTATCTCATACTGAGTTGCAATGGCCTCGATCTTGGCTCCCTAATTTGATTTCAGCACAAAATAGATTGTGGTACGAACATTATATATAGTTATGTAAATGAAACTTAAAGAGGGGTTGTCTTACATTGATGTCAGACAAAATGTAATGTTGCCTGTCACGATAACGTGGTTCAGTCGGGAATTTAACTTCAACTCGAGCGACAATACTATACTTCTGTTGTACCCCATAAAAATCTTCATCGCTATAGTCGCTGAACAACCTGAAGCTATATTAAACATGCAACTAAATAACGTTCATATAAATTTGATAGCGAAATCTTGTGTTAACTGTTGTTTATAATATAACTTACATAGGCATCATGTTTTTCTTGTCCAATGCAACTCTTTCACGGTTCAATACGGCTAGCTCCATCAAAACCTTTTATCATTTGAAAATATTTTAAACTAAATTGTAAAATGGTCTGATGCATTGATATAGCACGACATAGGAGCAGTGTGGGTTGGTTGGTTGAGCACTTATTTTAGATTGTAGGTGTGACTGTGATTAAGGCTTGTAGTTCACGAGTCTGCAACTCATGCAGAGGTGGATGGCATGCATGATTGCGTCTGATGGAGCTGTATTGCCCAGTTGGTGCTCAAGTACGGCATCTGCAGCTGATACTAAATACCTTTGATGACACAATGCCTAAAACATCTCTGACAGTTCAAAAGAATAGACCTAATATAGTGGTGAGTTTTTAGCCATTCCAAATAAACCAAACAAGGTAGATTGGCAATTTTCTAACTTCATGATGACTTCTGGATATTTCCAAAGTCATTTTCTCAAGAAGCTCTATCTTCTTGTTTTGTCAGTCTGAGATATTTAAAGCACTAGAAAGAGCAAAACTGATGGTTGGCAATAGGAAAGAATCATGCTACTTGAGGTGTGGAAGAACTGACAAAGGAGTTTCTGTTACTGGACAGGTAGTTGCAGAATCCCTGTTATTATGGCGAGTAACTCAAACGCCAGAGTCTAATAAAT
The DNA here is from genome assembly GCA_029449295.1 of Zea luxurians. Taxonomy (NCBI): domain Eukaryota; kingdom Viridiplantae; phylum Streptophyta; class Magnoliopsida; order Poales; family Poaceae; genus Zea; species Zea luxurians. The sequence goes on from JAOPSE010000014.1 coordinate 59,558,390, forward strand.
GGAAGTTTGATATATGCTTCTTTATACATGTAAATCATGGTCTCAGCTTTTTTGTGTTCTTGAGTAATACGTGGTACTGACTTTAATTGCTATATAATGAACACTTTTCAAAACTCCCAGGTATTCTGTAGTAATGATTTGTTTCTGGTTTTCATGCTATTAAGAGCACCCATCAGGGCTTATATGTGTTCTGAATTCTGAAGTAACACTTGTCTGTTTTTAGTGCTAAAAGTACACCTTTTGACAGCATGGTCACAAGAATCATGCCTACTGAACCAATACTTGTTGGTACTGATTGTAGGAGTTAGCACTATGTATATTGCCGAACCCAGATAAAAATGATAGGCAAATACGTCTCTAACAGGACACCAGGAACTCACATGGGAAGCACACAGAAGCAGAAGTGTTTTTGGTGTCTGGAATGCCTTAGCCTTTTCTGGTTTTTCCTCTTCTAATATAGTCAACGTGAGCTACAAATCAGACTGTTACAACCTCCTAATAAATGCAGAAATCACTCAACAATTGACCAGACCGATTTTGGGTTGTCTAAGGCTCAGAGCGAGTTAGATAAAAAAATATGGCAACTAATCCTGCTAAAACCGATTCAAGCATCACAAAACTGATAATCTCACAGCGTTGGTAGATCAAACATGCAGAGTATATATGAAAAGTAAATGAACATTCACAGATAGTTGGCATTTGAATGAGGTTTAGTAGAGATCAGAATACTAAGCAACTCATGCAGAGGTGGATGGCATGCATGATTGCGTCTGATGGAGCTGTATTGCCCAGTTGGTGCTCAAGTACGGCGTCTGCAGCTGATACTAAATACCTTTGATAACACAATGCCTAAAACATCTCTGGTAGTTGAAAAGAACATACCTAATATAGTGGTGAGTTTTCAGCCATTCCAAATAAACCAAACAAGGTAGATTGGTAATTTTCTAACTTCATGATGACTTCTGGATAATCAGTCCAGTGAACACATATACGTTGTAGGTGAATTTTATTGAAGCAGAAATTTGATAGTTAGATGGTGTTTTCTATTTGAGCAGTAAATGGTGTTTGTTCTTGTACTTAATGGCAGATCCAAAATAGAAGGAAGAGAAGCATGTGAGAAAGAGAATTGTGAACGGATGCAACTCACCGTACACAAATCATACTATTAGCTAAGCCTTACCACTATCATTAAATAAATAGCATCAACCTCTATATATAGGAAGTATGCATATAAACTTTACACTACCCCAATAAATACCCGAAATACACACAAGTTTGGAATATTATACTATAGAAAAGCCAAAGTGACCAATAATTAGGAACACAGGGAGTAGATAATAACGTAAATAACAAAAATCACCTCCCATGGTGCAGGATAGATACAGTAGTTTTACATGTTATAGTAGTAAGAAAAATCTTTTTAAGAAAAAAATGGAATCCAAAATAAAATTAACAATAGCATAATATTGTGTGAACTACGAGCACTTTAATGCTTAACACATGTATAAATTAGTGAATAGTGAATAGATCAATGTATTACATATTCCTATTAATGAAAGCACTAAAAATCAATCAATAAAATTAAACAAAGCCAACCAGCAGACAGCTTGATACCTTCACCGCAAGGGAACACGCGAGTGGTGATGTGGAGAACCTTAGTAGGGATCCTGACAGGTCCCTTAACCCTCAAATGCTTGTCCTTGGCTCCCTTTACCAAATCCGCACAATCTAAAATGTACCAGAAATTGCACAAATTTGTCACTTCAATAATTTATTGAAAATAACTCTGCAACGACAGTCCAATACTATGGTGTAGCATGCATCATAGCCAATGAACAAATGCAGAATAATCAGCCTAATGATAGAAGGTAGTAAGTATATACAAAAGGAGATGAGTGCAAAACTTCGATTCTCAATTCCTTCCTTCAATACCATCCAACAGAACAAACAAAGCACTTAGGCACTGCACCACCGCTTGTGCATAGGCAAATCATAATTCGAATCGCGCATAGAAAATGGGTTCACACACCTAGCCATTGTAATCCGCGACTAACTGTCTCAGAGAAAAAATTTGTACATGTTCTCTAAAACCTGACAGAAATCTGGAAAGAACAAGCTATCGTCAGATCAAGAACAAGCCACACCCCAAGTCGAGGTACTGTCGTGGTGTCCCTGACCCCAAGATCAGGATCTACAATGTTAAGCTAACTTAGAACTCTTTAAACTGCTGATTAGTACCATAGAGTTATACACTGAATATACTGCTTCAGTGTTCTCGAGCCGTTAGGAATTAGGATAATGACTCCATAGTTCTAGCTTGCCTGCATATAACTCATCTAACGTTTCCTTTATGTCACCACCTATCAGATACCACAAAGACTTAAAAAACTTCACTGTAAATCCATCATGACATTACATTGGCTGGATTTAGTTTTCTTGATGAGAGTTATTCAGACTATGGATATTCTTTTCTAACATTGGTTGATTGGATAATTGGACAGATACTGCAAGTGATGGCCGATACCTAGATGATTCATCGAGCTCCACCTCTAGCCCTTCTATTGCAAGGAGGAACTCATGGCCGACTAACAGGCAGCCCCAACCGGATGGATCGAACAATAAGACCTTGACATTGTATCCTCTGAATAGTGAATTCTTCTATTTATAATTTTTGAATTGACAGTCGTTTTTTAGTGGCTGTGTGGATCACCTGTGGATTTTCAAAATCTGGATTGTGAATGGGATTATAATAATCTGGATTATTGGTTATTGGTTAAAAATAATCTGGGTTGTTTGAATCCTTGGATTATAGGTGCTAGATTATAGGATTTGGTCTTTCGAGCACCTACCACCTATAATCTCGTATTAGCAGGTTTGAGATGGATTATAGGATTCCAGTAATCTGTTGGTTATAATTCAACCATAATCTAGGGTGTTTGGATCACTTAGAGTTGCTTCTATTTCCAGGCTCAAGGCAAAGATACTTTCTATTGTAAGTTAACTGCACATGATTTAACATAATTGGAGTGTAGTAGTGCAAACTGCAAACCTATATTTAGTGACTGATTTTTTGATATATTCAATTTCCTAGCTGTTGCAACTTTGTGAGGCTGAAAGTGTCTCTTACCTTGATGAAGTTGCCACTAATCCAAATAACATGCGGCTAGGGCAAACCTTGGCTCTAGAGGTCAGTTCTACTGGGGCTGACCACTGCCCAGGAAAATACTCCTTAAAAATATTCGCCTTCTCCAAATTTTGATTTTGCTTTACTACTGTAGGTTCTAAATTTGATGAAGATTTCATTTGGAAGAAAAATAAACATTACTTCTAATTCTCATGACAAGGGTAAGATTTACCCCATGGGATCTGTGCTTATCAGTGCATTGCGTCTTGTTGATGTCTTCTCTGATGATTCGAACTTCAGATCATTCTTTTTGACCAACACTGTAAGATTTTTTGCTTAACTATTTGTGTTGACATGTATATCTTGTATTTTCCTTAGCAACTGGATGTGTTTTAAGCCAAAATAATGTCTTGCTTCAACTTTTTTTGTTCATAAATTGTGCAGGTTCCATTTTTAATCCAGATTATAGCTGCTCCTCACGATGAATTTGTTTCGAGTTGGTGCGCTGTCAACTTACCAACAACTGAGGAAGACGCAAGTCTAGATTAAGATCCTTTTGGTGCATTTGAGGTGGCACTATTAGCTTCTGATAATATGTTGACTAAGCTAACTATTCTTGCCCTTTTCGCCCTAGCGTGCCTTCAATGGCATATGCACAGACAAGAACATCATGCGTAGTGAAAATAATAGCAAATTTGCATGTTTTTATTCCAAACATATGTGAAGGTAGACTATTTCTACATGTTATGAGTTTAAATTTATTCAAAACACATTGTTAAAATAAGTTCTGTTCTGACAACAGAGCAAGAAAGGGATCTTTTTCTTCAGAACTTTCAAAAGTACTTGGCGTCTAGGAGTCCTAAACTATCAGTAGATCTGCCAGCTTCTAGTGATTTTAAGGCCACTAAAGTCTGTAGAAACTTAGGTAAAGTTACCTTTGCTGTTTCTACTTATCTGTTGGTTAATATATCCATTATGTGGCATGTCTAACTTTTTCTGTGGGTTTTGTAGGATTTGTGTCTGATTATGCTAAAACATTGGTTCCTAATTTGTTAAATGGGGAAGACTTGGTGTTATTAAGGTGCTTTAAAACCATTTTACTATATTTTATATTGTATACTGGTTTTCTCAATTGACGATTAAGTACTTTTTTGTTACATGGCTCAACTTATTATTTTTTTATACTTCATTTTGTACTCCTTGATAATTTACTGCTCTCAATGCCTTGGTAATATTTCTAAGCGTCTGTTTACCCTTTGGCAGTGATTTTGCTGATAAGCTACAATCTTGGTGTAAATCACAAGTTGCAGTAAAGGTTTGTTTTCTTTACTCATTGTTATCGTAATGAGCTATCAATGCTACTGAAATTTTACATTTTGTTGGCAGCAAAATCTCATTTTTATCATAATAACACAACTGCAGAGCGTGCACACTAAATAGAGGTATTTGCACTTTGCAGTATTGCACATAATCTGCTAAGCAAAAATTTTATTAGCCATAAAAAACATTAAACTTTCTTGACTTGTGTGTGCTTGGATATTTGCACTGGGTGTTCAGTTTACATTTGTAGCAGTTTGCTTCAAATTGTATTTTCTGTCTCTGTTCAATTGTTGTATGGCCTCGTTATGAAATGTTTTAGGTTGTACAAAATGATATTCCACCAGAAAGCATGGATGCCATGCGCTCGGTGCAGCAGCTCTTGCCAACACTGTCGGCGTTTCGACCACGGGGGGTCCCTGGACCGACGAGTAAATTGTCGCCGCGTGCCCCAGCCCAGATGGGTCGGCGCGAGACGGAGCGCGAAGGGGGGAAGAAGCCGGAGGGAGATAGGCGTAAAAGGGGAAACCCGCGACCTTCATGTTTGTCCCGCGCCCAGGTCGGGTGCGCTTGCAGTAGGGGGTTACAAGCGTCCACGCGGGAGGGAGCGAGAGGCTTACGCGAGCGCCGTCCCGTCCTTCCCCGCGTGGCCAACCCTCTGTAAGAGGGCCCTAGACCTTCCTTTTATAGGCGTAAGGAGAGGATCTAGGTGTACAATGGGGGGTGTAGCAGTGTGCTAACGTGTCTAGCAGAGAAGAGCTAGCGCCCTAAGTACATGCCGTCGTGGCAGCCGGAGAGGTTTTGGCACCCGGTTCGTGTGGTGTCGTGGCCGTCGGAGGAGCGTTGGAGCCTGGCGAAAGGACAGCTGTTGGGGCTGTCGAGTCCTTGCTGACGTCTCGTTGCTTCCGTAAGGGGGCTAAGAGCCGCCGTCGTCATGGAGCATGCGGGGCGCCATCATTACTTGTTTATCGGGGCGAGCCAGATGGGACGCCGGTCTTGTTCCCCATAGCCTGAGTTAGCTTGGGGTAGGGTAATGATGGCGCCTCCTGTGACGTGGTCGGTCCGAGCCCTGGGTTGGGCGAGGCGGAGGCTCCTCCGAGGTCGAGGTCGAGTCTGTCTTCCGAGGCCGAGGTCGAGTCCGAGCCCCTGGGTCGGGCGAGGCGGAGACCGTCGGCTGAGGCCAGGGCTGAGTCCGAGCCCTGGGGTCGGGCGAGGCGGAGTTCGTCGTCTTCTGGGGCTGAGCCCGAGTCCGAGCCCTGGGTCGGGCGAGGCGGAGTTTGTCGTCTTCCGGGGCCGAGCCCGAGTCCGAGCCCTGGGGTCGGGCAATGCGGAGTTTGTCGTCTTCCGAGGCTGAGCCCGAGTCCGAGCCCTGGGGTCGAGCGAAGCGGAGTTCGTCGTCTTTCGGGGCTGAGCCCAAGTCCGAGCCCTGGGGTCGGGCGAAGCGGAGTTCGTCGTCTTCCGGGGCTGAGCTCAAGTCCGAGCCCTGGGGTCGGGCGAAGCGGAGTTTCCTACGGCGCCTGAGGTCGGACTTGGCTGCTGTCAGCCTCACTCTGCCGAGTGGCACAGCAGTCGGAGCGGCGCAGACGTCGCTGTCCTCTTGTCAGGCCGGTCAGTGGAGCGGCGAAGTGACTGCGGTCACTTCGGCTCTGTCGACTGAAGGGCGCGCGTTAGGATAAGTTGTCAGGCCACCTTTGCATTAAATGCTCCTGCGATACGGTCCATCGGCGTGGTGGCTTGGCCAAGGTTGCTTCTTGGTGAAGTCTGGGCCTCGGGTGAGCCGAAGGTGTGTTCGTTGCTGGAGGGGGTCCTCGGGCGAGACGTAAATCCTCCGGGGTCGGCCGCCCTTGCCCGAGGCTGGGCTCGGGCGAGGCGAGATCGTGTCCCTTGAGTGGACCGATCCTTGACTTAATCGCACCCATCAGGCCTTTGCAGCTTTGTGCTGATGGGGGGTTACCAGCTGAGATTAGGAGTCTTGAGGGTACCCCTAATTATGGTCCCCGACAGTAGCCCCCGAGGCTCGAAGGGAGTGTTAATACTCGCTTGGAGGCTTTTGTCGCACTTTTTTGCAAGGGGACCGGCCTTTCTCGGTTGCATTTTGTTCCGGTGGGTGCGCGCGAGCGCACCCGCCGGGTGTAGCCCCCAAGGCCTCGGAGGAGTGGTTTGACTCCTTCGAGGTCTTAATGCGTTTCGCAATGCTTCGGCCAGTCTAGTTGTTCCCTCATGCGAGCTGGCCGTAGCCCGGGTGCACGATCGGGTCCCAAGTTCTCGGGCTGGTATGTTGATGCTGTCAACGGTTTGGCCGGAGCCGGGTTTGCGAGAGCAGCCCCGGAGCCTCCGCACAGGCGAGAGGACGGTCAAGGACAGACTCGACTTCTTTACATACGCCCCTGCGTCGCCTTTCCGCAAGGAGGAGAGGAGGGGAAAAGCGCCATGTTGCCCTTGGAGGGCGTCGAACATGGTGTCTCCGGTGAGCTGCTAACGGGTAATCCGAGTGGACGCCCGTGCCCCATTTGTTAGGGGTCGGCTAGAGGCCCAGAGGCGCGCTCCAAAAGTACCTGCGGGTGATCTGCCGGACCCGGTCCCCTTTTGATGGGGTCCGAGGGCTCGATGCCTCCCTCTGATGGGATTCCGTTACAAGATCATTCCCGCTGGTCTCGGAAATGTCCTAGGGTGTGACGGAACCTCCCAAGTTATTAGGCCCACCTACAGTTGTCCTTGTCCAACAGACATCAGACAACCCTGTAGATGTTCCTGAATCACTTGACAAGTTCGGTATCTTTTTTCTTACCTTTCCAGGAATGTTTCACCCGTCTGACAGACAATATGTTCATCGAAGATGCGGAAATGCGGAAGTGATTACATAAACTTACATTTATTGAAAAGTAAGAGTAAGTCGTTTAATACAGACCAGAGTGTAAAGCGAGTGCTGAAAAGTATTATTACAATACCTGGGAGGCAAAAACTCCTCCCATTAAGTTCTTTACACAAAAGTTTTTAAGGAGGACTCGGTCCTCCAGCAGCTTCATTCTTGATTGTCTTCATTTTTCACCACCTTGGTGCAAAAACAACAAAAGTTTGTTGTCTCCTCTCCTAAAAACAACGGGGAATAAACCCTGAGTATGGAATTACTCAGCAAGTCTTACCCGACTAAAGAAAAGACTCTCAAGGGTATGCTGGTTTAAGGAAGTCAAGGTAAGGCTTCTCAATAATCAAAGACTCTGTTTTGCAGAAATGCTTACTAAAGTGGATCCTTAAAAATCCAGTTTTATTGGTCAAGTTAAGTAAACTTACTTATCTCTAGAGTTCTCTCTAACCTAGTTCAAACACTTATCCTGAACTAGCCAAGTTCTTAATTTATCCTTCATCTTTACTGGATTGCTACGTGTAGGGCAGTGACCAAGTCTTCATAGACGCGAAGGTACGGCGATCCGAATCGGTTATACTCAGCTGAGGATCTCCAATCACACGACATATGTAGCACTTAACCCTTGCATATGTCAACCCGCCACCGAGTTTCTTAAGACCAGATCAGGTTCACGCAAACCGAGAGCACAGATACACCACCGTCCAACCTCTTGCCACGGAGGGTACACGCTACTCTCGCCACCGCTCCACGCCCATTTCGTGTTATCTTATTCTGGCCTTAGTCTGCCCGAGGCAAGACTTACCCATGACGAGGCATGTGACCAGTTAAAGGGTCCTCGATCATCAAGCCTACATCGACAAGGTCCTTAATCGACTCAGACGGAGACACTACACCGAGACTCTCTTCTCGTGCAAGTCACCCGCCCGGTCTCAGCTTAATCTTTTCAACCCAAAAATTTGGTACCTGGCAGAGGTACATCTTTTCCGATGTTGAATCCATCACGGCCGTGATGGATTCACCATCAAGTTTTATTTTTGAAAACAACCCTCCCACTTTGCCAAACATCTTTTGTAAAACAAATCCTTTTGCTTTTCTAGAGCAATACTAAGCATAGTAAAACCTTTTTGTAAAAACAGGGTTTCAAGGAAGGTAATCAAATCCAAGGAAAGTAATGCAGGAATTGTTTAAGCAATAAACACCTATCCCTAGTGCATCAAGTAAGTGAGAAAGATTTTAAAACACAAGGGGGTGGCAAATGCACCGGGGCTTGCCTTTGTTTATGGGTGAGTCAGGCTCAGATCCACAAATATCGAAGTAGAAACAGTTCTCAGCCTGTGTTTCCAAAGGTGGTGGTACTTGCTCTTCATTGGCTTCCACTTCTTCCTCGTGTTCTAATCATAACCACATATATGTATAAGAATGAATGCCATGTAATGCTCATGAGGGTGCAAAGATAATATAAACTTATTATCTAAGTCTTGAATACAATTTTCCTTCATGGAACTCCGAGAACTTAGGGTTTCCGGAGTCAGTAAAGGAGTTCACAGGGCTAGGGGGTCTAGGGTTTGGTGATCAAACAAGGTCCAAATCAACTCAAATTCTACCCACGGCTTCTAAATAATATGAGGAACTCATATAAAATTTTTGAGCATTTTTGGGATTATTATCTATTTTCTAAAAATCCAGAACTACTTCTTTAAACTACTTAAAATGCCTTAAAATTCCTTATTTAATCTTAAAATCATGAAACTATTTTTATTAAATTTTATGAAAAATAAGAAGTCTAGGAAAATTAGTTTCACAATTTTACCATTTTTCTACCATTTTCTACATATTTCTAAAGCTTTGCTAGAAATAGAAAAAGAAAAACAATGAACAGACTCGGGCCAAAATCAGCCCAAGTCGGCCCAACTACAGCAGAAGCACGCCCACGCACGTGCGCCTGCGGCAATTTCGCACAGAGGCCCTCGGTTTATTAGTTAAATCAAAGTGGGTTTGTTTACTGTTTCTCTGTGTCACAGACTAATTGCAGAAAGGCCCTCCATCTTCTGTCTCTTCCCCGCGAATGCCCCTGACCACGGCGCGCACGCCGATCATCCCCGACGTGGTTCGTACAGGCCATGGCCGGCGATGGCGGTTACGGCCAACTACCAGGGAGGCATCACTGACCTACGACGGCCGCGGAACACACATCAATTTGACCCGAACACCCCGAGAACGGCCGGTCCACGTGCACGGCGGAAACCGCGGTGTCGATCCCATGTTCTCAATTATCTAGGCCCGAATTGGTCAAGCGGATGCTACGGTGAGCTTTACGTGCCTACATAGCTGCTAGAACAACACTTGAGAGACGCAGAGCTTTACTAGAGTGGTCTGGCCACGGTGGGGTGGGTTTCACGGCAGCGGAGACCGATTTGGGGAGAACTCCAAATTCACGGATCTCAGCGAATGGTCGAGGCTGATTCGAGCTGGCTGGTTAGCTTACTACCCTATGGAGCTGGTGGCACACGCAATTTATAGGCGCATCAAGGGTCGGTGACGAATTCGGCCGAGGGGTGCTAGCGGCCGGTGAGCTCGGTGCGGGGAAAAAGGTAGCTCTCACCGTGGCAGTGACTCCGGTGATCGCCGGACATGCAACTAATGAGTCACCGCGAGGGAGTCCCGTGCTGAGACACGTGGTGCGCAACGGCGGTGGCTTATCGGCGACGAGGCTATCCAATCGATGATGAGCTGGGGGGTAAAGTACGGCGGCCTTAGCCGTAGCTCAATCCGGTACCGGATTTTTACCCGGTCAAGCTTAGCTGTTGTACACGGTGCACGAATCACAGCAAGAGATCGACCACCGGCGATGACTCACCAGCGACGAGCCAGCCGCGCTGGCAACCTGATCCACTTTGGTCTACTGTACCATGGCGATGAGTTTCAGACGCTCTGACAGATCATTTTGAAGCTTAGTTTTCTCTCAATTTTGAATGACAACTTAACCCAAGCTCTGCATCAAAGTTGTAATGCTACATACCAGCTACAACTTTGTTATAGTAATCCAAGGTAGATTCCCGCTGGATCTTAGTCTAAATGGCTCTCAATCTTGGATCAAAGTCACTGTCCATCTGAAGTTCAATCTATATCAGCCTGACAGTCCAACTTTGGGCAAGATTATCTTCAAATTTCTCACAAGAACATGGCTTGCACTCTTAAGCAAACTTGTTATCCATTAATAGGTCTACAAGTTTGATGTGGGACCCTAGGGCAAAACCCTATATTCTGAAAGATACAAGGTTCCAAAGTTGAGCCAATATCACTGAAAATCAGACTTAGACTATTAAGGACTTAAGAGGTGAGTTTTGCAAATAAGCCCAAAACTTAGGGTTTAACTTGCAAATTCACATATTTGTGACCCAAATGACTTAAGATACTTATTTAACTTGGTTTTTGCACTTTAGTCCAAAAGTGGACTAATTTTGCACATAGGTCCCTAGGGTCTGGTTTTAGGGTTTTCCAGAGTTCCAATTAGGGTTTCTGGTATCCCAGGGGTCTAAGTGTAATTCCACTTAAGTCTTGGGATCATTTTATGACTATTCCCCTAAAGCCTTTAGGTTTTCTTCATTTGGGTTAAGTTTTGCCCTTTTGAGCCTTATTTAGAGTCAAGTTCCCTCTCCAGGGTCCTATTTGCAAAATACTAAAAACAATACACTTGTTTGAAATTTTTACCTAGTGGATGCACTCTAGGTGTGTCAAACATATGCAATGTCAATGTTTATGATGCCATGCTCAAGTTTTAGTGACAGTAACACCAGGGGTGTTACATCCTTCCCCCCATAAAAGAATCTCGTCCCGAGATTTAAAGTCCTAGGGTGAGTAATGGAAAAGGAAATGTGTCACATTTTTATTTCCTTATTTCTGGTACAAGGCAGGGGTGGTGTGGGGGTTCACTCTTTTATTACAGTAACTATATACACTTCACAAATTACATGAGGCTAGAAAGCCTGGGAAATTCTTATCTAAAAAGTCTTGAGTTTCCCATGTAGCCTCTTCTTCAGAATGTTGGTTCCATTGTATCTTATAGAACTTGAGAGTTTTTCTTCGGGTAACCCTGTCCTTTTGATCTAGAACTCGAATAGGATGTTTCGAGTATGTTAAATCTGGTTCCAGGACAACATCTATCACTTCAATGGTTCGATCGGGAACCCGAAGACTCTTATTCAATTGCGACACATGGAACACATTATGGATAGCAGACAGAATTTCGGGGAGCTGCAGTCGATACGCCACTGGTCCACATTGCTCAAGTACCAGGAATGGACCAATGTACCTGGGTGCAAGTTTCCCTTTAACACCGAAACGCGATATTCCCTTCATTGGTGAAACTTTCAGGTAGACATAGTCTCCTTCATGAAAATATAAGGGCATTCGCCGTTTGTCTACATAACCCTTCTGACGGGCTTGTGCTTTCTTCATATTATGAATAATTTTCTAAACCTTTTCCTTGGCCTCCTTCACTATATCAGGCCTAAAGAAGTACCTTTCTCTAGGTTCAGACCAATTTAGCGGAGTTCGACACCGTCGCCCATATAAAGCTTCAAAAGGTGCCATCTTGATACTTTCTTGATAGTTGTTATTATATGAAAACTCCGCCAAAGGCAAACATTCATCCCATTTTGGTGAGAAGTCCAGAACACATGCTCACAACATATCTTCGAGTACTTGATTAATCCTCTCAGTCTGTCCACTGGTTTGTGGATGGTATGCCGAACTATGGAGCAACTTAGTACCCAAGGATTTGTGAAGTGCTTCCCAAAACTTGGCTACAAATTGAGGTCCACAATCTGACACTATGGTCTTCGGAACACCATGCAGACTAAGAATACGAGCAATGTATAACTCCGCATAGGTAATGACGGGATATTTTACTTTGACAGGGAGGAAGTGGGCGATCTTGGTAAGTCGATCAATGATAACCCAAATAGAGTCATACCCTTTTGCGGTCCTGGGCAATCCCACGATAAAGTCCATACTTATATCTTCCCATTTCCATGTTGGGATCGGCAAAGATTGTAATGGACCAGCAGTTTTCATGTGTATGGCTTTGACACGTCTGCAAGTGTCACACTTAGCCACATAGCGTGCAATTTCAATTTTCATCTTCGTCCACCAGTAGTGCTGCTTTAGATCATGATACATCTTAGTGCTTCCTGGATGAATAGAATAGCGACTAAGATGCGCTTCATCTAAGATTTGCTGGCGGAGTTCTTCATTCTTCGGCACTACTATGCGGTCATTGAACCATATCACACCTTGATCGTCTTCTTTGAAACTTTTGGCTGTTCCAGCCTTTATCTTCTCCCGTATGTGCTTCATACCCACATTATCCTTTTGAGCATCCATTATTCCTTGCAAGATGATAGACTCAAGCTTTAGCTGATTCAGGGTCCCTTGTTGGACCATCCCCAGGTTTAGCTTCTCCATCTCTTGACATAAAGTATTGTCAGAGGTCTTCGCCAAAAGACAGTGGCAGGAAACCTTACGGCTTAGTGCATCTGCCACAACATTGGCTTTGCCTGGGTGATAATGAATTTCCAGCTCATAGTCCTTAATAAGCTCAAGCCATCGCCTTTGCCTCATATTCAATTCTGACTGGGTGAAGATATACTTCAAGCTTTTATGATCTGTATATATGTGACAGATATTTCCCAGCAGATAGTGACGCCAAATTTTCAGGGCATGAACCATAGCAGCTAGCTCCAGATCATGAGTTGGGTAATGCTCCTCATGTCGGCGCAACTGCCTTGAAGCATATGCAATTACTCGGCCCTCTTGCATTAATACACAGCCGAGTCCACTGCCTGACGCATCACAATATACATCAAAAGGCTTGGTGATGTCCGGTTGAGCCAATACCGGAGCAGTGGTTAATAATGTCTTCAATTGCTCAAAAGCTTCATTACACTTAGAAGACCAATTGAATTTAATGTCATTCTTCAATAAACTTGTGATTGGCTTCACAAACTTAGAAAAATCTGGTATGAATCTGTGATAATATCCAGCTAGTCCAAGAAAACTCCGGACTTGGTGAACAGTGGTTGGGGGTTTCCACTCCAGAATTTCCTTGACTTTGCTAGGATCTACCGCAATTCCCTTGGCAGATAACACGTGCCCCAAAAATTGAATTTCCTCCAGCCAGAACGCGCACTTGCTAAATTTGGCATACAACTGATGTTCCCTCAGGCGCGTAAATACAATCCGTAGATGTTGAGCATGCTCCTCTTCATTTTTGGAATATATCAAAATATCGTCGATGAAGACTACCACGAACTTGTCCAACTCGGGCATGAACATCGAGTTCATCAAATAAGTGAAATGGGTCGGAGCATTTGTTAGTCCGAAGGACATTACCAAATATTCAAATAAACCATAGCGCGTAGTAAACGCGGTCTTCGGTATATCCTCGGGCCGAATACGGATTTGGTGATAGCCCAACCTGAGATCAATCTTGGAAAATACCCTCGCTCCAGTCAGTTGATCAAATAAGATGTCAATCCTCGGAAGAGGGTACTTGTTCTTGATGGTGACCTCATTCAGGGGTCGATAATCCACGCACATTCGTAAGGTTTGATCCTTCTTCTTAACAAAAATGGCGGGGCAACCCCATGGAGACGAGCTTGGCTGGATGAATCCTTTATTCAGTAGATCTTGTAATTGAATCTTCAATTCCGCCAACTCATTAGGAGGCATACGGTATGATCTTCGGGAAATGGGAGCCCTACCGGGCTTTAACTCAATTACAAATTCTACATCTCTCTCAGGGGGCAGTCCAGGCAAATCTTCCGGAAATACATCTGGAAACTCACATACTACCAGAATATCCTTGATCTCCGGTACAATGGCTTCATATATTCTACCAGAAGCTTTGGCTGGATTGGTTACGGGGATGGATAAAAGAATCTCTTCTTGATTATAGCTCAACCTGACGGTTCTGAGTTCAGTGTTGAGAATTGCCTTGTGTTGGGTTAACCAATTCATACCCAAAATCACATCTATATCCTGGCCTTTCAGAACAATCATGTTAGCAGGAAAGTTCCGTCCGGCCATTGTTATTGGCACTTGATAGGCCACTTCTCTAGTAAAAATGTGTCCCCCAGGTGAATGAATTTTAAACCCTTCTTTTGATTCATGGCATGAAATGTGATGTTGCTCCACAAATGTCTTGCTAATAAATGTATGCGAAGCACCAGAATCAAAAAGAATAATTGCAGGGTGACTGGCCACGAGAAACGTACCCATCATCACCGGTTCACCTTCCGGTGTAGTGGCCACTTGAGTATAGTATATCCGCCCTGTCTTCTTTGTATTCTTCCCCACATTATTTCCCTTGGGCTGAACTGATTTCCTAGATCCTTGCAGAGCATTTGATTGATTCTGCTTGGGATATGGGCAATCTTTGATGAAATGTCCAGACTTGCCACAATTGAAACACCCGGTTGAAGAGCTGGGCAAAGCAGGGAATCGAGTGCCCGGGGCACCCGGCTGATTTGGGGTAGTGGGGGCATTGTTGGGACGAATAATGATTGGCTACTTGAAAGGGAATGAGGGCGGTCGAGAAAAAGAGCGATTTTGGCTAGAAGGTCGGATCACAAACCGTTGCCTTTTTGCCTGGCCCTGATTAGACTTCTCACCTGCAAATCCCTTGTTCTTCCCAGAACCTGCATATTTTGCTTCAACAGATAGGGCTGTGCTGACAGCCTTCCCATACGTGAGATCTATGTAGGTGGCCATTTTTCTCTGTAATCGATCATTTAGACCTCTCATAAAGCAATTCTTCTTCTTTAAATCAGTATTCACCTGATCGATTGCGTATTGTGACAGGTGATTAAACTTATTGAGATACTGATTGACAGTATCTCCTCCTTGTTTCAGCTTCATGAACTCTTCTTGCTTCATATGCAGAACACCTTCCGGGATATAGTGCTCGCGGAAGGCCACTTTAAATTCTTCCCATGTGACTTGATGATTAGCAGGTTGAATAGCCACAAAATTTCCCCACCAGGTGCTGGCAGGGCCGCGCAGTTGTTGCGCTGCGAACAACGGCTTCTGTGTCTCTGAACAGCGGAGAAGACCAAATTTTTGCTCAATAACCCGTATCCATTCATCAGCTTCCAACGGGTCCTCAGCCTTGACAAATAGTGGTGGACGGGTTTCAGAGAAATCCAGATATGTGGTTTCACGGGGGCCTTGCTGATAACCCCTTCCACCCTGCTGCTGGAATTGTTGGCCTGCCATTTCTCTCAAAAAGCGGGTATTGTCTGCAGTTGCGTTCACCAAGGCGGCAATCTCCTCGGCCAATGTGGGAGGAACCGGAGGTGGATTTGGGGTAACATCCCTCCCCCCAGAAGTTCCTGTTGCATCCTGTCCTCGAGTCCTGGTAGGCATCTGAGGCAAAGAACATTTGAAATAAATATAATATGCCAGAGAAACCTTCCATTTTACATTACTATCAAAAGTAATGATACAGACTCGATGTTATACAACAGGATACATTACCCATAATACATTAGTTCAACCTATTATACAACATACTACTTCCATTTCTACACAACACTACTACTCCTGCTTCTGGTTGCTTTTGGCAGCTTCGTTGTCAGGTGTGGGAGACCATTCATCGACCAGCCTCATGGAAGGAGGGGGCCTAAAAAGGTCTAACTCACCACCAAGCGCTTCTCCCGCATTATGCGAGGGTCCGGCTTCCGTCCTGACAGGATCCGCAGGGACATGTGGGTGTAATTGCGAATACAGTACATAAACTTCCTCATGTAACGTATTGCAATATGCCTGCAAGTTGTCAATAGCAGTGCTAAGTTCTTCGACTCGTGCTCGAGCCTTCGCTTCCTTAGACCAGGCTACTGAACGAGACTGTACCGCCCAATCAAGCGCCAAATCTCGATCAGCAAGTTGATCTTGCAGCGTGCGGATGTAACTTCTTAATTCATTTATTCAGTCACCATCCGCAACCCATAAATTGGTCCTGCGTTGTAACTCTGTTTGAAGTTGATTCACGCGAGCTTCGAGATCACCAATTGGATCGTTGCTCCCGCTACTGCTATCTTGTTCCCGTGGGGCAAGTTGGTGTCGAGGTACACCGATAGGTCCAGTATGCTTTCACGCCGTCTTCCTTGTATGCGGCGGCATTTTCTAAGGGGGAAAATTTATTAGTACAATTCTTAGCATGATGCATGAATAATTACAGAATCAACCTTAGTTGATTCAACCTTCTATACATTGCACTCTTCCTATCTGTTCTTTGAAATAAACTCTTCAAAGATGCTTAGGTAAGAAGAGAAGAAATTTTCTAGATAAGTCTAAGAAAATCCTTTTGAAGATGCTACATAGTATCTGCCAAGAAGGGCTACGCTCCGATACCAGCTGTGACGGAACCTCCCAAGTTATT
The DNA here is from genome assembly GCA_029449295.1 of Zea luxurians. NCBI lineage: Eukaryota > Viridiplantae > Streptophyta > Magnoliopsida > Poales > Poaceae > Zea > Zea luxurians. The sequence continues at coordinate 59,575,139 of JAOPSE010000014.1, forward strand.
AGGCCCACCTACAATTGTCCTTGTCCAACAGACATCAGACAACCCTGTAGATGTTCCTGAATCACTTGACAAGTTTGGTATCTTTTTTCTTACCTTTCCAGGAATGTTTCACCCGTCTGACAGACAATATGTTCATCGAAGATGCGGAAATGCGGAAGTGATTACATAAACTTACATTTATTGAAAAGTAAGAGTAAGTCGTTTAATACAGACCAGAGTGTAAAGCGAGTGCTGAAAAGTATTATTACAATACCTGGGAGGCAAAAACTCCTCCCATTAAGTTCTTTACACAAAAGTTTTTAAGGAGGACTCGGTCCTCCAGCAGCTTCATTCTTGATTGTCTTCATTTTTCACCACCTTGGTGCAAAAACAACAAAAGTTTGTTGTCTCCTCTCCTAAAAACAACGGGGAATAAACCCTGAGTATGGAATTACTCAGCAAGTCTTACCCGACTAAAGAAAAGACTCTCAAGGGTATGCTGGTTTAAGGAAGTCAAGGTAAGGCTTCTCAATAATCAAAGACTCTGTTTTGCAGAAATGCTTACTAAAGTGGATCCTTAAAAATCCAGTTTTATTGGTCAAGTTAAGTAAACTTACTTATCTCTAGAGTTCTCTCTAACCTAGTTCAAACACTTATCCTGAACTAGCCAAGTTCTTAATTTATCCTTCATCTTTACTGGATTGCTACGTGTAGGGCAGTGACCAAGTCTTCATAACCGCGAAGGTACGGCGATCCGAATCAGTTATACTCAGCTGAGGATCTCCAATCACACGACATATGTAGCACTTAACCCTTGCATATGTCAACCCGCCACCGAGTTTCTTAAGACCAGATCAGGTTCACGCAAACCGAGAGCACAGATACACCACCGTCCAGCCTCTTGCCATGGAGGGTACACGCTACTCTCGCCACCGCTCCACGCCCATTTCGTGTTATCTTTTCTGGCCTTAGTCTGCCCGAGGCAAGCCTTACCCATGACGAGGCATGTGACCAGTTAAAGGGTCCTCGATCATCAAGCCTACATCGACAAGGTCCTTAATCGACTCAGACGGAGACACTACACCGAGACTCTCTTCTCGTGCAAGTCACCTGCCCGGTCTTAGCTTAATCTTTTCAACCCAAAAATTTGGTACCTGGCAGAGGTACATCTTTTCCGATGTTGAATCCATCACGGCCGTGATGGATTCACCATCAAGTTTTATTTTTGAAAACAACCCTCCCACTTTGCCAAACATCTTTTGTAAAACAAATCCTTTTGCTTTCTAGAGCAATACTAAGCATAGTAATACCTTTTTGTAAAAACAGGGTTTCAAGGAAGGTAATCAAATCCAAGGAAAGTAATGCAGGAATTTTTTAAGCAATCAACACCTATCCCTAGTGCATCAAGTAAGTGAGAAAGATTTTAAAACACAAGGGGGTGGCAAATGCACCGGGGCTTGCCTTTGTTTATGGGTGAGTCAGGCTCAGATCCACAAATATCGAAGTAGAAACAGTTCTCAGCATGTGTTTCCAAAGGTGGTGGTACTTGCTCTTCAGTGGCTTCCACTTCTTCCTCGTGTTCTAATCATAACCACATATATGTATAAGAATGAATGCCATGTAATGCTCATGAGGGTGCAAAGATAATATAAACTTATTATCTAAGTCTTGAATACAATTTTCCTTCACGGAACTCCGAGAACTTAGGGTTTCCGGAGTCAGTAAAGGAGTTCACAGGGCAGGGGGAGTTTTGGGGTTTGGTGATCAAACAAGGTCCAAATCAACTCAAATTCTACCCAAGGCTTCTAAATAATATGAGGAACTCATATAAAAATTTTGAGCATTTTTGGGATTATTATCTATTTTCTAAAAATCCAGAACTACTTCTTTAAACTACTTAAAATGCCTTAAAATTCCTTATTTAATCTAAAAATCATGAAACTATTTTTATTAAATTCTATGAAAAATAAGAAGTCTAGGAAAATTAGTTTCACAATTTTACCATTTTTCTACCATTTTCTACATATTTCTAAAGCTTTGCTAGAAATAGAAAAAGAAAAACAATGAACAGACTCGGGCCAAAATCAGCCCAAGTCGGCCCAACTACAGCAGAAGCACACCCACGCGCGCGCGCCCACGACAATTTCGCACAGAGGCCCTCGGTTTATTAGTTAAATCGAAGTGGGTTTGTTTACTGTTCCTCTGTGTCACAGACTAATTGCAGAAAGGCCCTCCATCTTCTGTCTCTTTCCCGCGAATGCCCCTGACCACGGCGCGCACGCCGATCATCCCCGACGTGGTTCGTACAGGCCATGGCCGGCGACGGCGGTTACGACCAACTACCGGGGAGGCATCACTGACCTACGACGGCCGTGGAACACACATCAATTTGACCCGAACACCCCGAGAACGGCCAGTCCACGTGCACGGCGGAAACCGCGATGTCGATCCCATGTTCTCAATTATCCAGGCCCGAATTGGTCAAGCGGATGCTATGGTGAGCTTTACGTGCCTACGTAGCTGCTAGAACAACACTTGAGAGACGCAGAGCTTTACTAGAGTGGTCTGGCCACGGTGGGGTGGGTTTCACGGCGGCGGAGACCGATTTGGGGAGAACTCCAAATTCGCAGATCTCAGCGAATGGTCGAGGCTGATTCGAGGTGGTTGGTTAGCTTACTACCCTACGGAGCTGGTGGCACACGCAATTTATAGGCGCATCGAGGGTCGGTGACGAATTCGGCCGAGGGGTGCTAGCGGCCGGTGAGCTCGGTGCGGGGAAAAAGGTAGCTCTCACCGTGGTAGTGACTTCGGTGATCGTCGGACATGCAACTAATGAGTCACCGTGAGGGAGTCCCGTGCTGAGACACGTGGTGCGCAACGGCGGTGGCTTATCGGCGACGAGGCTATCCAATCGACGATGAGCTGGGGGGGTAAAGTACGGCGGCCTTAGCCGTAGCTCAATCCGGTACCGGATTTTTACCCGGTCAAGCTTAGCTGTTGTACACGGTGCACGAATCGCAGCAAGAGATCGACCACCGGCGACGACTGAGCCAGCCGCGCTGGCAACCTGATCCACTTTGGTCTACTGTACCATGGCGATGAGTTTCAGACACTCTGACAGATCATTTTGAAGCTTAGTTTTCTCTCAATTTTGAATGACAACTTAACCCAAGCTCTGCATCAAAGTTGTAATGCTACATACCAGCTACAACTTTGTTATAGTAATCCAAGGTAGATTCCCACTGGATCTTAGTCTAAATGGCTCTCAATCTTGGATCAAAGTCACTGTCCATCTGAAGTTCAATCTATATCAGCCTGACAGTCCAACTTTGGGCAAGATTATCTTCAAATTTCTCACAAGAACATGGCTTGCACTCTTAAGCAAACTTGTTATCCATTAATAGGTCTACAAGTTTGATGTGGGACCCTAGGGCAAAACCCTATATTTTGAAAGATACAAGGTTCCAAAGTTGAGCCAATATCACTGAAAATCAGACTTAGACTATTAAGGACTTAAGAGGTGAGTTTTGCAAATAAGCCCAAAACTTAGGGTTTAACTTGCAAATTCACATATTTGTGACCCAAATGGCTTAAGATACTTATTTAACTTGGTTTTTGCACTTTAGTCCAAAAGTGGACTAATTTTGCACATAGGTCCCTAGGGTCTGGTTTTAGGGTTTTCCAGAGTTCCAATTAGGGTTTCTGGTATCCCAGGGGTCTAAGTGTAATTCCACTTAAGTCTTGGGATCATTTTATGACTATTCCCCTAAAGCCTTTAGGTTTTCTTCATTTGGGTTAAGTTTTGCCCTTTTGAGCCTTATTTAGAGTCAAGTTCCCTCTCCAGGGTCCTATTTGCAAAATACTAAAAACAATACACTTGTTTGAAATTTTTACCTAGTGGATGCACTCTAGGTGTGTCAAACATATGCAATGTCAATGTTTTTGATGCCATGCTCAAGTTTTAGTGACAGTAACACCAGGGGTGTTACATAGGGTACCTCGGGAGCGTAGCCCGAGCCTTGGTTATGTATCGAACGTACCTAGGGTCATCCCTCGCTCTGCGTCTGAGGCGGCTGTGAACCCTTCGAGGGCCAGCCTATGAACCCCTGATCAGTAGTGGGCGCGGAGCCCGAGTGACCTGAGGCGGTCGTTGAACCCTTCCGAGGGGCCGACCTTTGAACCTCTTACCAGTAGTGGGCGCGGAGCCCGAGCGCCCTGAGGCGGCTGTTGAACCCCTCCGAGGGGTCAGCCTTCGAACCTCTGATCAGTAGGGGGGCTCGGGGCCCGTTTCCTTCGCGGGGAAGGATCCCTTTCGGGGTATCCCCTTTCTTGGTCCCTGTTGTAAGAGAGAGAAAGAGGAATAGGAAAAGGATACGAAATCAAATGACGTGGCGTACCTTTTTGGACGCGGTCATTATGGTGAAGGCGAAGCGTCGCCCGCTTCTCCTGCCAAAGGTGCCGCCTGTCCCGCGGCGGAGTTAATGAGGCGGGACGAGTGGTTTGCGGGGCAGCCGTTGCGCGTGCGCGAGCCGTTCGAGGAATGGGACACGGGCGCGCCGTCTTCATGCCGTGGGAGAGGGCTCTCCCGCTGTCCTAGGAGGGGACGTGAGCTTGGCTGACGACTTGACCGCTGCTTTCGGTCGCCTGCCACCGCCATTACAGCCGGCCCATTTCTGGCCGCATCGACCGTCGCTCCTTCTCCTGCAGCTGACTGGCCCGTGACCGATGTGCCTGGTTGGCACTGTTGGGTCATGCGCAAGGTTGCCTCGAGTCGCGGTACTGGTTCCGCAGTCGAGGAGGCGCGGTAGTGGCACGAGTGGCGGTGCGGTTTCTTGCACGTAGCGACCGGCGCGCCGGTTGCATGACGCGTGGGCCTGGGCCTCCATGCTGGACGCGTCGAAGTCGAAAGGGTGCGCCCCTTCGGTGCGGTTGCATGCCGCGTGCATGGCGGCCCGCCCTTTCACCCGCTGGTCTGGGCGAAAGTGGGGGAATGCTTGTAACCTCTGGGCAGTTGCGCGCGCCGCGCGCGGTGGTTTGGCTTCTTCTGCCCTGGGCCAGCTTGCATGACGCGTGGGACCCAGCCCCTGTGTCGCAGGGGGAGGACCTTGGAGCGTGTTGGAGAAGACTTAGCCCGCGATGGCTAAGGACGCAAGTGGGGAGAGTTGCCTTTAAAAAAGGGGGGTGACCCCCTTGAAAGGCAACCATGTCTTCGCGCTCCCCTCATGCATCGTGTTTTTCCGCCTTTCGAGCCCCCAGATGGGGGGCGCCCGTGGTTCTTCCGCCTTGTCGTCGTTGGGGAAATGCAACTTCGCGGAAGTTTGTACCTTTCAGTCATCGTCCGGCTTCAAGGATTTTCGTCAGGCAGCCCGGCTGCACTCCCCCACCAATGGGCAGTTTGGTGGAGGGAAGCGAGCCGGGCTGCGATCTTGGTTCCGTCCTCAGCTTCAAGGATCTTCGTCATCCTTGCTGGGGCGGAGGTCGGGCTGAGCCGGAGCTCTACCTCTGCACGGGTCGGCCGACCACCTCTTCTTCTAGCTTCTGGTGGTGGAAACCATCCCCCAGCTCTGCGGAGGTGGCGTCCTCGAGCCATGCCGGGGAGGGCGGACTGTTGCTGCCCAGCTAGGATGCAACATTCCGTCCTCTGTCCTTGCTTTCGTGGCGAGGACGGGAGCGAGGACCTGCCGGTGCGCTTTGGGGCGGCCGACGCTCGCCGGTGCGGTTTTGGCGGACAGGTGGATGCCGCCGTCGGTGCTGAGGCGGTGGCAGCTGGAGAGGTGGGCTTTTCTGCCGACGAGACCGTCAGCGCCACCCATGATCCAACCTCTGGCTCTTTGGCTCTGACAGCTTGTCCTCGCCCCTCGAGTGGGGGCATGGGCGAGGAGCTCGTCGCAGCAGCGGTCGCCCTGAGGTCATCGCTGCTGCTGTTTAGCCACTTCGGAGCGGGCGTCAGTGAGCCACCAGGGGTTTTGTCGCCCCACAGGCCCTCCAACGTGGGGGGTTGTTCGTACCTGCGGGGGCGGAACCAGAGTTCCGTTTGTAATGGCACCTTGAGTGCTGGCGTATGTTCATTGTGGCTGTCGGGGCCTGAACATGTACGTATCTCTGTAAGTGCAATCAACCCTAATTGAGGGTTTTGGTGATTAATGACAAAACAAACTGAGATTCTAACAAGTTTGCTCCTAGCATGTACACAGAAATTCTATAGACAGGAGAAGCACAGACCTTACGAGCATAAAAATATAAAGCACAGCGGATTTAAAATTTCACATCAAATGGCGTGCTCCAAGTGCTTAGAAACAACAGCGGTGCTAAATTTATAATTCTTGAGTCATAGGAATCGCCATACAATTAAGAGGGATCCGCGACGGTTAAGTAAGTTGTGCAACGAGCAAAGTTCAAAATCTTTTGGAAACATCTTGGAGAACATTTTTCCAGATCATGAATGCCCTTGAGAAAAACAAATTTTACTTCCCACAAAGACTCCACTTTTGTTCCCTTCAAAATACTCAAAATTTGGTTTCAGCCCCCAAAACCGGTTCAACCGGTTTTGGTACTGTTCACCTGCCACCTCTGCTCTGACCTGTCTGACAGTCAGAGCTGTCAGAAAAGTCGCAGCAGATATTTTTCTAAAACCGGTTGAACCGGAATTTTCTCTTACTCAACCGGTTTTGGAACCGGTCGAGTCTCCGGCTGAGTAGCTCAGTGGACCGGGATCCCCCTGGTAGAAACCGGTTCAACCGGTCTGAAAACCGGTTCAACCGGTTTTTACACTTTTTCTCCCAACGGCTGCCAGCTTTTGGGGGATCCTTTATGTACCCCCTCACACTCTCTCTCTCATGAACTTCTGCCTCTCCCACGAATTCTTGGCTGACCAACCTTCAAACAAGCGCATTCATTTCACCTTTCACACCCGCAATCACATCTCCTTCAATCATTTGAAGGACCCTTGGTGTGAGGTGAACTCGATCGAACTCGCTGTCAATTTCATCTCGATTCTCCCTTTCTCTTTGTTCTTGAGCTCGTTGCAAACTTAACCTTGTGCGGATTTGTTACTCTTGGAACCTCGTGTTCCTTGACGGTTAGAGGTTACTTGGGAGTCTCCAAATTTGTGGACGACCCCAAGAAGTTTGTATCACCCGCTCTTTGAGCTGATTTGAGAAGAGATTGCCTTGACCTTTGTGGTCGGCTTGTGGAGGATTAGGGTTGGAAAAGACCCGGCCCTTTCTGGGTTCCTCAACGAGGAGTAGGACACCTTTGTGGTGGTTGCCGAACCTCGAGTTATATTGCGTGTTCTTGTGTGTTCTTGTTAAGCGCTTTATATTCGGTGGTTGGTTCATATTATTCATTCTAGTAGATTTTGTGTAGGGCAAGTCTTTAGCTATATTCTTCACTACTTCGTATTTGTTCAATAGATTATCTAATTTAAGTTGAGCAGGTTCAAACTTGTTCAGTTGTAATTAAAATCGACTGAACCGGTTTGCACCAGTGCAACTTTAATTTAACCTATCTCGAAGTTTTTAGTGAAAATTTTCAGGTGTAGCCTATTCACCCCCCCTCTAGGCTACTTTCAATTGGTATCAGAGCCTCGTACCTCATTTTACGCTTAACCGCGTGAGGAAGCGATCATGTCTACTCAATGGGACCATGTGGATCCTATCCTCGAGGATATTCCCGTCACATCCTCCGGTGAGGAAGTGGACCCCAAGGTCCTCGACCTCGCCATGAAGATCGCCGAGAGGATGTTCCTCAAGATGAAAGAGGAAGATGCTAAGAAAAAGGCCGAAGAAGAAGAATCAAGAAGAAAGGCCGAAGAAGACAAAGGTAAAGGAAAATTTGATTACAATGACGACCTTGTGGATCTTTTGGTGTCGAAGGTGTTGAGCAAGGTAAGTCTCAACACCGAAGAATCATCTACCAAAAGCAAAGGTAACGAGTTTAGTAAAGTTCAATTCGATTACTCTAGAAATTTTATTCCCAACTTCTCTTCTGTCCCACTTGGAAAGTTACCAACTCTTAGTGAGTTGAACTATGACGAGTGGGCCGATAAGATGAAGTCGCATTTAATCGGTGTACATCCTAGTCTTTGGGAGATTGTTAATGTAGGTATGTATAAGCCTGCCCAAGGAGAAGAGATGACTCCAGAAATGATGCAAGAGATTCATCGCAATGCTCAAGCAGTGAGCATAATTAAAGGAAGTCTTTGTCCGGAAGAATACCGGAAAGTTCAAGGAAGAGAAGATGCCCGTGACATTTGGAATATTCTTAAAATGTCACATGAAGGAGATCCCAAAGCTAAGAGACATAGAGTTGAAGCTTTGGAAAGTGAGCTTGCAAGATATGATTGGATAAAGGGTGAGTCGCTTCAATCACTCTTTGATCGGTTGATGGTGTTGGTCAACAAAATAAGAGTACTTGGGAGTGAAGATTGGAGTGACTCCAAGGTCACAAGATTATTCATGAGAGCTTATAAAGAAAAGGATAAGAGTCTTGCAAGGATGATAAGGGATCGTGATGACTATGAGGATATGACGCCTCATCAATTATTTGCAAAAATTCAACAACACGAGTCCGAAGAAGCCCCCATCAAGACAAGAGACTCTCATGCCTTGATCACAAATGAACAAGACAACCCCAAGAAGAACAAAGACCACAAAGCAAAGAAAGTGGTCGAGACCTCAAGTGATGAAGAGAGCTCAAGTGATGAAGACACAGCTATGTTCATCAAAACATTCAAGAAATTTGTAAGGAAGAATGACAAGTTCCAAAGGAAAGGAAAGAAGAGGGCATGCTATGAATGTGGCCAAACCGGTCATTTCATAGCGGATTGTCCTAACAAAAAGGAACAAGAAGCCAAGAAGGAATACAAGAAGGACAAGTTCAAAAAGGGAGGCAAGACCAAGGGACACTTCAAGAAGAAGAAATATGGTCAAGCCCATATTGGTGAAGAATGGAACTCCGATGAAGAGAGTTCTAGCTCCGAAGAAGAAGAAGTGGTGGCAAATGTTGCCATCCAATCTACTTCAAGCTCGCAACTCTTCACCAACCTACAAGACGACTCCTACACTCCAACTTGCCTCATGGCAAAAGGAGATAAGGTAACTTTATTTAGTAATGATTTTCAAAATGATGATGATGATGAACAAATTGCTATGAAAAGAAAATGATTAAGGAATTTGGCTTGAATGGATATAATGTTATCATAAAATTGATGGAGAAGCTAGATAAAAGAAAAGCAACTCTTGATGCTCAAGAAGACTTGCTTATCCTTGAAAAGGAAAGAAACTTAGAGCTTCAAGGATTGCTACTCAATAAAGATGAAATGCTAGATGCCTTGACTAAGGAAGTGTCTTTAGTCAAGATAACTATAGAGGATAAAGAAAAGGAAGTAATCAATATGAAAACCTCTATAGCTAGTCTTGCAAATGAAAAGGATGCACTTGAATCAAGCATATTAAGCTTGAATGTCCAAAATCAAGAACTTCAAGTGCAACTTGAAAATTGCAAGAACATCAATGCTTCATCTTTATTGATTGAATCTAAGTCTAGCTCCTCAAATAATACCTTTTGCAAACATTGTGCCAAATATCATGCTTCTTGTTGTCTAACTAACCATGCAAGGAAAAAGAGCCCACAGGTGAAGGTCAAAGAAATATTGAAAAGATGCTCTAGCAATGATGGGTTAAAGAGAATTGAACCCAAGTACAAGTCCCTAAAGCCCAACAATGGAAGAAGGGGGCTTGGGTTCAACTCATCCAAGGAAAACCCTAGCACAGTGCATAAGGGGTGGAGATCCCCCAAGTTCATAGAGGGAACCACCCTATATGATGCCTTGGGGAGGATTCACTCCTCAAATGACAAGTCAACTCAAGTAAAGGTAAACTTGAGTTCCACAAAGAGTAAGATGAAAGAAGCGGCATCAACAAGTGGAGAAAAATTTAATGCTCCCATTTCTCACTCTTATCTTTGTGATTACATGTTGACTTGGGATTTAGGGAAATTGGTTGTTAAATATGTGGGTGCCTACACTAAAAGAAAAGTCATGAAAAGAAGTGTGTGGGTACCCAAGGCTATAACTAACACTGCAGGACCCAATTCAATTTGGGTACCTAAAAGCATAGCCTAAATTTGTTTTGCAGGTCTACTCCTCTGGTGGGTCAAGTTGGGTGCTTGACAGTGGATGCACAAATCACATGACCGGGGAGGAAGACATGTTTCATTCCTTGCAACTAACTCAAGAAGCACAAGAAATTGTGTTTGGAGATAGTGGCAAGAGTAAGGTGATTGGTATTGGTAAAATTCCTATCTCTGACCAACAATCACTTTCAAATGTTTTATTGGTAGATTCTTTAAGCTACAATTTGATGTCTGTTTCACAACTTTGTGGAATGGGTTATAATTGCTTATTTTTTGATGTGGATGTGAAGATCCTTAGAAGGGAGGACTCCTCTGTTGCTTTTACAGGTCGCTTGAAGGGCAAACTCTATCTTGTTGATTTCACAACAAGTAGAGTGACGCCTGAGACTTGTTTAGTGGCAAAATCTGATAGGGCTTGGCTTTGGCATCGCCGGCTAGCTCATGTTGGCATGAGGAACTTGGCCAAACTTCAAAAGGATGGTCACATTATTGGACTAACAAATGTTGTGTTTGAGAAAGATAGGGTTTGTGGCGCATGCCAAGCAGGAAAGCAACATGGAGTCCCACATCAATCAAAGAATGTGGTTACAACAAAAAGGCCACTGGAGCTTCTTCACATGGACCTCTTCGGACCTGTGGCTTACATCAGCATTGGTGGTAGTAAGTATGGTTTAGTCATTGTTGATGATTATTCTCGTTTCACCTAGGTTTTCTTTTTAAGTGATAAAGGTGAAACTCAAGAAACCTTGAAGAAATTCATGAGAAGGGCTCAAAATGAGTTTGAGCTCAAAATCAAGAAAATGAGGAGTGATAATGGGACGGAATTCAAGAACACAGGTGTTGAAGAATTCTTAGGTGAAGAAGGAATCAAACATGAGTTTTTGGTTCCTTACACTCCACAACAAAATGGTGTTGTGGAAAGAAAGAATCGAACTCTTGTTGAAGCTGCTAGAACTATGTTAGATGAGTACAAGACACCTGACAACTTTTGGGCAGAGGCGGTCAACACTGCCTGTCATGCAATCAACCGTCTCTATCTTCATAAGATCTACAAGAAGACAGCTTATGAACTTCTCACTGGTAACAAACCTAAAGTTGATTATTTTAGAGTATTTGGTTGTAAATGTTTTATTCTTAACAAGAAAGTCAAGAGCTCAAAGTTTGCTCCTAGAGTGGACGAGGGGTTCTTGCTTGGTTATGCATCAAATGCGCATGGATATCGCGTTTTCAACAATACCACCGGTCTTGTTGAAATAGCGATAGACGTGACATTTGATGAGTCTAATGGCTCGCAAGGGCACGTTTCTAATGGCACTGCAGGAAATGAAGAACCACCTTGTGAGGCTATAAAGAGACTTGCAATAGGTGAGGTAAGACCTCAAGAGAAGGATGATGATGAAGGAACTTTATGGATGACCAATGAGGTTTTTGATGTGAGTGCAAAGGTGGTGGGTGACAAATCCTCCACCCAAGCAAACCCATCAACCTCAAGTCATCCAAATCTTGAAGAAAATCATCAACCCCAAAGGATGTCAACGGTGGTAGAAGATGAACATGAAAGCATTGATGGTGAAGTGGCTATTGATCAAGTAGATGATGAGGAGGAACAAATTCAAAGACAATCATCAGTGCCTCATCCTCGAGTTCATCACACTATTCAAAGAGATCATCCGGTGGACAACATCCTGGGTAGCATCAGGAGAGGGGTAACAACTCGATCTCGTTTAGCAAATTTTTGTGAATTTTACTCGTTTGTTTCCTCTCTTGAGCCACTTAAGGTTGAAGAAGCATTGGGTGATCCGGATTGGATAATTGCCATGCAAGAGGAGTTGAACAACTTCACCCGGAATGAAGTCTGGTCCTTGGTTCCAAGACCCAAGCAAAATGTGATTGGGACAAAATGGGTCTTTAGGAACAAACAAGATGAACATGGCGTGGTTACAAGGAATAAAGCACGGTTGGTTGCTCAAGGCTACACTCAAGTGGAAGGACTTGATTTTGGTGAAACATATGCGCCGGTAGCAAGGTTAGAGTCAATAAGAATATTAATTGCCTATGCTACTAACCATGATTTCAAGTTATATCAAATGGACGTCAAGAGCGCGTTTCTAAATGGTCCACTACAAGAGAGGGTCTATGTGGAGCAACCGCTAGGCTTTGAAGACCCAAGGAAGCCAAATCATGTTTATCTACTTCACAAGGCACTCTACGGGCTTAAACAAGCCCCTAGAGCTTGGTATGACTGTCTTAAAGATTTTTTAATTAAGAATGGGTTTACAATAGGAAAAGCTGACTCTACTTTATTTACTCGAAAAGTTGACAATGAATTATTTGTTTGCCAAATATATGTTGATGACATTATATTTGGTAGTACTAATGAAAAATTTTGTGAAGAGTTTAGCAAAGTAATGACGAACAGGTTTGAAATGTCTATGATGGGCGAGCTTAAATACTTCCTAGGATTTCAAGTCAAACAGCTCAAGGAAGGTACTTTTCTATGCCAAACCAAATATACACAAGATATGCTCAAGAAGTTTGGCATGGAAAAAGCAAAACACGCCAAGACTCCAATGTCATCAAATGGACATCTTGACCTAAATGAGGAAGGTAAACCTGTAGATCAAAAATTATATAGATCAATGATAGGATCACTGCTTTACTTATGTGCATCTAGACCTGATATAATGTTGAGTGTTTGCATGTGTGCACGTTTTCAAGCAAACCCTAAAGATTGCCATCTTGTAGCCGTTAAGAGAATTCTAAGATACTTAGTCCACACCCAAAACCTAGGATTATGGTATCCCAAAGGCTCCCTTTTCGATTTGCTTGGCTACTCTAACTCAGATTATGCCGGTTGCAAAGTAGATCGAAAAAGCACTACTGGGACTTGCCAATTCCTTGGGCGGTCCTTAGTGTCATGGAGTTACAAGAAACAAAATTGTGTTGCACTTTCCACTGCAGAAGCTGAGTACATAGCAGCTGGGGCATGTTGTGCATAGTTATTATGGATGAAGCAAACCCTTAGAGATTTTGGTTGTGAGTTTAACAAAATTCCACTTTTGTGTGACAATGAGAGTGCCATAAAACTTGCAAACAATCCGGTGCAACACTCTAGAACTAAACATATTGACATTAGACACCATTTCTTGAGAGACCACGAAGCAAAAGGAGATATCGAATTGTTTCATGTGAGCACCGAAAATCAACTAGCTGATATCTTTACAAAACCTCTTGATGAGACTAGGTTTTGTTTTCTTAGGAGTGAGCTAAATATCTTGGATTCTCGAAACGTGTCTTAATAACTAAAATTTTGATCAAATTTGATGGATGTAAATTGATTGTTTGAGCAATATGAAATGAGAAATAACATTTTTATCATTAAAATCACTCATGTCATATTTACTAAGTGCTATTATAGCCCTTCTGGGCAATATCTGGAAACTGGTTGAGTAAACCGGCTGAGTAGGCCACTCAACCGGTTTTCCCCTGGTGGAAACCGGTTGAACCGGTATTAAAACCGGTTGAACCGGTTTTGGCCTTCGCGCCGTCAGTCTGCGCGCAGTCTACGCTGTCAGCTGCGCAGTCTGTGCTGTCAGACTGCCAGAATTTTCGCGCAGTCAACACCTTTTTCTGTGCGCTTTTACTGCGCAGTTTGACCAGAAACCGGTTGAACCGGTTTTTGAACCGGTTGAATCGGTTTTCTGTATTCTGACCGGCCGACTTTCCCCTTTTTATTTCTCTCCCTCTCTCCTCTTCTCTTCTTCTCAGTTTCATTTTCCAGCCGCCGCCGCCCATTCTTCTCTCTCTCTCCTTCACACTCCACTCCAAAAACTCACTTGTGCCCTCTCATCTTTGGAAGAGTTGTTGGAGATCCGTTCATCCCGGCGTTCTCCATCATCTTCCTCAATCTCATTGGGATTTCTTGACTAAATCTTCGGATCGAGGTATTGCCCTATTTCATTTCCTTGTACTCGATCCTACACGTTCTTGATTATCTAATGTATCATTCGTTGGGTACATTTTAGTTTAAGTGATTGCAACACTTAGATTATCTTCATTTGTCACAAACATTATTAGAGTTCAGCGATTTGATATTGTTCATTGTAGTTGAACCGCTCATATGAACGGTTGAAGTGCATGCTCAATATCTTATGCGTTTCTACTCAAACGTGTTTGATCCTTGCTCATCATAGGTTCTATTTTTGTTTCTTAGAATGGTACGTCGGAGGAACCCGTCCGTGGTTGAATCCGACTCCTCGGATGACCAAGAAATACATGGAGATACTCCCCCACGCTCTCGATCCAAGCGTGGGCGAGGAAGCGGAAGTGTCATGCAAGGTGCTGAGGCCTCCGGGTCTCAAAGTGCTCGCGGTCGGACAACCCGGAATCCTTCTGGTCGGTCCCGACCCGCGGCAAATCCGCAGGCGTGGGAGGCTACGAGTGATGATGAAGGCGGGAAGGATGACGAAGTTGATCTTCCCCCGGCCCACGCCCCTGTGATTCGTGGGTTGGTCCTCCACCGGGCGGAGGCTCGGCGTGCTGGCAATGAGCCAGTAACTGATTTCACTGCCAGTGGAGGCTCTGCTCTACTTCAGGATCTTCGTTTCCAAAATCCTACATTGCGCATTCGCGATGCCAGGATTGATGGAAACCGCTTTTGGACGCTTCATCATGTGGACTTTTATAATTTTGTCATTCTCCCCAAGAAGCATCAACCTATCCTGTTGCAATGCTATATCAACTGGGAAGGTTGTGAGGCCATTGGCGATCCAGAGATGACACAGGCATTGAGGGCCTGTGAAAGAAAAAAGATGAAGAGTATCATGACATTCCAATATGATTGGAATGATGAAGTGATTGCCCAATTCTACTCAACTTTGTGGATCAAGCCAGCTGACAAGGAGAGCCCATACAACTACCCTTATCTGAACTTCTTCATTGAAGGTAGTTGGTATAAGGTGAGCTACCGCAGATTTGCTCACATTCTTGGTTTTTCTGACAATGATATTTCTGGCGACAAGATCAAGATTCATGATTTCCGGCAGCCTACTAGAGATGAAGCCAAAGATCTTCATCTTTCTGAGTCTGGGAAGTATTGGAAGTCTACAAACATGCATAAGTATTATCGATACATCAACTCCCTATGCAGGATGACCCTCATTCCAAAAGGGGGTAATCAGATGAACATTCTTGGAGAGAGCAAGGTCTTGCTCTCTTTCATGAAACCCAGCAGCTCAGAAAGTATAAATGTCTTTGATATGATTTGGCAGGAAATCATTCATGCAGCCTGCTTTCCATTGAAGGGGTGTCTTCATGCTCCGTTTATCATGAAGATGATTGAGGTTGTGACCCAGTTCAGATTTGACAAAGGTACAAGACATCAGTCATATACCCCTTTCTGGATTGATCCCAACAATCCAGCAGGGTGCCTCAGGAAAGCCCCCTCCAGCTCTCGTGCTCATACATCTGCGGGTCCGTCTGCTGGTCCTGCTGCTGCTACCGGTGCCTCGCGTCCCTCCCCTGGCCGCGGATCTCCCATGCCACATGGTCGTGGTCGTGGTCGAGGTCGTGGTCGTGGGATGGGTGCCCGCTTGGCCCACGGGTTTGCGGCATTCTTCTCCATGTGCCGGAACATTGCTGCGGATGTCCATGAGGTGGCTCGACGTCAGCGGGAGACTGACGACAACCTACGTCGTCAAGCTTCCTCTTTGGGTACTCCCTTCGCCCCCCGCTCTCCTGATGTACCTCTCCATCCTCCTCCTCCGGAGATCAACGAGTGGTACCAGCAGGCATACGGGGTGCCTTTTTCGACAGCAGACGACGTCGACGAAGAAGAAGAAACTTATTTTGATGATCGTGAGCAGTTTGTCCCGCCTCCGTATCACGGGGATCCGGGCCAATCGTCCTCTTACCCTCCGCCCCAGGATCCTTCTGGCAGTGCTCCTCAGTCTGGGGAGGAACAGTTTGCCTCTGACCTGGCGCACCACCTCTTTGCTCCTCATCATCCTCCTCCCAACTGGTGATCATTGGACTGGCGTCTCTCTCTCTCTTTTTGGTTCTTGTTGCCAAAAAGGGGGAGAAGGTTTATTATGGCAGCACCCTTTATGCAGTACCCTTTATTTTTGTAATGAACAATCGGTCTGTAATAACTATTTGGTCTATCATATGATGCATGCATGGCTCTAAAGCCATAAACACTTTTATGATGTGATGAGATGAGTTCTCATTATTGTAATAGCAGTAGAATTTTTCATATCATATGCTATGCGATAATGAGCTTTAATGTGTAATTTTTACTCTTTCTATCTAATTATGTTTCATTCCTTATTGTTTTGTGTATGGTGTTAATTGTTCTCTCTCTCTAAATATGTTGCAAATTGACATATCAAGTCAATGATAATATCGCAAAACTCATGCACATATTTAGGGGGAGCTACACATACCCAAAGGATTTTATCTAGCAAGTACTTGTAACTTTTAATTTTTATTTCTACTCCAGTTTGTTTTGGCATCAATCACCAAAAAGGGGGAGATTGTAAGTGCAATCAACCCTAATTGAGGGTTTTGGTGATTAATGACAAAACAACTGAGATTCTAACAAGTTTGCTCCTAGCATGTACATAGAAATTCTACAGACAGGAGAAGCACAGACCTTACGAGCATAAAAATATAAAGCACAGCGGATTTAAAATTTCACATCAAATGGCGTGCTCCAAGTGCTTAGAAACAACGGCGGTGCTAAATTTATAATTCTTGAGTCATAGGAATCGTCGTACAATTAAGAGGGATCCGCGACGGTTAAGTAAGTTATGCAACGAGCCAAGTTCAAAATCTTTTGAAAACATCTTGGAGAACATTTTTCCAGATCATGAATGCCCTTGAGAAAAACAAATTTTACTTCCCACAAAGACTCCACTTTTGTTCCCTTCAAAATACTCAAAATTTGGTTTCAGCCCCCAAAACCGGTTCAACCGGTCCTGAAACCGGTTCAACCGGTTTTGGTACTGTTCACCTGCCACCTCTGCTCTGACCTGTCTGACAGTCAGAGCTGTCAGAAAAGTCGCAGCAGATATTTTTCTAAAACCGGTTGAACCGGAATTTTCTCTTACTCAACCGGTTTTGGAACCGGTCGAGTCTCTGGCTGAGTAGCTCAGTGGACCGGGATCCCCCTGGTAGAAACCGGTTCAACCGGTCTGAAAACCGGTTCAACCGGTTTTTACACTTTTTCTCCCAACGGCTGCCAGCTTTTGGGGGATCCTTTATGTACCCCCTCACACTCTCTCTCTCATGAACTTCTGCCTCTCCCACGAATTCTTGGCTGACCAACCTTCAAACAAGCGCATTCATTTCACCTTTCACACCCGCAATCACATCTCCTTCAATCATTTGAAGGACCCTTGGTGTGAGGTGAACTCGATCGAACTCGCTGTCAATTTCATCTCGATTCTCCCTTTCTCTTTGTTCTTGAGCTCGTTGCAAACTTAACCTTGTGCGGATTTGTTACTCTTGGAACCTCGTGTTCCTTGACGGTTAGAGGTTACTTGGGAGTCTCCAAATTTGTGGACGACCCCAAGAAGTTTGTATCACCCGCTCTTTGAGCTGATTTGAGAAGAGATTGCCTTGACCTTTGTGGTCGGCTTGTGGAGGATTAGGGTTGGAAAAGACTCGGCCCTTTGTGGGTTCCTTAACGAGGAGTAGGACACCTTTGTGGTGGTTGCCGAACCTCGGGTTATATTGTGTGTTCTTGTGTGTTCTTGTTAAGCGCTTTATATTCGGTGGTTGGTTCATATTATTCATTCTAGTAGATTTTGTGTAGGGCAAGTCTTTAGCTATATTCTTCACTACTTCGTATTTGTTCAATAGATTATCTAATTTAAGTTGAGCAGGTTCAAACTTGTTCAGTTGTAATTAAAATCGACTGAACCGGTTTGCACCAGTGCAACTTTAATTTAAACTATCTCGAAGTTTTTAGTGAAAATTTTTAGGTGTAGCCTATTCACCCCCCCCCCTCTAGGCTACTTTCAATCTCTCGGCGTGAAGCCGTGTTTTTCCCTCATTCCGAGCACTGTGACTCGCCTGTCGGCTAACTGAACCGCTTCACCAAGCGTGAGTTGCCTCGTGCGAAGGTGACGAGTGAGGTATCCGTATCCCGGAGGCGTATGAGTCCCTCGGCTCGGTCGGCCTTGCTGTCTGAGGCTTCTCTTGCTTAGTTAAAGGAACCCTTGGCCGCTCTTCGATGAGCCGAAGCCGGAGGTAGCGGTGTCAGCACAGACAGAGGCGGAGTTGACTCGAAAAGAAGACTTCGTCGGCTGGAGCCCGGCCGGGCCGTCCACTAGCGGGACCAGCGTCGGAGTTGAGTTGCCGAGGCCATGAGCCGGGCTGATGTCCTCGGGGGACAGCTGGCTGAGGCTTCGGGGTGGCCGGCCGAGCCGTCTACTCGGGCCGGATTCCTGGAGAAGACCCTGGCGGCGATGGCCCGGGCGTGGTGCTGATGTGTAACACCCTAAAGTTCAATTTTGTGAAGACAAGGAAAAATTCTCAAAAATTTTAAATCAAAACACCTTTCCTTAAAGATAATCATAATTTAGAAGTTTCCACTCATGAATATGTTAAGAATACATAATTAAAGATACTTAGATAATCTAAATTGCCTTTGGGTTAGGTTATACAGGAGAATTATGATCAAACTATTTCTTAATATATATAAGTCTACAATATAAATTTGATTTCCCTAGAACTAATAAGGTATGGATTATTCTCTACTATATGATTGAAAGCCTGTCTAAAAGAACTAAAATAAATAAAGAAATATATAAAATATGTTTTTGCACAGATATGGTTTGCAAATGAACTAGTCACAAGCTTGAATTTAAATTTGAATTCAAAATTTAAAATAGGAAAGAAAGGGGAAATAAGAGAAAGAGAAGGGATATAAAACAAAAATATAAATAATATATATATAAATAAGTATATTCAGAATTAATATCCCTAACTTCACAAAAATAAGTTGAAATGATGAGCCATAGAGATTTGAATTTAAGTTTGAATTCAAATTTAACTTGGAAATGAAGAAAAGAAATAGAAAATAAAATGGAAAAAGAGAAAAAACCTTAACTGGGCCGCAACCACACATTTCGGCCCATCTCTACTTACCCACTGCGCAGCCCACCTCTTCTCCCACGCGGTCGGTCACTTCCATGTGGGTCCCCCTGGTCGGATCCCATCCGCGCGCGCCACAGACTTGTGGGACCGCGTCGCCAGTCTATTTGCTCACGCGCGCCTGCTCTGTCTCACTCCCGTGTGGGCCCATTGCGTCAGCACTTCCTTCAACCTCCGGGCACCCGAACCTGCCGCGCGAATTGCGCTGGGGCCGCACGTGCCTCACAACGAACTTAACGCTCCTCTGCCGCATGGGCCCGATGCACTAACTCACTGACCGTGGGTCTCGGCATCCAGAAAATCCATCTTCCACGCGGATCTCGCAACGGACTTGGACTTGGCGGCTCACCGTAACGCCGAAATCTGCGGCGAGTTCCCGGTCTGCGGCTTCCTACGGGAGCGCGCGCGACCCGCACGGACTTCGCCATGGTATATATAAGCCGAAGTTCTGCACCCCTCCATCAAAACCCGAGCACCTTCCTCTCGCCTGCATCGATTGCGCTTGCCACCATTGTCGCCAGCTCGGAAGCTACCATCGTACTTGGATCACGCGCGTTCCGGCATCCTGTCGGTGGTCGGGGTGATTCTCTGCGGAACAAGGTTCACGACCAGGGAAGATTGGGGTCAGAAGAACAGCCAGAAACCAGTGAATTCCTCACCGGAGTTGAAGCTCCGCCGTGCGGCCGCTCCTCACCGTGGACAGCCTTCGCCACAACAGTATCGACGGTGAGTTCTCCTCCATACGGTTCGCATTGCCCTCTGGATCGTGCAGCGCCTTTTAATTTGGGATTGGCGCTCGGGGTGACCGGATTTCGTGGACTCCGGCGGCTCCTCCGCCGTGCGCGGAGGCAAGATGGGGCGGCGCGGGTTGGATTGGTGAAGACGCGTTCGCGGCCGTCGATCGGGGCATGGACGGTTGAGATTAGAGCGCGAGATAACGTTTTGGTGGAATGGATCCGGACCGTCCATCTAGATCGGGCGAACCTGAGTGATTCCCCGCGTTTTAAAATCTGAGCCGTTGATCGTGGATCCAACGGCTCTGGGCGCGTACCGGTTCGATATATATTAGATCTAATCCGAGCCATCCGTGAGTGATCCAACGGTCCAGATTAGAAGTTACCCCTTCGCCGTGACTTTTTGTTAAAGAGCCCCTCGGGTTCCAGTGAATCAACCCGCCGTCCTTGGGCGCTGTTCTCTGTGTCTAGAAATACTTACACCGTGACCCCTGCGCTTAGGCTTATTTGGGGCCCAGTCCAGTGAATAGGAAAATTATAGAAAATGATTTAGGAAATGATTTTTAGTGTTAAAATAAATCCAGAAACTTAATTAATTCATAACTAATTCATTTTAGCTCCAAATTGAGTCATTCCAATTCCTAAAATTTTGTAATAATATTCACTACCATTTAGAATCACTGTTTTGACATGAACTCTGTCAGAAAATTTATTTATTATTTAATCATATTATAATCACCTTAAAACTTAGGAAATTCATAACTTGAAATCTATAACTCCAAATTTAATGATTCCAGTTCCTGTGATTTTATTATAATGTCTAGATTATTACTGTGTATTTTATTTACACGCTTGGTGTAATGTTAATTTTGCCTATACAATGTTTGTTTGTATTGCCACGACTAGAGTGAGGACACGAGTCATCTGAAGATCATCCTGGTACCTGGATTCTCAAGGCCCAGGCAAGTTGTGCCCTTGATCACTTCTTTTTACCCACTCATGTTCTAATTAATCATAATGATCTGCATAGGTTAATTTTGATGGGACCCAATAGGTTACCCTAGTTTGTCTATCTATATACCTTGTTTACCACTGAACTTTCTGGGTAGTACTTGCTAGTGCTATATGTGGTTTTGGGTATGGAGATACACCATTCATGATTATACTTTTGTTATCAGTTGTTATTTATGGTTCATGTTAAGATCATTATGTTAATTGGAACATGGAGCGACCACCCAGGAAAACAGTGCTACCACAAGGGAGGAATGGGACCCCTTGGCTGATTAATTAGGAAAGCTAGTGGAAGACTACCTTACCCGAAAGGGGCAAGGGCAGTAGGGGAGAGGTCAGTGTAGGGAGTCCCTCGGGAGGATTTTGCTGCGATGGCGGTCCTGCAAGGGATTCCTGCACTGGATCTTCCTATAAACTGTAGCGGGTTTTCGGAAGCTAGTGGAACTTTGTAAAGGCCTCGTAGTGGATCCCTAGCCATTCACCTCGGTAGTGTCTAAGGGCCTTGCAAACCCTGGCGACATGGGATACACGACTTGTGGGTAAAGATGCGCAACCTCTGCAGAGTGTAAAACTGGTATACTAGCCGTGCTCACGGTCATGAGCAGCTCGGACACTCACATGATTAAATTATGGAACTAACTTCAATTTGTCATATGCATTGCATCGCGGGTGAAGTTGATACTTTTGTTCTACTCTTTAATTGGATTGGTATTTACTTATACTTAGTAACTGCTAATAAAATTTTGACCAACTTTAAAAGCAATGCTCAGCTCTAACCATCTTCTTTGGTAAGCCTTACACTTCACGCGAGATCCCACCTTTGGCGAGTTCATGCACATTATTCCCCACAACTTGTTGAGCGATGAACGTATGTGAGCTCACTCTTGCTGTCTCACACACCACAGGTCAAGAACAGGTACCGCAGGATGATGCTCATGGAGGATGCTGCGATGAGTTCGTGAGAGGTCTAGGCCGTCGTCTCCCAGTCAACTTTGGGTTGCTGGACCGTTGTCTCCTTATAATGTAATTATTTATTTTGTATAGAACTCCTGTTATGTATAAAGATGTGACATTCGATCCTGTGCCATGATTCATCATATGTGTGAGACTTGGTCCCAGCACACCTGGTGATTATGTTAGCGCCCGGGTTTTGGACCCCTAAAATCCGGGTGTTACAGAAGTGGTATCAGAGGAATGTTGACTGTAGGACGAAACCTAGATAGAACTGGACAACCATTGTCATATTTACCTTTGCTACTCTGATTCTTTCTAAACTTATCTTAATCTTTTCTCATCTATTTCCGCTTCACTCTGATTATTCTTACCTATTTATTCTAAAGACAAATGTGGATTTCACACTTTGAAATCCTGTGCCTAAAGTGACTTTAGGAATAGGAGACCCATTCTTAGGAACAAAAATCAAAACTATTTTATTATATATTTGTATGAGTGTTTGTTCTTATGATACTTGTCTGATTTGGATCTTTGTTTGAGTGTGATGAGTTGTGGAGTAATGTCCACAATTGCATCTGCATATACACATAGGTATAAAAATATATTTATAAAATAACTAGACAACCTAGATTATCCCCATTGGAACATATCTAGCTTAAGAGATTTTTCTTATCCTAAAAGATCTCATTCTAACCAATTCATCTTATCTTAAAAGATTCTCCCTTATCTTAATAGATCCATCTCATCTTAAAAGATACTCATCTTATCTTGAAAAGATTTTATCCTAATAGATCTAACTGGTCTCAAAAGATTCTATCTTATCTTTATGGATCCATCTTAACCTAATAAGCATACTTATCCACCCTAGTTTAAACAACCATGATCTAATGCAAATTAACTAGATCTTATCTAGACAAACTAGTCATATCCAATCTAATCTAGATCCTATCTAACATAGAATGATCTAATCTATCATGAGTTACTTAATGCTGGTACAATGGATAAGGCCATACTCCACATTCACTTAAGTCTAAATTGGTGACTTAGAGCAACTAAGCCCTACACAACAACTTGACCTACACAATGGGTTACATAACCTATCCAAACCAATCAGAAGCAAAATAACCGAACTAGATTCTGACTAATCTCATTCAACTTATAGCCATCTACTAAACTAACCTAATGTGGTCCACTTAAATAGATTAGTGATACTGGTAGAAGAGATTAGACCCTACTAGACCAGGTGTTGACTTAACACAGTAGACCAACTCAACCATGAGCAGAAGATCTAACTAAACCAGTAGAGTCATGTCGGATTGTATATCAACCCCCACCTAAAACAAACTTGTAACCTACATCTTGTAATCTATCTCACCCATATATATATCTCATCTTGACAGATTCTATCTTACCCTTGGATATTCACCTTATATGACTGGTTACCCCAATCTGGACATAAAACAAAGATTAAGCCCTACCAAAGAATCTTTAGATTATAACCAGCTACTAGCTTATTCATTCCGCTTATTGAATAATTTCCTTTTGCAAAACTATTAACACATATACTTTTAACTTTCATGGTCAATACCAGGAAAGGAAAGATTATCACGTAACAAGCAAACAGAAATGAATCCTCCAAAACCTCCACCTGTTGAAATCAATCAAGTGGTTGCTACCCAAAGACTGGTAATACAACAATTAACAGACCTGGTGACCGAGATGCAAAATCAGATAAGACAACAACGCGAGGAAATACGTCAGGTCCGCCAAGAAATAAGGCAAGCACGGTTGGAGAGACAACAACAACAACAACCTCCACCACCACCACCAGCTTCACCAAGCTACATAGATATAAATTATGATGATTTGTAAGGTCTAGATGTTACTTTAGTTAGTAGATGATATGATATTATTCTAGAAGGAACAATAAGGTCTATTGACCCTATGTTTTGTTAAAGAATTATACCTCATGCTGAGATTTCTTTGTTTGTGCATATGTTCCGAGAACAATATGAGTATACATCCCTTTCCTTACAAATCTCGAGGACGAGATTATTTTTAAGGGGGGTAGGATTTGTAACACCCTAAAGTTCAATTTTGTGAAGACAAGGAAAAATTCTCAAAAATTTTAAATCAAAACACCTTTCCTTAAAGATAATCATAATTTAGAAGTTTCCACTCATGAATATGTTAAGAATACATAATTAAAGATACTTAGATAATCTAAATTGCCTTTGGGTTAGGTTATACAGGAGAATTATGATCAAACTATTTCTTAATATATATAAGTCTACAATATAAATTTGATTTCCCTAGAACTAATAAGGTATGGATTATTCTCTACTATATGATTGAAAGCCTGTCTAAAAGAACTAAAATAAATAAAGAAATATATAAAATATGTTTTTGCACAGATATGGTTTGCAAATGAACTAGTCACAAGCTTGAATTTAAATTTGAATTCAAAATTTAAAATAGGAAAGAAAGGGGAAATAAGAGAAAGAGAAGGGATATAAAACAAAAATATAAATAATATATATATAAATAAGTATATTCAGAATTAATATCCCTAACTTCACAAAAATAAGTTGAAATGATGAGCCATAGAGATTTGAATTTAAGTTTGAATTCAAATTTAACTTGGAAATGAAGAAAAGAAATAGAAAATAAAATGGAAAAAGAGAAAAACCTTAACTGGGCCGCAACCACACATTTCGGCCCATCTCTACTTACCCACTGCGCAGCCCACCTCTTCTCCCACGCGGTCGGTCACTTCCATGTGGGTCCCCCTGGTCGGATCCCATCCGCGCGCGCCACAGACTTGTGGGACCGCGTCGCCAGTCTATTTGCTCACGCGCGCCTGCTCTGTCTCACTCCCGTGTGGGCCCGTTGCGTCAGCACTTCCTTCAACCTCCGGGCACCCGAACCTGTCGCGCGAATTGCGCTGGGGCCGCACGTGCCTCACAACGAACTTAACGCTCCTCTGCCGCATGGGCCCGATGCACTAACTCACTGACCGTGGGTCTCGGCATCCAGAAAATCCATCTTCCACGCGGATCTCGCAACGGACTTGGACTTGGCGGCTCACCGTAACGCCGAAATCTGCGGCGAGTTCCCGGTCTGCGGCTTCCTACGGGAGCGCGCGCGACCCGCACGGACTTCGCCATGGTATATATAAGCCGAAGTTCTGCACCCCTCCATCAAAACCCGAGCACCTTCCTCTCGCCTGCATCGATTGCGCTTGCCACCATTGTCGCCAGCTCGGAAGCTACCATCGTACTTGGATCACGCGCGTTCCGGCATCCTGTCGGTGGTCGGGGTGATTCTCTGCGGAACAAGGTTCACGACTAGGGAAGATTGGGGTCAGAAGAACAGCCAGAAACCAGTGAATTCCTCACCGGAGTTGAAGCTCCGCCGTGCGGCCGCTCCTCACCGTGGACAGCCTTCGCCACAACATTATCGACGGTGAGTTCTCCTCCATACGGTTCGCATTGCCCTCTGGATCGTGCAGCGCCTTTTAATTTGGGATTGGCGCTCGGGGTGACCGGATTTCGTGGACTCCGGCGGCTCCTCCGCCGTGCGCGGAGGCAAGATGGGGCGGCGCGGGTTGGATTGGTGAAGACGCGTTCGCGGCCGTCGATCGGGGCATGGACGGTTGAGATTAGAGCGCGAGATAACGTTTTGGTGGAATGGATCCGGACCGTCCATCTAGATCGGGCGAACCTGAGTGATTCCCCGCGTTTTAAAATCTGAGCCGTTGATCGTGGATCCAACGGCTCTGGGCGCGTACCGGTTCGATATATATTAGATCTAATCCGAGCCATCCGTGAGTGATCCAACGGTCCAGATTAGAAGTTACCCCTTCGCCGTGACTTTTTGTTAAAGAGCCCCTCGGGTTCCAGTGAATCAACCCGCCGTCCTTGGGCGCTGTTCTCTGTGTCTAGAAATACTTACACCGTGACCCCTGCGCTTAGGCTTATTTGGGGCCCAGTCCAGTGAATAGGAAAATTATAGAAAATGATTTAGGAAATGATTTTTAGTGTTAAAATAAATCCAGAAACTTAATTAATTCATAACTAATTCATTTTAGCTCCAAATTGAGTCATTCCAATTCCTAAAATTTTGTAATAATATTCACTACCATTTAGAATCACTATTTTGACATGAACTCTGTCAGAAAATTTATTTATCATTTAATCATATTATAATCACCTTAAAACTTAGGAAATTCATAACTTGAAATCTATAACTCCAAATTTAATGATTCCAGTTCCTGTGATTTTATTATAATGTCTAGATTATTACTGTGTATTTTATTTACACGCTTGGTGTAATGTTAATTTTGCCTATACAATGTTTGTTTGTATTGCCACGACTAGAGTGAGGACACGAGTCATCTGAAGATCATCCTGGTACCTGGATTCTCAAGGCCCAGGCAAGTTGTGCCCTTGATCACTTCTTTTTACCCACTCATGTTCTAATTAATCATAATGATCTGCATAGGTTAATTTTGATGGGACCCAATAGGTTACCCTAGTTTGTCTATCTATATACCTTGTTTACCACTGAACTTTCTGGGTAGTACTTGCTAGTGCTATATGTGGTTTTGGGTATGGAGATACACCATTCATGATTATACTTTTGTTATCAGTTGTTATTTATGGTTCATGTTAAGATCATTATGTTAATTGGAACATGGAGCGACCACCCGGGAAAACAGTGCTACCACAAGGGAGGAATGGGACCCCTTGGCTGATTAATTAGGAAAGCTAGTGGAAGACTACCTTACCCGAAAGGGGCAAGGGCAGTAGGGGAGAGGTCAGTGTAGGGAGTCCCTCGGGAGGATTTTGCTGCGATGGCGGTCCTGCAAGGGATTCCTGCACTGGATCTTCCTATAAACTGTAGCGGGTTTTCGGAAGCTAGTGGAACTTTGTAAAGGCCTCGTAGTGGATCCCTAGCCATTCACCTCGGTAGTGTCTAAGGGCCTTGCAAACCCTGGCGACATGGGATACACGACTTGTGGGTAAAGATGCGCAACCTCTGCAGAGTGTAAAACTGGTATACTAGCCGTGCTCACGGTCATGAGCAGCTCGGACACTCACATGATTAAATTATGGAACTAACTTCAATTTGTCATATGCATTGCATCGCGGGTGAAGTTGATACTTTTGTTCTACTCTTTAATTGGATTGGTATTTACTTATACTTAGTAACTGCTAATAAAATTTTGACCAACTTTAAAAGCAATGCTCAGCTCTAACCATCTTCTTTGGTAAGCCTTACACTTCACGCGAGATCCCACCTTTGGCGAGTTCATGCACATTATTCCCCACAACTTGTTGAGCGATGAACGTATGTGAGCTCACTCTTGCTGTCTCACACACCACAGGTCAAGAACAGGTACCGCAGGATGATGCTCATGGAGGATGCTGCGATGAGTTCGTGAGAGGTCTAGGCCATCGTCTCCCAGTCAACTTTGGGTTGCTGGACCGTTGTCTCCTTATAATGTAATTATTTATTTTGTATAGAACTCCTGTTATGTATAAAGATGTGACATTCGATCCTGTGCCATGATTCATCATATGTGTGAGACTTGGTCCCAGCACACCTGGTGATTATGTTAGCGCCCGGGTTTTGGACCCCTAAAATCCGGGTGTTACATGATGTCATCCTTCGAAGTGGAGATCCTCCGATCGCATCGCCGTCCGAGGCTAGGTCGGACCTCGCCGAAGGCGTAGTTGACGCCGAGGGTGCTGCTGCTCCCTTCAACCGTCAAGGTCCGAGCCTTTTTGGATCGGGTTATCTTGTAGTGTGCGTATGTTTTCTGCGGCCACCGAGGCCCAAACATACTGTCGTCGTGTTGTAAAGTTGCGTTTCTTTTCCTCTTGCTTCGAGTATCTGGACTTATTTGTCGGTAACAGAGTTGTTTGTCCAAGCGAGAGTTACTTTTCACGGAAGGTGATGAGTGAGGTATCCGTATCCCGGAGGCATAGGAATCCCTCGGCTCGGTCGGCCTTGCCGCTTACGTGTACTCTTACTCGTCCGCCGGATTCTGCTATCGATGTAGTCGAGAAGGCCTGAAAAATCGTTTCGGCAGAAGGGTCTTCGAGCATTGGGACTTGTTCGATCAGCGGAATCGCTTATCCGAGCGTGAGTTACTTATCGCAGAAGGTGATGAGTGAGGTATCCGTATCCCGGAGGCATAGGAGTCCCTCGGCTCGGTCAGCCTTGGCTGCTTACGTGTACTCCATCGTTTTCAGGATCCACTTTCGAAGTAGTCGAAAAGCACGAGAGATATTCTGGCAGAAAAGATCTTTTTCCGAGGAAAAATTTTGACGCAGAGGGGTTCCCACCTTCTAGCCCCCGAGGGAGGGTCGGGCTTTGCTGAGGCAAGGCCAACCCTTCCTTGATGATTAGACTTCGTGTGTGAACGAGGTGTATGAACGACTTGAAAGCATCTTAAGGGTAGAAGCGACGTAGCTGTCGGATGTTCCAAGCGTTGCTGTAGACCTCGCCTTGACTGTTGGCCAGCTTGTACGTCCCGGGCTTTAGAACTTTGGCGATGACGAACGGCCCTTCCAAGGGAGGCGTGAGCTTGTGCCGCCCTCGGGCATCTTGTCGCAGCCGAAGCATCAGGTCACCCACTTGGAGGTCTCGGGACCGAACCCCTCGGGCGTGGTAGCGTCGCAGGGACTGCTGATACCGCGCCGAGTGTAGCAAGGCCATGTCCCGAGCCTCCTCCAGCTGGTCTAGTGAGTCTTCTCGGTTAGCTCGGTTGCTTTGATTGTCGTAGGCCCTTGCCCTCGGGGAACCATATTCTAAGTCTATGGGCAAGATGGCCTCGACCCCATAGACTAGAAAGAACGGTGTGAAGCCCGTGGCTCGGCTCGGCGTTGTCCTCAGACTCCAGACCACCGAGGGGAGCTCCTTCATCCATCGCTTGCCGAACTTGTTGAGGTCGTTGTAGATCCACGGCTTGAGTCCTTGCAGGATCATGTCGTTGGCACGCTCCACTTGCCCATTCGTCATGGGGTGAGCCACGGCGGCCCAGTCCACCCGGATGTGGTGATCCTCGTAGAAGTCCAGGAACTTTTTGCCGGTGAACTGGGTGCCGTTGTCGGTGATGATGGAGTTCGGGACCCCAAAGCAATGGATGATGTTGGTGAAGAACGCCACCGCCTGTTCGGACCTGATGCTGTTTAGGGGCCAGACCTCGATCCACTTAGAGAATTTGTCGATGGCGACCAGTAGGTGTGTGTAGCCCCCGGGTGCCTTCTGCAAGGGTAGGTGGGTCTGCCTTGCGTAGAATTGACACCCTTTGCAGGTGCGGACAATTCTAGTGGCGTCGGCCACCGCGGTCGGCCAGTAGAAGCCTTGTCGGAAGGCGTTTCCAACAAGGGCTCGTGGTGCTGCGTGATGACCGCAAGCCCCCAAGTGTATTTCTTGTAAGAGCTCCTGGCCTTCGGCGATGGATATGCATCGCTGGAGGATGCCTGAGGGGCTGCGGTGGTAGAGCTCCTTCCCGTCCCCCAGCAAGACGAACGACTTGGCGCACCGCGCCAACCGCCGAGCTTCGGCTCGGTCGAGGGGTAGCTCTCCTCGGTGGAGATATTGCAGGTACGGGGTCTGCCAGTTTTGATTAGGCATGACCCCGCTTCACTCCTCCTCGACGCGCAGTGCCTCACCTTCAGGGGCCGAGGTTGCCTCGGGCTGAGCT
Organism: Zea luxurians; assembly: GCA_029449295.1. Lineage (NCBI taxonomy): Eukaryota > Viridiplantae > Streptophyta > Magnoliopsida > Poales > Poaceae > Zea > Zea luxurians. Next base: position 59,604,827 of record JAOPSE010000014.1, read on the forward strand.
GAGGGTGTCTCGGGTAGAGCCGAGGGTGCCTCGGGCCGAGCCGAGGATGCCTCGGGCTGGGCCGAGGCCCTCTCGGGATCAGGCGTGTCGTCAGTCTTGACGGAGGGTTGGTGCAGGTCTCGGGAGAAGACGTCCGGGGGAACCGTTGTTCGCCCCGAGGCTATCTTAGCCAGCTCGTCCGCAGTCTCGTTGTAGCGTCGGGCGATGTGGTTGAGCTCGAGCCCGTAGAACTTGTCTTCCAGGCGCCGAACCTCATTGCAGTAGGCTTCCATCTTCGGGTCGCGGCAGTGGGAGTTCTTCATGACTTGGTTGATGACGAGCTGCGAGTCACCGCGAGCGTCGAGGCATTGGACCCCTAGCTCGATGGCGATGCGCAACCCGTTGACCAGAGCCTCGTACTCGGCCACATTGTTGGACGCCGGGAAGTGGAGGCGTAGCACGTAGCGTAGGTGCTTTCCGAGGGGCGAGATGAAGAGCAGGCCCGCGCCTGCCCCTGTCTTCATCAGCGACCCGTCGAAAAACATGGTCTAGAGTTCCGGTTGGACCGGAACTATCGGGAGCTGGGTGTCGAACCATTCAGCCACAAAGTCCGCCAAGACCTGGGACTTGATGGCCTTTCGAGGGGCGAACGAGATCGTCTCGCCCATGATTTCCACCGCCCACTTTGCAATTCTACCCGAGGCCTCTCGGCACTGGATGATCTCCCCCAGGGGGAAGGATGACACCACATTCACCGGATGAGACTCGAAGTAGTGTCGCAACTTCCGCCGCGTCAGGATCACCGCGTACAGCAGCTTCTGATTTTGTGGGTAGCGGATCTTGGTCTCGGACAGTACCTCACTGATGAAGTAGACTGGCCTCTGGACGGGCAATGCATGCCCCTCTTCTCGTCTCTCAACCACGATCGTGGCGCTAACCACCTGAGTGGTAGCGGCGACGTAGATCAAGAGGGCTTCTCCGACGGCGGGAGGCACCAAGATGGGCACATTCATGAGGAGCGCCTTCAGGTTCCTGAGGGCTTCCTCGGCCTCAGGGGTCTAAGTGAAGCACTCGGCCTTCCTTAAGAGGCGGTACAGAGGCAGGCCTCTTTCACCGAGGCGTGAGATGAAACGGCTCAGAGCCACAAGGCATCCCGTGACCCTCTGTACACCTTTCAAGTCCTTGATGGGCCCCATGTTGGTGATGGCCGCGATTTTTTCTGGGTTGGCCTCGATGCCCCGCTCAGAGACGATGAACCCCAAGAGCATGCCTCGGGGGACCCCGAAAACGCACTTCTCGGGATTGAGCATTACGCCTTTCGCCTTGAGACATCGGAATGTCACTTTAAGGTCGGAAAGGAGGTCGGAGGCTTTCCTCGTCTTGACTACGATGTCATCGACATAGGCCTCGACCGTTCGACCAATGTGTTCACCGAACACGTGGTTCATGCACCTTTGGTATGTCGCACCCGCATTCCTCAAACCGAACGACATGGTAACATAGCAGTACATGCCGAAGGGTGTGATGAAAGAAGTCGCGAGCTGGTCGGACTCTTTCATCCTGATTTGGTGATACCCTGAGTAGGCATCGAGGAAAGACAGGGTTTCGCACCCAGCAGTGGAATCCACGATTTGATCGATGTGAGGCAGAGGGTAGGGAACTTTCGGACATGCTTTGTTTAGACCAGTGTAGTCTACACACATCCGCCATTTCCCTCCTTTCTTTCTCACAAGCACAGGGTTGGCAAGCCATTCGGGATGGAATACCTCTTTGATGAACCCCGCTGCCATTAGCTTGTGGATCTCCTCGCCTATGGCTCTGCGCTTTTCTTCGTCGAATCGGCGCAGAGGCTGCCTCACGGGTCGGGCTCTAGCTCGGATATCCAGCGAGTGCTCGGCGACATCCCTCGGTATGCCGGGCATGTCCGAGGGACTCCACGCGAAAACGTCGGCGTTTGCGCGGAGAAAGTCGACGAGCACTGCTTCCTATTTGGGGTCGAGCTCGGAGCCGATCCAGATCTGCTTAGAGGCGTCGTTGCTGGGGTCGAGAGGGACGGATTTAACCGTCTCCGCCAGCTCGAAGTTGCCGGCATGGCGCTTCACGTCTTGCGCCTCCTTAGAGAGGCTCTCCAGGTCGGCGATGAGGGCCTCGGATTCGGCGAGGGCCTCGACGTACTGCACGCACTCCACGTCATATTCGTATGCGTGTCGATACGTGGGGCCGACGGTGATGACCCCGTTGGGGCCCGGCATCTTGAGCTTGAGGTAGGTGTAGTTGGGGATGACCATGAACTTGGCATAGCATGGCCTCCCCAGCACTGCGTGGTAGGTTCCTCGAAACCCGACCACCTCGAACGTGAGGGTCTCCCTTCTGAAGTTGGAGGGAGTCCCGAAGCAGACGGGCAGATCGAGTCGTCCGAGGGGTTGGACGCGTTTCCCAGGGATGATCCCGTCAAAAGGCGCCGCACCGGCCCGGACCGAGGATAGATCGATCCGCAGGAGCTCGAGGGTCTCGGCATAGATGATGTTGAGGCTGCTGCCTCCGTCCATGAGGACCTTGGTGAGCCTGACGTTGCCGGTGACGGGGTCGACAACGAGCGGGTATTTCCCCGGGCTCGCGCGGTCGGGGTGATCGCCCTGGTCGAAGGTGATGGGCTTGTCGGACCAGTCTAGGTAGACCGACGCCGCCACCTTTACCGAGCAGACCTCCCGACGCTCTTGCTTGCGGTGCCGAGCCGAGGCGTTCGCCACTAGCCCACCGTAGATCATGAAGCAGTCGCGGACCTCGGGGAATTCTCCTGCCTTGTGATCCTCCTTATCGTTGTCGTGGGCCCTGCCACCTTCCGCAGGAGGCCCAGCCTTGTGAAAGTGGCGCCGAAGCATGGTGCACTCCTCAAGGGTGTGCTTGATGGGCCCCTGATGATAGGGGCACGGCTCCTTGAGCATCTTGTCGAAGAGATTGGCACCTCCGGGAGGTTTCCGAGGGTTCTTGTACTCGGCAGCGGCGACAAGGTCCGTGTCGGCGGCATCGCGTTTCGCTTGCGACTTCTTCCTGCCTTTCTTCTTGGTGCCGCGCTGAGTTGACGCCTCGGGGACATCTTCCGGTGGGCGGCCCTGGGGCTGCTTATCCTTCCGGAAGATGGCCTCAACCGCCTCCTGGCCAGAGGCAAACTTGGTGGCGATGTCCATCAGCTCGCTCGCCCTGGTGGGGGTCTTACGACCCAGCTTGCTCACCAGGTCGTTGCAGGTGGTGCTGGCGAGGAATGCACCGATGACATCCGAGTCGGTGACGTTGGGCAGCTCTTTGCACTGCTTTGAGAATCACCGGATGTAGTCCCGGAGAGACTCTCCCGGCTGCTGGCGGCAGCTTCGGAGATCCTAGGAGTTCCCAGGGCACACGTACGTGCCCTGGAAATTACCGGTGAAGGCTTGGACCAGGTCGTCCCAGTTGGAGATCTGCCCCGGAGGCAGATACTCCAGCCAGGCCCGAGCGGAGTCGGAGAGGAACAGGGGGAGGTTGCGGATGACGAGGTTGTCATCGTCCGTTCCACCCAGTTGGCAGGCCAGCCGGTAGTCCGTGAGCCACAGTTCCGGTATTGTCTCCCCCGAGTACTTGGTGATGGTAGTCGGGGTTTGGAACCGGGTCGGGAACGGCGCCCGTCGTATGGCTCGGCTGAAAGCCTACGGACCGGGTGGTTCGGACGAGGGGCTCCAATCCTCCCCGCTATCGTAGTGTCCCCCACGCCTGGGGTGGTAGCCTCGGCGCACCCTCTCGTCGAGGCAGGCTCGATGGTTGCGGTGGTGGTGCTCGTTGCCGAGGCGTCCCAGGGCTGCAGGCGCTGTGTTGCGCGTGCGCCCGGTGTGGACCGAGACTTCCCGCATGAATCGGGAAGTCGCGGCACGATGTTCCGAGGGGTACCCCTGCCTTCAGGAGGCGGAGCTTTCGGCCCGTCGGACTGCGGCATCCTCCAGGAGATTCTTGAGCTCTCCCTGGATACGCCGCCCCTCGGTGGTAGATGGCTCCGGCTTCGCACGGAGAAGTATTGCCGCTGCAGCCAGGTTCTGGCCGACCCCACTGGAAGCCGGTGGCGGTCTTGCCCTAACATCGTCGGGATGCGGTGCTGGATGCCCTGGGGTAGATGACGCGTTTCTCTGGCCAGAGGTTGGCCTGCCCATTCATGCCCGATGTCCCGGCGGAACGGCTCAAGTGTTCCTGCTCCCTCGTCGAGCCTGGTCTGCATCTCGCGGATTTGCTCGAGCTGTGGGTCATGACCCCCCGCCAGGACGGGGACCACATCTAGCTCCCGAAGGATGTCAACGCGAGGCGTAGGCCTAGGGGGATCACCGTTTTCTGGCGTACCAAGATGGTTGCCTTCGCCGGGACCCCCTAGATCAACGTGGAAACATTCACGACTTGGGTCGCAGTCCTCGTCGCCGAGGTAGCGGCTACCATCGGAACAATCGGAAAGGCAGTAGTCGCATGCGGTCATGAAGTCCCGCATGGCACTGGGGTTACCAAGTCCGGAGAAATCCCAACAAAAGTCGGGCTCGTCATCTTCCTCGGAACCCGAGGGCCTGTAGGTCGAGACGGCCGTCAGCCGGTCCTAGGGTGACCGCATACAATACCCCAGAGGGTTTGGACTCGCCTCTATGAGAGCGTCCACCGAAGCGAAGTCGCTTGGTGGGTCGAGGCTGAATCCAAAAGGCACGAGATGGGAGTCGGTCGGTACCTCTTGGTCGACGGGCAGTGGCGAAGTCGCGTCAGGGGCAGACTGCACCGCCGTCTCAGGTACGAGGGTGACGCCCAGCAAGTCCTTTGCGAGCGTGCTGGCGTCGTCCGTTTGCTTGGAGTTGGCGTGTTGCGGGGAGACGGCGCTCGTCTTCGTCTCAGACGCGAGGTCGATGCCCGACGTGCCCCCCGTTGGGGCGCAGGCGCCGTCGACTCGCTCGACAGCCGATGAGGTGCCGCCTCCTGCTTGGCCTTGGTTGCCCTGCCTCCTCCTCCGTCGGCGGGGGAGGGGACGGGACAAGCTCGAATGTCGTTCTTCCGCCACGTGGGGAAGATGTCGTCGATTTCGCCGCCGGCGGGCGAGTTGTCGGCCGCCATTGTCGCCGTCGCGCGGCGGAGGAAGGTGTATCATGTTGTAGCTGCCGTCGAGGGACATGAACGCAAGACTCCCGAAACGGAGCACCGTCCCGAGTTGGAAAGGTTGCTGGAGACTACCCATCTGGAGCTTGACGGGGAGCTGTTCGTCAACACGCAGCAAGCCCCTATCTGGCGCACCAACTGTCGGCGTTTCGACCCCGGGGGGTCCCTGGACCGACGAGTAAATTGTCGCCGCGTGCCCCAGCCTAGATGGGTCGGCGCGAGACAGAGCGCGAAGGGGGGAAGAAGCCGGAGGGAGACAGGCGTAAAAGGGGAAACCCGCGGCCTTCGTGTTTGTCCCGCGCCCAGGTCGGGTGCGCTTGCAGTAGGGGGTTACAAGCGTCCACGCGGGAGGGAGCGAGAGGCTTACGCGAGCGTCGTCCCGTCCTTCCCCGCGCGGCCAACCCTCTGTAAGAGGGCCCTGGACCTTCCTTTTATAGGCGTAAGGAGAGGATCCAGGTGTACAATGGGGGTGTAGCAGTGTGCTAACATGTCTAGCAGAGAAGAGCTAGCGCCCTAAGTACATGCCGTCGTGGCAGCCGGAGAGGTTTTGGCACCCGGTTCGTGTGGTGTCGTGGCCGTCGGAGGAGCGCTGGAGCCTGGCGGAAGGACAACTATTGGGGCTGTCGAGTCCTTGCTGACGTCTCCTTGCTTCCATAAGGGGGCTGAGAGCCGCCGTCGTCATGGAGCATGCGGGGCGCCATCATTACTTGTTTATCGGGGCGAGCAGATGGGACGCCGGTCTTGTTCCCCGTAGCCTGAGTTAGCTTGGGGTAGGGTAATGATGGCGCCTCCTGTGACGCGGTCGGTTCGAGCCCTGGGTTGGGCGAGGCGGAGGCTCCTCCGAGGTCGAGTCTGTCTTCCGAGGCCGAGGTCGAGTCCGAGCCCCTGGGTCGGGCGAGGCGGAGATCGTCGACTGAGGCCAGGGCTGAGTCCGAGCCTAGGGGTCGGGCGAGGCGGAGTTCGTCGTCTTCTGGGGCTGAGCCCGAGTCCGAGCCCTAGGTCGGGCGAGGAAAAGTTCATCGTCTTCCGGGGCCGAGCCCGAGTCCGAGCCCTGGGGTCGGGCGATGCGGAGTTCGTCGTCTTCTGGGGCTGAGCCCGAGTCCGAGCCCTGGGGTCGGGCGAAGCGGAGTTCGTCGTCTTCCGGGGCTGAGCCCAAGTCCGAGCCCTGGGGTCGGGCGAAGTGGAGTTCGTCGTCTTCCGGGGCTGAGCCCGAGTCCGAGCCCTGGGGTCGGGCGAAGCGGAGATTCCTACAGCGCTTGAGGCCGGACATGGCTGTTGTCAGCCTCACTCTGTCGAGTGGCACAGCAGTCGGAGCGGCGCAGGCGGCGCTGTCCTCTTGTCAGGCCGGTCAGTGGAGCGGCGAAGTGACTGCGGTCACTTTGGCTCTGTCAACTGAAGGGCACGCGTCAGGATAAGGTGTTAGGCCACCTTTGCATTAAATGCTCCTGCGATACGGTCGGTCGGCGTGGTGGCTTGGCCAAGGTTGCTTCTTGGTGAAGTCTGGGCCTCGGGCGAGCCGAAGGTGTGTCCGTTGCTGGAGGGGGTCCTCGGGCGAGACGTAAATCCTCCGGGGTCGACCGCCCTTGCCTGAGGCTGGGCTCGGGCGAGGCGAGATCGTGTCCCTTGAGTGGATCGATCCTTGACTTAATCGCACCCATCAGGCCTTTGCAGCTTTGTGCTGATGGGGGTTACCAGCTGAGATTAGGAGTCTTGAGGGTACCCCTAATTATGGTCCCCGACAAACACGAACAAGCACTCCAGCCTCCAAAATGAATAACCTTCCAAAGGTAAATACTTAGATGAGTGGGTCAATGAAACATGACTGGTGATTGGGTTTGGGTCCACAGTGAATTAGATTCTAATCGGAAGCTGATGCAACAGGATGCACATAACATGGAAGTGTCTACACCAGCACCCCCAATAAATCCGGAAGGAAATAACAAGGACGAGACTCCAAAGAACACTGTCTCTAGAAATGGTGGTTTCCTACAGAATGCAGTTGGCCAAGACCTAGTCCATCTTGGCGTTGCAAGAACAGCAAGTGGTGGCCCTTCGGCTGTCGCTTGCGGTGTTAGCATTGGACACCAGCACAATAGAATGGATCTTGATCTAGCATCCAGCAACGTGGATAATTTCAAAACACCAGAACTTACAAAAGAAAATGGTCTCCAAGAGGATGGGATAGGAGAGAGTAGTATGTATGAAGAGAGGCAACCTAAGAGAAGGAAGCGTACCCTTATGAATAATGAGCAAATAGATGAATTAGAGAAGGCTCTAGTAGATGAGCCTGAGATGCACAAAAACCTTGTTCTATTGCAGAGTTGGTCAGAGAAGTTAAGTCTGCAGGTAATTTTTTTTCACTTTGGGGCATTCTATTCTTAGGTCTTAATTGCTGAATGCGTTCTCATTTATGGAAAATACGGCCGTGCTTTTGTAGGGCCTAGAGATCACAGCATCACAACTTAAAAATTGGTAAAATTGTGTATCTTAGCCGTTGTTTGAAGTTTCTTTCTTCAAATTGAAGGCTTGTCATTGGATTTTTGCTATGGGCAAAAGAAGGTCGTGCAGTGAACTTCTTAACACCCACCAAAAATCCACATGAGAATTAAGTGTTCAGAATCAAGCAAAACAATACACGGTGTACAATTCAAAAAATTGCTCCTAGCAAACTGAGTATAAACAAACATAATAATACTGTTGGGGGCCTTCGGCTTCCGAAGGTCCTCAAAAACATGATTTGACAATATTTTCCGAGTGAAACATGTGAACAGGTATCTTCGGAGTCAGGTTGCGGGTGTACAAGAGCATGGTTAAGACGAAGCTTGACTGGGGTGGAAAACGACCACGACGAAGGATAAGACGATCACGAAGCTATGTGCAGAAAAGCTTCGGCATGACGGCAGAAAAGAGGAACCGACTTAAAGATGAAAAGTCAAATTAAACCTCGAAGAATTGCTATAAAGTTATTGACAAATGTAAAGGGCATCAATGTAATTTTACACGGGCTGTGTCCCGTGCCTATAAATAGATGAACAGTACTCCCGTACTGTTCACGCTGACTTGGCATACGCTTTTTCGCATCACGTCTGTACCTTTACTTTTCATCAATCTGAAGGTACATTTGTAATTTGTTTTTATGAATTTGGTAATAAAAATAAGTTGATAATAATACTCATATCATTACTTGTGTTCTATATATGTGTTCTTTTTTACCATTTATCAATCTTACGAAGGTCTTTTCCTTCGTAACCTTCGTCCAAAATTCATTATATCCGAAGGGGCATAATGTTTATAAGGACGAAGGAATTTGACATTTAAACACTTTTTTATGTTGCCTTGTTCTTAGCTCTTAGTATTTGAGAACAAGTCTCCAACAAATACCGCCACACTTCATTGGAGAGTCGATCATACCTTGGTCGAGGCCTGCGCGGTTGAGCAATAGCAGATATCGTTCCTATCCGGTGGCGGGGCAAGCTCGTCCTCCTTCGTCCTTCCTCTAGGGCTGGGCGGGGCAATGAACGGGGCGGGGCGGGGCAATGAAGTGGTGCAGGATTATTCAGGGGATTGAGCAGGGGAACTAAGGTGCTCAGAGGATGGCGGTTTTTTGTGTGAGCTGCTCGGGGCCGCGCGCGGGGTATTGAACTTGGGGCGAAGCGCGCGCGGTCGTGCGGGCGTTTGTGGCGTTTGCGGCGTGGGGTTCGCGGCATGGCTGGCGGGTGTTTCGCGATGGCGTTTCGCGGATGGCGGCGGGCGTTTCGCTTGGGCGGTTCACAGAGATGGAGGAGCGGTGGGCGATTCGTGGGTGGAGGCACGGCGGGCGATTCGTGGGTGGAGGCGGGTTCCGCGGCGGGCGATTCGCGGGATTCGTGGTGGGGGAGGTGCGGGCGGGATTCGCTGCGGGGGAGGCGCGGGCGGGATTCGCCGTGGGGGAGGCGCGGGGGTGGTGGCTGGTTTCGCGGCGGGGGAGGTGGAGCGGCGGGTGGGATTCGCAGGCGGGGGCAGTCTACACTGCCCCCTTAATAGTTAGTAGAGATATAGGGAGGCATGGAAGCCACGACCGACGTCTGCCAAGCGCTCAAGTCCGGCTATTTTTTTAGAGCCCAGGGATACAACATCTTGAGATAATATTCCTATAATAGAGTGGCTCCGTTTTATTTTTATTCGAACCAAACAGTCTCAGTACTGAACAGAGCGGTTCCATTCTATACTCTGGAACCAAACACTGCCTAAGAACGCGGTGGTTTGAGAAAATGATTGAACAAATGAACAATCATCTACACATGTGGCTTTCTATTTTATTAAATAAAGGCATAGCAAAATTGAACAAATGCTTTTATGTTCTCAATTTCTCATCAGATGCACCTCATATGCATATCAGACCATTGCTGACGTTTTGGTATCTTTTGCTGTTACATCATTGATGTACTACTTTAATTTCGCTTTCCCCTTTGGATTGAAATAAATAAAGTGCTGTGAATTGTTCTGTTGTCCAGAAGAGAGAGAATGAAACAGTGATGAAATCCTGAAAACCCAATGTTTTCAAGCCGTTCGATTAATCGTCCAAGTCGGTTTGGAACAATCATGATTAATCGCCAAGTCGTCCGACTAACCATGATTAATCGCAATTAATCGTCCAAGTTGATCAGCTGGAACGACCAGCAAGTCGTTCGACTTGAAAACACTAACCCATTCTGCACACTGCAACATTGCAGAATCTTCTACTCTAAACTAGACTACTAGGGCTACTTGTTATCTTGCTAGCGCTGATTGTTTTTTAATAGTTCATTGGCATTGTTGTTATGGCCAACTGTAAAGTGCAAAGGGCCATCCAATTATATGCCACCTGTTGTTACTTGTTATCCTCATTGTTAGAGTATTTATGTATATGGGCCTGGCCCATTAGGGTTATATATATTTGTACCCCTGTAGCTAGGGTTTTCTGTACAACACACTATCACATGGTACCAGAGCCTTAGGTTTTTTCACCCTACTCTCCCTACAGCCGCCGCCGCCACCATGGCCGGCCGGCCGCCACCCTCCTTCCTCCCCGCCGTCGGCGACCCCTTCCCCCCTCTACCTCTCTCCTATCGGGCGACGCTCGTCGCGCCCCTAGCGGCCGCGTCCTACTTGGCGTGTGCTGCCCCCGCTGTCGGCGCGCCGCCGGGGCTCGCTGTGCCCCTGGCGACCGCGTACGCCCCTGCTCGCGCCACCCCTGCTGTCGGCGCGTAGCCGGCGCTCGCCGCGCCCGTGTCCGGCCCTGCACGCACCATCCCCGCTGTCGGCGCACAACCGGAGCACGTCTTTGTTGCAGCCGCGGCGCCCACTCCCCTTGACGCGCCTCCTCCCGTGCCGCCGCCGGATCTGGCCTCACCGGTTTTGCCTCCCCTCGCCACATCTGCGTCGACCCCAGTCGCCCCCCCTCGCGGCCGTCCCTGGCCTCGACGGGTCTCAGCCGGTCCCTGCTGTCCTCTCCCTGCCGGATGCCGCCTTGCTTCGCTCCCAGCTGCTGGCGCCGGGTTTTCCCCATGTCCCGCTCGGCATGACGGTTGGGGCCCCCGGCCGCGACTGTCCTTCGCCGGTGACTATCTACAGCCAGCCGTCCGCCGTCACCTCATCCCTGCGCGCTCCTTCGGATGATGTTGCAGCCATTCTTGCCGCCACTCGGGCAGCCGTTACGGCGCTCGCCAGCGGTCCCAGGATGCTGCTCGTGCTCTTGAGCAGGAGCAGGCGATTGTTGATGCTATCGAGCGCCAGTACACCGAGACCTACCATCGTCTCACCGGCAAGAGCGTGTCAGATGGCTCTCCCACATCCGCTCGTCACAGCGCCGACACCTTCGAGCCCGCACCTGCCCCAGCCTCCACTCTTCGCGCCTTTCTTCACGCTTAGGCGGCGGCCCTCACTAGCATCCGGGCAACCGTCACCGACGTTCTCGCGCCCGACTCCACTCAGTACCCTCGGTGGTGCGACCAGGTCCTGCAGACCCTTCGCCGCTATGCCCTCGCCGACCTTGCCTCTCCACGGTCACTGAACCGTCGGAGGATTGGCTCCTGAGGTGGTGCTTTCCTGGATCCATGGCACCCTCACGGTCGAACTTCAGGACATCGTTCGAGTGCCGGACGATACCGCTCATTGGATCTGGGAGGCTTAGTTCCTCAGCAACCGCCAGACTTGGATCCTATACCTTGAGACCGCTTTCCGCCAGCTTGCTCAGGCGATCTCTCTGTGGACGAGTACTGCTGGCAGATGAAGACGATGGCGGACACTCTCCGCACCCTCGGGGCCCCCATCACCGATGAGAGCCTCGTGCTCAACCACCTCCGCGGTTTGAGCCCTCGCTTCGATCGCGTGACGCCCATCCTTACTCACATGAAGCCTTTTCCCACTTTTGCGGAGACCAAGAACGATCTGCTTCTCGAGGAGCTTCGCCTCTCCGCCACTGCGACCGTCGCTCCCGCCACGACGCTCTACATCGCACCTCGGGCTGCCCCCTCTGACTCGGGGGGGTTCCTCTTCACCGCATCTCGCCCCCCGCCCTCTAGAGCTCTTCGGCAGACTATTGGCTTTGGGGGGGTCGCGGTCTCAAGAGTGGACGCAGTGGCACGTCGGGCGGCCGGGGTGGCTCTCCGTGCGGTTCTCAGTGGCCATCCTTCTACAACCCGTGGACTGGCACCATCCACATGTGGCCCGGGCCGTCCGCGGGTGCCTCGGCCCCTCGCCCCGCCACCTCTCAGCAGGTCTTCTTTGTCGCTCCACCTCCAGCGGTGCCCTCAGCACCTCCCCAGCCTCAGCAGGGGCTCCTTCCTCTCCCGGGGCCTCCGGCCCAGCCCATGTGGGGGCCCTGGACTAATGGGTGGGACGCACAGTCTCTCGCCAGCTTCTTCACGATGACGCTGGCCCCACCCACCTCGGTCCCTAACTGGGTGGCTGACTCCGGTGCCTCCTTCCACACCACCTCGGACACAGGTATTCTGTCTTCCACCTCCCCCCACCCCTCCCTTCTTCCATTGTTGTTGGTAACGGATCTGCCCTACCCGTCACCTCAGTAGGTGACGTGGTCCTTCTCGGTCCTTTCCGTTTAACCAACGTCCTTGTCGCCCCCAACATTATTTAGAATCTTCTTTCCGTCCGTCAGTTCACTAATGACAACTCTTGTTCTATGGAGTTTGACCCGTTTGGTCTGTCTGTGAAGGATCTTGCCACCAGGACCCTTCTCGCTCGGTGTGACAGCCCCGGGCCCCTCTACACGCTCTGCCTGCCTGCTTCCCCTACATCGACCTCTGCCCCGCCTATTCTTGCAGCGGTCGCCTCCTCTGTGACTGGCATCGTCGTCTCGGCCACCCCGGGCGTGATGTGATGTCCAAGCTCTCCAGTTGTTTCTGGTTGTAGGGGATCTTTTGAGCACCATATATGGACATCCCCCGTAATTAGCATTTCTGGCTATAAGTACTATTTACTCATTCTCGATGACTTCTCGCATTACTTGTGGATTTTTCCTTTACGTCAGAAGTCGGACACTTATCCCACCCTGTCTCACTTCTTCGCTTGGGTATCCACTCAGTTCAGTCGCACCATCCAGAGTGTCCAGTGTGACAACGGACGCGAGTTCTATAACAATGCGTCCCGTGACTTTTTCCTCTCTCGCGGCGTCCACCTCCGTATGTCGTGCCCCTACACATCTCCTCAGAACGGCAGGGCTGAGCGCATGATTCGCACAGCGAACGATGTCATGCGCTCTCTGCTCTTTCAGGCTTCCCTTCCCACTCACTACTGGGCTGAGGCCCTCACCACTGCTACCAACCTCCTCAACCGTCTGCCCACCAAGGCGGTTGCCTAATCCACTCCTTGCTTCGCTCTTTTCGGCACCCACCCCTCATACGATCATCTTCATGTCTTCGGGTGCGCTTGCTACCCTAATCTCGCCTCCACTACTCCTCATAAATTAGCGCCCCGCTCCACTCGCTGTGTCTTCCTCGGATACTCCCCTAACCATAAGGGGTACCAGTGTCTTGACCTCACCTCACACAGAGTCCTCATCTCTCGTCACGTCATTTTCGATGAGTTGGATTTCCCCTTTTCCTCTTCTTCCACTGCCTCTCTCACCGAGCTCGACATGTTCCTCAATCTCGACCCTGTGTCCACTCCGGTCGCCCCTCCCTGCAGGTCCGTCCACTACGCCACGCCGCGTGGCCCCGCTTGCGACGCCCTCCCCCGCACAGCCTTGTGCGGCCTCGGTGCCTCCTGCGTCGCCTCGCGTGACCCCACCGGCGCCATCCTCCCCAGCACAGCCACGTGCGGCCTCGGCGTCCCCTCCATCGCCACGTGCGGCCCCGGTGTCTCCCGCACCGCCACGTACGGCCCCATCGTCACGCTACACTGACCCTGTCCAGACGTACCAGCGCCGCGGTCACCGCGATGCACCGGTTCACCCTCGCGCCGAGCCCTCGGCCTATCACCCTGTCATCGTCCACCGGGATCCTCGCCACATCCACCCGATGGTCACCCAACGCGTGGCGGGTGTGCTCAGGGACCCTAATCGGTTGATTCTCTTCGCGACCCCTTCTCCAGCTCAACCTCCAGTGCCCACGACTGTTCATGGTGTGCTCGCCGACCCGCAGTGGTGGCGTGCCATGGAAGAGGAGTACGAGGCCCTCCAGGCTAACCACTCCTGGGACCTGGTGCCTTGTCCCCATGGCGCCAACGTGGTCATCGGGAAATGGATCTTCAAGCTAAAACTGCACGCTGATGGGTCCCTAGAGCGGTACAAGGCTCGCTATGTACTCCGGGGCTTTACCCAGCGTCCTGGGGTCAACTATGACGAGGCTTTCAGTCTTGTGGTCAAGCCTGCCACCGTCCGGACTGTTCTGACTCTCGCTCTGTCCAGGGACTGGCCGGTCCACCAGCTCGATGTGAAGAACGCCTTCCTCCATGACACCCTGACAGAGACGGTCTACTACACTTATCCCGTTGGGTTTGTCGACCCTGCTCACCTCGACATGGTCTGCAAGCTCAACAAGTCCCTCTACAGCCTCAAGCAGCCCCCTGGGCTTAGTATAGTCGCTTCGCTACCTTCTTGTGTTTGCAGGGCTTCGTCGAGGCCAAGTCGGACACGTCCCTGTTCCTCCTCTGTCGCGACCCGGACACTGCGTACCTCCTCCTCTACGTCGACGATATTGTGCTCACCGCCTCCTCCCCTAAGCTCCTGCGTCGCATCATCTCCTGCCTCTAGCAGGAGTTTGCGATGGGGGCGCTCCACCACTTCCTGGGGTCACCGTCGAATGTCGTCCCCAGGGCATGTTCCTTCACCAGCGGCAGTACACCATCGACCTTCTTGAGCGTGCTGGCATGGCCGAGAGCAAGCCCTGCGCGACTCCGGTGGACACGCATCAGGGCAAGGTCTTCGCCGCCAGCCCCTGGTTGCCGATCCGACCGGCTACCAGAGCATTGCCGGGGCACTCCAGTACCTCATCTTCACCAGGCCTGACATCGCCTACGCTGTCCAACAAGTGTGCCTCCACATGCACGACCCTCGGGAGCCGCACCTCACCGCGATGAAGCGGATCATGCGGTACTTATGTGGCACCCTCGACTTCGGTCTCCTTCTATGCCGGTCCTTGACCACGGAGCTTCGCGTCTACCTTGATGCTGACTGGGCGGGTTGTCCCGACACGCGCCGGTCCACCTCGGGCTAGCCGTGTTCCTTGAAGACAACCTCGTCTCCTGATTGTCAAAGCGCCAACTGGTCGTCTCCTGCTCTAGCGCTGAGGCCGAGTACCGCGTCGTGGCCAACGACGTGGCTGAGGCGGCCTGGCTCCGTCAGCTGCTCCACGAGCTCCATAGTTTGCTGGCCACGAGCACCCCGGTTTTCTGCGACAACGTCAGCGCCGTCTACCTCTCCACCAACCCTGTCCAGCACCAGCGCACGAAACATGTCGAGATCGATCTGCACTTCGTCCGCGAACGGGTCGCCTGTGGAGCTGTTCGCGTTCTTCACGTCCCAACCACCTCCCAGTTCGCTGACCTCTTTACCAAGGGGCATCCGTCGATGGTGTTTGCGGAGTTTCGGTCCAGTCTCAACATCTGCAGTGGCTAGAGTTTCGACTGCGGGGGGGGGGGTGTTAGAGTATTTATGTATATGGGCCTGGCCCATTAGGGTTATATATATTTGTACCCCTGTAGCTAGGGTTTTCTGTACAACACACTATCACACTCATGATAGACATTGGCTAGTATTGTCTGGAAAGTTAAGTTTGCTATATGCCAAGATCAATTATATTCTGCTTAGGAAGTACACAAGTGTCGGCGTTCCGAGACCGGGGGGTCCCTGAGCCGACGAGTGAATGTCGTCGCGTGCCCCAGCCCAGATGGGTCGAGCACGAGGACGAGCGCGAAGGGGGGAGAGCGAGGCGGCCGGAGACCGGCGTGAGAGAGGTGGGAATCCCGCGGCCTTCGTGTTCGTCCCGCGCCCAGGTCGGGTGCGCTTGCAGTAGGGGGTTACAAGCGTCCACGTGGGAGAGGGAGCGAGCGGCCTCCAGCGAGCGCCTGTCTCGTCCTCGTCCCCGCGCGGCCAACCCTCTCTAAGAGGGCCCTGGTCCTTCCTTTTATAGGCGTAAGGAGAGGATCCAGGTGTACAACGGGGGGTATAGCAGAGTGCTACGTGTCTAGCGGAGGAGAGCTAGCGCCCTAAGTACATGCCGTCGTGGCAGCCGGAGAGATTTTGGCACCCTGCTGGTGTGATGTCGTGGCCGTCGGAGGAGTGCTGGAGCCTGACGGAGGGACAGCTGTCGGAGCTGTTGGGTCCTTGCTGACGTCCTCTTGCTTCCGTAAGGGGGCTGAGAGCCGCAGTCGTCATAGAGTATGCGGGGCGCCATCATTGCCTATCTGGCGGAGCGAGCCAGATGGGACGCCGGTCTTGTTCCCTGCGGCCCGAGTCAGCTCGGGGTAGGGTGATGATGGCGCCTCCTGTTGACGTGGCTGGTCTGCGCCCTAGGTTGGGCGATGTGGAAGCTCCTCCGAAGCCGAGGTCGAGTCTGTCTTCCGTGGCCGTGGTCGGGTCCGAGCCCCTGGGTCGGGCGAGGCGGAGACCGTCGGCTGAGGTCGGGGCGTAGTCCGAGCCCTGGGGTCGGGCGGAGCGGAGTTTGTCGTCTTCTGGGACTTAGCCCGAGTCCGAGCCCTGGGTCGGGCGGAGCGGAGTTCGCCGTCTTCTGGGGCTGAGCCCGAGTCCGAGCCCTGGGTTGGGCGGAGCGGAGTTCGCCGTCTTCCGGGACTTAGCCCGAGTCCGAGCCCTGGGTCGGGCGGAGCGGAGTTCGCCGTCTTCCGGGACTTAGCCCGAGTCCGAGCCCTGGGTCGGGCGGAGTTCGCCGTCTTCCGGGACTTAGCCCGAGTCTGAGCCCTAGGTCGGGCGGAGCGGAGCTTCCTACGGTGCCTTTGGCCAGGCCTGACTGCCTGTCAGTCTCACTCTATCAAGTGGCACCGCAGTCGGAGTGGCGCAGGCGGCGCTGTCCTTCTGTCAGGCCGGTCAGTGGAGCGGCGAAGTGACGGCGGTCACTTCGGCTCTGCCGGCTGGGGGGCGCGTGTCAGGATAAAGGTGTCAGGCCACCTTTGCATTAAATGCTCCTGCGATTTGGTCGGTCGGTGCGGCGATTTGGTCAGGGTTGCTTCTTGGCGAAGGCAGGGCCTCGGGCGAGCCGGAAATATGTTCGCCGCTAAAGGGGGGCCTCGGGCGAGACGGAAATCCTCCGGGGTCGGCTGCCCTTGTCCGAGGCTAGGCTCGGGCGAGGCGTGACCGAGTCCCTCGAATGGACTGATCCCTGACTTAATCGCACCCATCAGGCCTTTGCAGCTTTGTGCTGATGGGGGTTACCAGCTGAGAATTAGGAGCCTTGAGGGTACCCCTAATTATGGTCCCCGACAGTAGCCCCCGAGCCTCGGAGGGAGTGTTTGCACTCGCTTGGAGGCTTTCGTCGCACTTTTTTGCAAGGGGACCAGCCTTTCTCGGTTGCGTTTTGTTCTGGTGGGTGCGCGCGAGCGCACCCGCCGGGTGTAGCCCCCGAGGCCTCGGAGGAGTGGTTTCACTCCTTCGAGGTCTTAATGCCTCGCGTAGTGCTTCGGCTGGTCTGGTCGTTCCCTCATGCGAGCTGGCCGTAGCCTAGGTGTACGGTCGGGTCCCAAGTTCTCGGGCTGGTATGTTGACGCTGTCAACGGTTTGGCCGGAGCCGGGTTTGCGAGAGCAGCCCCCGAGCCTCTGCACAGAGCGAGAGGGCGGTCAGGGACAGACTCGGCTTTTTTACATACGCCCCTGCGTCGCCTTTCCGCAAGGAGAAGGGGGGAAAGCGCCATGTTGCCTTCGGTGGGCGCCGAACATGGTGTCTCCGATGAGCTGCAAGCGGGTAATCCGAGTGGACGTTCGTGCCCCGTTCGTTAGGGGTCGGCTAGGGGCCCAGAGGCACGCCCAAAAGTACCTGCGGGTGATCTACCGGACCCGGTCCCCTGGCGACGGGGTCCGAGGGCTCTGATAGTCGCCTAGAGGGGGGGTGAATAGGGCGAAACTGAAATTTACAAAAATAATCACAACTACAAGCCGGGTTAGCGTTAGTAATAAAGAAACGAGTCCGCGAGAGAGGGCGCAAAACAAATCGCAAGCAAATAAGAGTGTGACACGAGGATTTGTTTTACCGAGGTTCGGTTCTCGCAAACCTACTCCCCGTTGAGGAGGCCACAAAGGCCGGGTCTCTTTCAACCCTTCCCTCTCTCAAACGATCCCACGGATCGAGTGAGCTTTCTCTTCTTCTCAATCAAACGGGAACAAAGCTTCCCCGCAAGGGCCACCACACAATTGGTGCCTCTTGCCTTGGTTACAATTGAGTGATGATCTCAAGAACAAATGAGAAAGAAAGAAAGCAATCCAAGCGCAAGAGCTCAAAAGAACACGACAAATCTCTCTCACTAGTCACTAAGGGTTTGAGTGGAATTGGAGAGGATTTGATCTCTTTGTATGTGTCTAGAATTGAATGCCTAGCTCTTGTAAGTGGTTGAGAGTTGGAAAACTTGGATGGCAATGAATGTGGGGTGGTTGGGGTATTTATAGCCCCAACCACCAAAAATGACCGTTGCTGGAACTCCTCTGTTCGATGGCGCACCGGACAGTCCGGTGCACACCGGACAGTCCGGTGCCCCTGCCACGTCACCAGTGCCGTTGGATTCTGACCGTTGGAGCTTCTGACTTGTGGGCCCTCCTGGGTGTCCGGTGCACACCGGACAAGTACTGTTTGATGTCCGGTGCACCGGCATGGGCGAGCCTGACGTCTGCGCGCGCTGCGCGCGCATTTAATGCACCGCAGGGAGCCGTTGGCGCCGCAGAGAGCCGTTGCTCCGCTGGTACACCGGACAGTCCGGTGCACACCGGACAGTCCGGTGAATTTTAGCGGAGCGGCTGCCGAGCGAACCCGAGGCTGGCGAGTTCCGGGGACGGCGTTTCCTTGGAGCACCGGACATGTCCGGTGCACACCGGACAGTTCGGTGAATTATAGCGCGCTGTCCACCGAGAAATCCCGAGAGCGAAGAGTTTGAAGTCGAAGTCCTCTGGCCGCACCGGACAGTCCGGTGCACACCGGACAGTCCGGTGCCTCCGGCCAGAGGAGCCCTCGGTTGCCTTGCTGCTCCTTTGCTGAATCCAACACTTGGTCTTTTTATTGGCTGATTGTGAACCTTTTGCACCTGTATAACTTATGCACTAGAGTAAACTAGTTAATACAATGTTTGTGTTGGGCAATTCAACCACCAAAATTATTTAGGAACTAGGTGTAAGCCTAATTCCCTTTCAATCTCCCCCTTTTTGGTGATTGATGCCAACACAAACCAAAGCAAATATAGAAGTGCATAATTGAACTAGTTTACATAATGTAAGTGCAAAGGTTGCTTGGAATTGAGCCAAAATAAATACTTATGTGATGCGCATGGATGGTTTCTTTGTTTTTGACATATTGGACCACATTTGCACCATAAGTTTTGTTTTTGCAAACTCTTTTGTAAATTCTTTTCAAAGTCATTTTGCAAGATAGTCAAAGGTAAATGAATAAGATTTTGCAAAGCATTTTCAAGATTTGAAATTTTCTTCCTTTGTTCAAATGCTTTTCCTTTGACTAAACAAAGCTCCCCCTCAAATAAGGTCTCCTCTTAGTGTTCAAGAGGGTTTTAAGACATCAATTTTGAAAATACTAGTTGCTCCCCCTTTAGAACACAAAGAGATACCAATTTTGAAATTTATCAATTTTAAAATTAGGGTGGTGGTGCGGTCCTTTTGCTTTGGGCTCATATTTTCTCCCCCTTTGGCATGAATCGCCAAAAACGGATTCATTAGAGCCCAAATGAATTATTTTCTCCCCCTTTGGTCATGAAATGAATGAGTGAAGATTATACCAAAGTTGGAGAGTTGATGCGGAGCGACTGCGAAGGATGAGTAGTAGAGTGGAGTGGAAGCCTTGTCTTCGCCGAAGACTCCAATTCCCTTTCCATATACCTATGACTTGGGTGAAATACACTTGAAAACACATTAGTCATAGCATATATAAAAGAGACATGATCAAGGGTATATTTATGAGCTATGTGTGCAAGACTTAGCAAAAGAAATTCCTAGAATCAAGAATATTAAGCTCATGCCTAAGTCGGGTAAAAGATTGTTCATCAAGTGGTTTGGTAAAGATATCGGCTAATTGATCTTTAGTATTAATATAAGAAATCTCGATATCCCCCTTTTGTTGGTGATCCCGAAGAAAATGATACCGAATGGCTATGTGCTTAGTGCGGCTGTGCTCGACGGGATTGTCGGCCATTTTGATTGCACTCTCATTGTCACATAGCAAAGGGACTTTGGTTAATTTGTAACCGTAGTCCCGCAGGGTTTGCCTCATCCAAAGTAATTGTGCGCAACAATGGCCTGCGGCAATATACTCGGCTTCGGCGGTAGAAAGAGCGACCGAATTTTGCTTCTTTGAAGCCCATGACACCAAGGATCTTCCCAAGAACTGGCAAGTCCCCGATGTGCTCTTCCTGTTAATCTTACACCCCGCCCAATCGGCATCCGAATAACCAATCAAATCAAAAGTGGATCCCCGAGGGTACCAAAGCCCAAACTTAGGAGTATAAGCTAAATATCTCAAGATTCGTTTTACGGCCATAAGGTGTGATTCCTTAGGGTCGGCTTGGAATCTTGCACACATACAAACGGAAAGCATAATGTCCGGTCGAGATGCACATAAATAAAGCAATGAACCAATCATCGACCGGTATACCTTTTGATCCACGGACTTACCTCCCGTGTCGAGGTCAAGATGCCCATTTGTTCCCATGGGTGTCTTGATGGGCTTGGCATCCTTCATTCCAAACTTGGTTAGGATATCTTGAGTATACTTCGTTTGGCTAAGGAAGGTGCCCTCTTTGAGTTGCTTGACTTGAAATCCTAAGAAATATTTCAACTCCCCCATCATAGACATCTCGAATTTTTGTGTCATGATCCTACTAAATTCTTCACATGTAGATTTGTTAGTAGACCCAAATATAATATCATCAACATAAATTTGGCATACGAACAAATCATTGTCAAGAGTCTTAGTGAATAAAGTAGGATCGGCCTTGCCGACTTTGAAGCCATTAGCAATAAGGAAATCTCTAAGGCATTCATACCATGCTCTTGGGGCTTGCTTGAGCCCATAAAGCGCCTTAGAGAGCCTATAAACATGGTTAGGGTACTTACTGTCTTCAAAGCCGGGAGGTTGCTCAACATAGACCTCCTCCTTGATTGGTCCATTGAGGAAGGCACTCTTCACGTCCATTTGGTAGAGCTTGAAGCCATGGTAAGTAGCATAGGCTAATAATATACGAATTGACTCAAGCCTAGCTACGGGTGCATAGGTTTCACCAAAATCCAAACCTTCGACTTGTGAATACCCCTTGGCCACGAGTCGAGCTTTGTTCCTAGTCACCACACCATGCTCGTCTTGCTTGTTGCGGAAGACCCACTTGGTTCCTACAACATTTTGATTAGGACGTGGAACTAAGTGCCATACCTTGTTCCTCGTGAAATTGTTGAGCTCCTCTTGCATCGCCATCACCCAATCCGAATCTTGTAGTGCTTCCTCTACCCTGGTTGGCTCAATAGAGGAAACAAACGAGTAATGTTCACAAAAATGAGCAACACGAGATCGAGTAGTTACCCCCTTATGAATGTCGCCGAGGATGGTGTCGACGGGGTGATCTCGTTGTATTGCTTGGTGGACTCTTGGGTGAGGCGGCTTTGGTTGTTCATCCTCCTTGTCTTCATCATTTGAATCTCCCCCTTGATCGTTGCCGTCATTTTGAGGTGGCTCATCTTCTTGATTTTCTTGTTCAACATCTTGAGCCTCATCCTCAACTTGAGTTGGTGGAGATGCTTGCATGGAGGAGGATGGTTGATCTTGTGCATTTGGAGGCTCTTCGGATTCCTTAGGACACACGTCCCCGATGGACATGTTCCTTAGCGCTATGCATGGAGCCTGTTCTTCACCTACATCATCAAGATCAACTTGCTCTACTTGAGAGCCGTTAGACTCATCAAACACAACGTCACAAGAAACTTCAACAAGTCCTGAGGACTTGTTAAAGACTCTATATGCCCTTGTGTTTGAGTCATATCCTAGTAAAAAGCCTTCTACAGTTTTAGGAGCAAATTTAGATTTTCTACCTCTTTTAACAAGTATAAAACATTTGCTACCAAAAACTCTAAAATATGAAATATTGGGCTTTTTACCGGTTAGGAGTTCATAAGATGTCTTCTTGAGGATTCGGTGAAGATATAACCGGTTGATGGCGTAGCAGGCGGTGTTGACCGCCTCGGCCCAAAACCGATCCGGTGTCTTGTACTCATCAAGCATGGTTCTTGCCATGTCCAATAGAGTTCGATTCTTCCTCTCCACTACACCATTTTGTTGTGGAGTGTAGGGAGAAGAGAACTCATGCTTGATGCCCTCCTCCTCAAGAAAACCTTCAATTTGAGCGTTTTTGAACTCCGTTCCATTGTCGCTTCTAATTTTCTTGATCCTTAAGCCGAACTCATTTTGAGCTCGTCTCAAGAATCCCTTTAAGGTCTCTTGGGTTTGTGATTTTTCCTGCAAAAAGAATACCCAAGTGAAGCGAGAATAGTCATCCACAATTACAAGGCAATACTTACTACCGCCGATGCTTATGTAAGCGATCGGGCCGAACAAATCCATGTGAAGGAGCTCCAGTGGCCTGTCGGTAGTCATGATGTTTTTGTGTGGATGATGGACACCAACTTGCTTCCCGGCTTGGCAAGCGCTACAAATCCTGTCTTTCTCAAAATGAACATCGGTTAGTCCCAAAATGTGTTCTCCCTTTAGAAGTTTGTGAAGATTCTTCATTCCAACATGGGCTAGTCGACGGTGCCATAGCCAACCCAAGTTAGTCTTAGCAATTAAGCATGTGTCGAGTTCAGCTCTTTCAAAATCTACTAAGTATAGCTGACCCTCTAACACACCCTTAAATGCTATTGAATCATCACTTCTTCTAAAGACAGTAACACCTGTATCAGTAAAAAGACAGTTGTAGCCCATTTGACATAATTGGGATACGGAAAGCAAATTGTAATCTAAGGAATCTACAAGAAAAACATTGGAAATAGTATGGTCAGGAGATATAGCAATTTTACCCAAACCTTTGACCAAACCTTGATTTCCATCCCCGAATGTGATAGCTCGTTGGGGATCTTGGTTTTTCTCATAAGAGGAGAACATCCTTTTCTCCCCGGTCATGTGGTTTGTGCACCCGCTGTCGAGTATCCAACTTGTGCCCCCGGATGCATAAACCTACAAAACAAGTTTAGTTCTTTGTTTTAGGTACCCAAACGGTTTTGGGTCCTTTGGCATTAGATACAAGAACTTTGGGTACCCAAACACAAGTCTTGGAGCCCTTGTGTTTGCCCCCAATAATTTTGGCAACTACCTTGCCAGATTTGCTAGTCAACACATAAGATGCATCAAAAGTTTTAAATGAAATGGCATGATCATTTGATGCATTAACAGTTTTCTTTCTGAGCAACTTGGCATGGGTTGGTTGCCTAGATCTAGATGTCTCACCCTTATACATAAAAGCATAATTAGGGCCAGAGTGAGACTTCCTAGAATGAATTTTCTTAATTTTACTCTCAGGATACCCGGCAGGGTACAAAATGTAACCCTCGTTATCCTGAGGCATGGGAGCCTTGCCCTTAACAAAGTTAGACAAGTTCTTAGGAGGGGCATTAATTTTGACATTGTCTCCCCTTTGGAAGCCAATGCCGTCCTTAATGCCCGGGCGTCTCCCATTATAGAGCATGCTTCTAGCAAGTTTAAATTTTTCGTTTTCTAAGTCATGCTCTCTAATCTTAGCATTAAGTTGTGCTATGTGATCATTTTGTTTCTTAATTAAAGCTAGGTGATCATGGATAGCATCAACATTAATATCTCTACATCTAGTACAAATGGAAATATGCTTAACATTAGATGTAGAGGGTTTGCAAGATTTTAGTTCAACAACCTTAGCATGCAACAAATCATTATTAGCTCTAAGGTCGGAAATAGTAGCATTGCAAACATCAAAATCCTTAGCCTTAGCAATTAATTTCTCATTCTCATTCCTAAGGCTAGCAACAGAAGCATTCAATTCATCAATCCTAGCAAGCAACTCAACATTATCATTTCTAGGATCAATGCAAACATGAGAATCAACCTTAGCTAACAAATTTGCATTTTCATTTCTAAGGTTGTCTAAAGTCTCATGGCAAATACTTAGCTCACTAGACAATTTTTCACATTTTTCTCTTTCTAGAGCATAAGCATTTTTAACCTTAACATGCTTTTTATTTTCTTTAATAAGGAAGTCCTCTTGAGAATCCAAGAGATCATCCTTCTCATGTATAGCACTAATCAACTCATTTAATTTTTCTTTTTGTTCCATGTTAAGGTTGGCAAAAAGAATACGCAAATTATCCTCTTCATTTTTATCATCATCCTCATCACTAGATGTTTCATATTTAGTGGAGGACTTTGATTTTACCTTCTTTTTGCCGTCCTTGGCCATGAGGCACTTGTGGCTGACGTTGGGGAAGAGGAGGCCTTTGGTGACGGCGATGTTGGCGGCGTCCTCGTCGTCGGAGGAGTCGCTTGAGCTTTCGTCGGAGTCCCACTCCCGACAAACATGGGCATCGCCGCCCTTCTTCTTGTAATATCTCTTCTTCTCCTTCCTCTTGCCCTTCTTGTCGTCGCCCCTGTCACTATCACTAGACATAGGACATTTTGCAATGAAATGACCGGGCTTACCACATTTGTAGCAAACCTTCTTGGAACGGGATTTGTAATCCTTCCCCTTCCGTTGCTTGAGGATTTGCCAAAAACTCTTGATGATTAGGGCCATCTCCTCGTTGTCGAGCTTGGAGGCGTCAATTGGTTGTCTACTTGGTGTAGACTCCTCCTTCTTCTCCTCCGTTGCCTTGAAGGCCACGGGTTGCGCCTCGGATGTGGACGGCTCGTCAAGCTCGTTGATCTTCTTGGAGCCCTTAATCATGCATTCAAAACTAACAAAATTCCCG
Source organism: Zea luxurians (assembly GCA_029449295.1). Lineage (NCBI taxonomy): Eukaryota > Viridiplantae > Streptophyta > Magnoliopsida > Poales > Poaceae > Zea > Zea luxurians. The sequence goes on from JAOPSE010000014.1 coordinate 59,629,572, forward strand.
ATAACTTCCTCGGGGGTCATTTGTGTATATCTAGGATTGCCACGAATTAATTGTACTTGAGTAGGGTTAAGGAAAATAAGGGCTCTTAGAATAACCTTAACCACTTCGTGGTCATCCCATTTTGCGCTCCCGAGGTTGCGCACTTGGTTCACCAAGGTCTTGAGCCGGTTGTACATGTCTTGTGGCTCCTCCCCTTGGCGAAGACGGAAGCGACCGAGCTCCCCCTCGATCGTTTCCCGCTTGGTGATCTTGGTGAGTTCATCACCCTCGTGCGCCGTCTTGAGTAGGTCCCAAATTTCCTTGGCGTTCTTCAACCCTTGTACTTTGTTGTATTCCTCCTTGCTTAGAGAGGCAAGAAGGATTGTTGTGGCTTGGGAGTTGAAGTGCTCGATTTGGGCTACTTCGTCCGTGTCATAATCCTCATCCCCTACGGATGGTACCTGTACACCAAACTCAACAACATCCCATATACTTTTGTGGAGAGAGGTTAGATGAAATCGCATTAAATTACTCCACATAGCATAATCCTCACCATTAAAAGTTGGTGGTTTGCCTAATGGGACGGAAAGTAAAGGTGTATGTTTAGGAATGCGAGGGTAGCGTAGGGGAATCTTACTATACTTCTTACGCTCTTGGCGTTTAGAAGTAACGGATGCCGCGTCGGAGCCGGAGGTAGATGTCGATGAGGTGTCGGTCTCGTAGAAGATCACCTTCCTCATCCTTTTGTGCTTGTCCCCACTCCGATGCGGCTTGTGAGAAGAAGACTTTTCCTTCTTCTCCTTGTGGTGAGAAGAGGAAGACCTTTTCTCCTTCCGCTTGGAGGAGATCTTCTTCTTCTCCCTTCTCTTGGTGCGGGACTCTTCCGATGAAGTGCTCCCTTGGCTTGTAGTGGGCTTGTCGCCGGTCTCCATCTCCTTCTTGGCGGGTTCTCCCGACATCACTTCGAGCGGTTAGGCTCTAATGAAGTACCGGGCTCTGATACCAATTGATAGTCGCCTAGAGGGGGGGTGAATAGGGCGAAACTGAAATTTACAAAAATAATCACAACTACAAGCCGGGTTAGCGTTAGTAATAAAGAAACGAGTCCGCGAGAGAGGGCGCAAAACAAATCGCAAGCAAATAAGAGTGTGACACGAGGATTTGTTTTACCGAGGTTCGGTTCTCGCAAACCTACTCCCCGTTGAGGAGGCCACAAAGGCCGGGTCTCTTTCAACCCTTCCCTCTCTCAAACGATCCCACGGATCGAGTGAGCTTTCTCTTCTTCTCAATCAAACGGGAACAAAGCTTCCCCGCAAGGGCCACCACACAATTGGTGCCTCTTGCCTTGGTTACAATTGAGTGATGATCTCAAGAACAAATGAGAAAGAAAGAAAGCAATCCAAGCGCAAGAGCTCAAAAGAACACGGCAAATCTCTCTCACTAGTCACTAAGGGTTTGAGTGGAATTGGAGAGGATTTGATCTCTTTGTATGTGTCTAGAATTGAATGCCTAGCTCTTGTAAGTGGTTGAGAGTTGGAAAACTTGGATGGCAATGAATGTGGGGTGGTTGGGGTATTTATAGCCCCAACCACCAAAAATGACCGTTGCTGGAACTCCTCTGTTCGATGGCGCACCGGACAGTCCGGTGCACACCGGACAGTCCGGTGCCCCTGCCACGTCACCAGTGCCGTTGGATTCTGACCGTTGGAGCTTCTGACTTGTGGGCCCTCCTGGGTGTCCGGTGCACACCGGACAAGTACTGTTTGATGTCCGGTGCACCGGCATGGGCGAGCCTGACGTCTGCGCGCGCTGCGCGCGCATTTAATGCACCGCAGGGAGCCGTTGGCGCCGCAGAGAGCCGTTGCTCCGCTGGTACACCGGACAGTCCGGTGCACACCGGACAGTCCGGTGAATTTTAGCGGAGCGGCTGCCGAGCGAACCCGAGGCTGGCGAGTTCCGGGGACGGCGTTTCCTTGGAGCACCGGACATGTCCGGTGCACACCGGACAGTCCGGTGAATTATAGCGCGCTGTCCACCGAGAAATCCCGAGAGCGAAGAGTTTGAAGTCGAAGTCCTCTGGCCGCACCGGACAGTCCGGTGCACACCGGACAGTCCGGTGCCTCCGGCCAGAGGAGCCCTCGGTTGCCTTGCTGCTCCTTTGCTGAATCCAACACTTGGTCTTTTTATTGGCTGATTGTGAACCTTTTGCACCTGTATAACTTATGCACTAGAGTAAACTAGTTAATACAATGTTTGTGTTGGGCAATTCAACCACCAAAATTATTTAGGAACTAGGTGTAAGCCTAATTCCCTTTCAGGCTCGATGCCTCCCTCTGATGGGATTCCGTTACAAGATCGTTCCCGCTGGTCTTGGAAATGTCCTAGGGTACCTCGGGAGCGCAGCCCGAGCCTTGGTTATGTATCGAACGTACCCATGGTCATCCCTCGCTCGGCGTCTGAGGCGGCTGTGAACCCTTCGGGGGCCAGCCTTCGAACCCCTGATCAGTAATGGGCGCGGAGCTCGAGTAGCCTGAGGCGGCCGTGGAACCCTTTCGAGGGGCCGGCCTTCGAACCTCTGACCAGTAGTGGGTGTAGGGCCCACGCGATCTGAGGCGGCTGTCGAACCCTTCCGGGGGGCCAGCCTTCGAACCTCTGATCAGTAGGGGGGCTCGGAGCCTGGTTCCTTCTCGGGGAAGGATCCTTTTCGGGGTATCCCCCTTTCCCGGTCCCTGTTGCAAGAGAGAGAAAGAGGAAAAAAGGAAAAGGATACGAAATCGAACAACGCGACGTACCTTTTTTGACGCGGTCATTATGGCGAAGGCGAAGCGTCGCCCGCTTCTCCTGCCAGAGGCGTCGCCTGTCCCGCCGCGGAGTTAATGCAACGGGGCGAGTGGTTGGCGGGGCGGCCGTTGTGCGTGCGCGAGCCGTTCGAGGAACGGATCACGGGCGCGTTGTCTTCACGCCGTGAGAGAGGGTTCTCTCGCTGCCCCCGGACGGGACGTGAGCTTGGTTGATGACGTGACCGCTGCTCCTGCCTGCCTGCCACCGCCATTACTGCCGGCCCATTCTTGGCCGCATTGACCGTCGCGCCAGGCTGGCGCTGCTGGGTCGTGCACTGGGCCGCCTCGAGTCGCGGCATTGGTTCCGCAGTAGAGGAGGCGCGGTGGTGGCGCAAGTGGCGGTGCTGTTGCATGCACGAAGCATTCGGCGCGCCAGTTGCATGACGCGTGGGCCTGGGCCTCCATGCTGGGCGTGTTGGGAGTCGGAGGAGTGCGCCCACTTGGCGCGGTTGCATGCCGCCTGCACGGCTGCCCGCCCTTTCGCCCGTTGGTCTGGGCAAAAGTGGAGAGTCGCTTGTAACCGCTGGGCGGTTGTACGCACCGCGCACGGCGGTTTGGCCTCTTCTGCTCTGAGCCTGCTTGCATGACGCGTGGGACCCAGCCCCCGCGCCGTAGGGGAGGACCTTGGAGTGTGTTGGAGAAGACTCAGCCCGTGACGGCTGGGGACGCAAGTAGGGAGAACCGCCTTTAAAAGGAGGGTGACCCCCTTGGGAGGCGACCATGTCTTCGCGCTCCCTTATGCATCGTGTCTTTCCACCTTCCAAGCCCCCGGATGGGGGATATCCGCCGTCTTTCCCCCTTGTCGTTGGACGACACAACTCCGTGGGAGTGGGTACCTTTCAGCCATCGTTCGGCTTCAAGGATTCTCATCATCCGGCCCGGCCGTACCCCCCCCCCCCCCCCCGCCGGCGGTCACCCAAGACGGTGACCACCAGCCCCTGGGTGGGGAGAAGCAAGCCGGGCTGCGATCTTGGTCCCACCCTCAACTTCAAGGATGTTCATCATCCTCGCTGGGGTGGAGGCCGAGCTGAGCCGGAACTCTACCTCCCGCGCGGGCTCGTGGGTCACCCTCTCCTGCGGCGTTCGAGGGAGAGGGCGCTCGCCGGCCCTGCGGGCGGGTCGGACTTCGACAACGCGGGGCCGGTCGACGGCAGGCGTCGTCTGCCCCAGCGCGTCGGGCTCGTCGGCTTGGCCCCCAGTGCCCCCTCCTGCCGGAAGGCGGCTGCCGCGCCGTGTGCACGGGAGGACCGCCCAAGATGTCGCGCGCTGCTAGGGCGGCGTTCGTGTTCTGGGGCGGTCCTGCCTTTGCACCGGTACGGTGCCTCCGCGGGGAGGTCGGTGCCCTGCTCGTCCGGGAGGATCCGAGTGGGGATCTGCCGGCGGGCTGACGGCCCCTGTCGTCGGTGCCGAGGCGGAGGCGGCTCGAGAAGTCCCCATCGCCGACGGGATCACCGCCACCATCCGCGCTTCGGGCCTCCGGCTCTTTGTACTTGTCCTCGCCCCTCGAGCGTCGGCGTGGGCGAGGGCAAGGTTGCAGCAGCGTTCGCCCTGAGGCCATCGCCACTGCAGTTTGGCCACCCGTAGAGGGGGTCGTTGTCGCTGCTGATGGAGCGGGCGACGGCGAGCCGTCCGTCGGTCTTCTGTTGCTCCGCAGGCCCCCCCATTGAGTGGGGTTGTTCATACCTGCGGAGGTGGAACCGGAGTTCCGTTTGTAATGGCACTTTGAATGCCAGTGTTTTTGTTCATTGTGGCTGTCGGGGCCTGAACATGTATGTATTTTCGGCACGGAGCCGTGTTTTTTCCTCATTTTCCAGCACTAAGACTCGCCTGTTGGTTGTCTGAACCGCTTCACCAAGCGTGAGTCGCCCCGTGTAAAGGTGACGTAAAGGTGACGAGTGAGGTATCCGTATCCCGGAGGCGTAGGAGTCCCTCGGCTCGGTCAGCCTTGGCTGCTTACGTGTACTCCGTCGTTTTCAGGATCCACTTTCGAAGTAGTCAAACAACCCGAAAGACCTTCTAGCAGAAAAGATCTTTTTTCGAGGAAAATTTCGACGTAGAGGGGGTTCCCCCCCCTTTTAGCCCCCGAGGGAGGGTCGGGCTTTGCCGAGGCGAGGCTGACCCTTCCTTGACGACTAAACTTTTGCTGGGCACGAGGTATATGAACAACTTGAAAACATCTTAAGGGTAGAAGCGACGTAGCTGTTGGATGTTCCAAGCGTTGCCGTAGACCTCGCCTTGACTGTTGGCCAGCTTGTACGTTCCGGGCTTCAGAACTTTGGCGATGACGAACGGCCCCTCCCAGGGGGGCGTGAGCTTGTGCCGCCCTCGGGCGTCTTGTTGCAGCCGAAGCACCAGGTCGCCCACCTGGAGGTCTCGGGATCGGACCCCTCGGGCGTGGTAGCGTCGCAGGGACTGCTGGTACCGCGCCGAGTGTAGTAAGGCCTTGTCCCGAGCCTCCTCCAGCTGGTCCAGCGAGTCTTCTCGGCTTGCTTGGTTGCTTTGGTCGGTGTAGGCCCTCGTCCTCGGGGAACCGTATTCTAAGTCTGTGGGCAAGATGGCCTCGACCCCGTAGACTAGGAAGAACGGCGTGAAGCCCGTGGCTCGGCTCGGCGTTGTCCTCAGACTCCAGACCACCGAGGGGAGTTCCTTCATCCATCGCTTGCCGAACTTGTTAAGGTCGTTGTAGATCCGAGGCTTGAGCCCTTGTAGAATCATGCCGTTGGCACGCTCTACTTGCCCATTTGACATGGGGTGAGCCACGGCGGCCCAGTCCACCCGGATGTGGTGGTCCTCGCAGAAGTCCAGGAACTTTCTGCCGGTGAACTGGGTGCCGTTGTCGGTGATGATGGAGTTCGGGACCCCGAAGCGATGGATGATGTTGGTGAAGAACGCCACCGCCTGCTCGGACCTGATGCTGTTCAGGGGTCGGACCTCAATCCACTTGGAGAATTTGTCGATGGCGACCAGCAGGGGCGTGTAGCCCCCGGGTGCCTTCTGCAAGGGGCCGACGAGATCCAGACCCCACACAGCAAAAGGCCAGGTGATGGGTATCGTCTGCAGAGCCTGAGCGGGCAGGTGGGTCTGCCTTGCGTAGAACTGACACCCTTCGCAGGTGCGGACAATTCTAGTGGCGTCGGCCACCGCCGTCGGCCAGTAGAAGCCTTGCCGGAAAGCATTCCCGACAAGGGCTCGAGGCGCTGCGTGATGGCCGCAAGCCCCCGAGTGTATCTCTCGCAGGAGTTCCTGACCTTCGGCGATGGAGATGCATCGCTGGAGGATGCCGGAGGGGCTGCGGTGGTAGAGCTCCTTCTCATCACCCAGCAAGACGAACGACTTGGCGCGCCGCGCCACCCGCCGAGCCTCGGCTCGGTCGAGGGGTAGCTCTCCTCGGTGGAGATATTGCAGGTACGTGGTCTGCCAGTTTTGATCACGCGTGACCCCGCTTTGCTCCCCCTCGACGTGCAGCGTCTCGCCCTCGGGGGCCGAGGGTACCTCAGGTTGAACCGAGGATACCTCGGGCCGAGCCGAGGGTGCCTCGGAATGATCCGAGGGTACCTCGGGCTGGGCCGAGGGTGCCTCGGGCTGGGGCGTGTCGTCGATCTTGACGGAGGGTTGATGCAGATCCCGGGAGAAGACGTCCGGGGGAACCGTCATTCGCCCCGAGGCTATTTTAGCCAGCTCGTCCGCAGTCTTGTTGTAGCGCCGAGCGATGTGGTTGAGGTCGAGCCCGTAGAACTTGTCTTCCAGGCGCCGAACCTCATTGCAGTAGGCCTCCATCTTCGGGTCACGGCAGTGGGAGTTCTTCACGACTTGGTCGACGACGAGCTGCGAGTCACCGCGAGCGTCGAGGCGTCGGACCCCTAGCTCGATGGCGATCTGCAACCCATTGACCAGAGCTTCGTACTCAGCCACATTGTTGGATGCCGGGAAATGGAGGCGTAGCACGTAGCGTAGGTGCTTCCCGAGGGGCGAGATGAAGAGTAGGCCTGCGCCGGCTCCTGTCTTCATCAGCGACCCGTCGAAGAACATGGTCCAGAGCTCTGGTTGGATCGGAGCCGTCGGTAGCTGGGTGTCGACCCATTCAGCTACGAAGTCCGCCAAGACCTGGGACTTGATGGCCTTCCGAGGAGCGAATGAGATTGTCTCGCCCATGATTTCCACCGCCCACTTTGCAATCCTACCCGAGGCCTCTCGGCACTGGATGATCTCCCCTAGGGGGAAGGATGACACCACAGTTACCGGATGAGACTCGAAGTAGTGTCGCAGCTTCCGCCGCGTTAGGATCACCGCGTACAGCAGCTTCTGAACTTGTGGGTAGCGGATCTTGGTTTTGGATAGTACCTCACTGACGAAGTAGACTGGCCTCTGAACGGGCAATGCATGCCCCTCTTCTTGCCTCTCGACCACAATCGTGGCGCTAACCACCTGAGTGGTCGCGGCGACGTAGACCAGGAGGGCTTCTCCGGCAGCTGGGGGCACCAAGATAGGCGCCTTTGTGAGGAGCGCCTTCAGGTTCCCGAGGGCTTCCTCGGCCTCAGGGGTCCAAGTGAAGCACTCGGCCTTCCTTAAGAGGCGGTACAGAGGTAGACCTCTTTCGCCGAGGCATGAGATGAAACGGCTCAGAGCCACGAGGCATCCCATGACCCTCTGTACGCCTTTCAAGTCCTTGATGGGCCCCATGCTGGTGATGGCTGCGATCTTCTCCAGGTTGGCTTCGATGCCCCGCTCGGAGACGATGAATCCCAAGATCATGCCTCGGGGTACCCCGAAAACACACTTTTCGGGATTGAGCTTGACGCCTTTCGCCTTGAGACATCGGAATGTCGCTTCAAGGTCGGAAAGGAGGTCAGAGGCTTTCCTCGTCTTGACTACGATGTCATCGACGTAGGCCTCGACCGTGCAGCCAATGTGTTCGCCGAACACATGGTTCATGCACCGCTGGTACGTCGCGCCCGCATTCCTCAAGCCGAACGGCATGGTGACATAGCAGTACATGCCGAAGGGTGTGATGAAAGAAGTCGCGAGCTGGTCGGACTCTTTCATCCTGATTTGATGATACCCTGAGTAGGCATCGAGGAAAGACAGGGTTTCGCACCCAGCAGTGGAATCCACGATTTGGTCGATGCGAGGCAGAGGGTAGGGAACCTTCAGACATGCTTTGTTGAGACCAGTGTACTCTACACACATCCGCCATTTCCCCCCTTTCTTTCTCACAAGCACAGGGTTGGCAAGCCATTCGGGATGGAATACCTCTTTGATGAACCCTGCCGCCATTAGCTTGTGGATCTCCTCGCCTATGGCTCTGCGCTTCTCCTCGTCGAATCGGCGCAGTGGCTGCTTGACGGGTCGGGCTCCGGCTCGGATGTCCAGCGAGTGCTCGGCGACATCCCTCGATATGCCGGGCATGTCCGAGGGACTCCACGCGAAGACGTCGGCGTCCGCGCGGAGAAAGTCGACGAGCACTGCTTTGGGATCGAGCCCGGAGCCGATCCGGATCTGCTTGGAGGCGTCGCCGCTGGGGTCGAGGGGGATGGACTTAGCCGTCTCCGCTGGCTCAAAGTTGCCGGCATGACGCTTCACGTTTGGCACCTCCTTAGAGAGGCTCTCCAGGTCAGCGATGAGGGCCTCGGACTCGGCGAGGGCCTCGGCGTACTCCACGCACTCCACGTCGCATTCGAACGCGTGTTTGTACGTGGGGCCGACGGTGATGGCCCCGTTGGGGCCCGACATCTTGAGCTTCAGGTAGGTGTAGTTGGGGACGACCATGAACTTCGCGTAGCATGGCCTCCCCAGTACCGCGTGGTAGGTTCCTCGGAACCCAACCACCTCGAACGTCAGGGTCTCCCTTCGGAAGTTGGAGGGTGTTCCGTAGCAGACGGGAAGGTCGAGCCGTCCGAGGGGCTGGACGCGCTTCCTGGGAATGATCCCATGGAAGGGCGCAGTGCCTGCCCGGATGGAGGACAGATCGACACGCAGGAGCCCGAGGGTGTCGGCGTAGATGATGTTGAGGCTGCTGCCTCCGTCCATGAGGACCTTGGTGAGCCTGACGTCGCCGATGACGGGGTCGACGACGAGCGGGTATTTCCCCGGGCTCGGCACATGGTCGGGGTGATCGTCTCGGTCGAAGGTGATGGGCTTGTCGGACCAGTCTAGATAGACTGGCGCCGCCACCTTCACCGAGCAGACCTCCCGGCGCTCTTGCTTGCGGTGCCGAGACGAGGCGTTCGCCGCTTGCCCACCATAGATCATGAAGCAGTCGCGGACCTCGGGGAACTCTCCTGCCTGGTGATCTTCCTTCTTGTCGTCGTCGCGGACCTTGCCACCCTCCGCGGGTGGCCCGACCCTGTGGAAGTGGCGCCGAAGCATGACGCACTCCTCAAGGGTGTGCTTGATGGGCCCCTGGTGATAGGGGCACGACTCCTTGAGCATGTTGTCGAAGAGGTTGGCACCTCCGGGGGGTTTCCGAGGGTTCTTGTACTCGGCGGCGACGACAAGGTCCGCGTCGGCGGCGTCGCGTTTCGCTTGCGACTTCTTCTTGCCCTTCTTCTTGGCGCCGCGCTGAGTTGACGCCTCGGGAGTATCTTCCGATGGGCGGCCCTGGGGCTGCTTGTCCTTTCGGAAGATAGCCTCGACCGCCTCCTGGCCGGAGGCGAACTTGGTGGCGATGTCCATCAGCTCGCTCGCCCTGGTGGGGGTCTTGCGACCCAGCTTGCTCACCAGGTCGCGGCAGGTGGTGCCAGCGAGGAACGCGCCGATGACATTCGAGTCGGTGATGTTGGGCAGCTCGGTGCGCTGCTTCGAGAATCGCTGGATGTAGTCTTGGAGAGACTCTCCCGGCTGCTGTCGGCAGCTTCGGAGGTCCCAAGAATTCCCGGGGCGCACGTACGTGCCCTTGAAATTGCCGGCGAAAGCTTGGACTAGGTCGTCCCAGTTGGAGATCTGCCCCGGAGGCAGGTGCTCCAACCAGGCGCGAGCGGTGTCGGAGAGGAACAGGGGGAGGTTGCGGATGATGAGGTTGTCATCGTCCGTTCCACCCAGTTGGCAGGCTAGACGATAGTCCGCGAGCCACAGTTCCGGTCTCGTCTCCCCCGAGTACTTTGTGATAGTAGTCGGGGGTCGGAACCGGGTCGGGAACGGCGCCCGTCGGATGGCTCGGCTGAAGGCTTGCGGACCGGGTGGTTCGGGCGAGGGACTCCGATCCTCCCCGCTGTCGTAGCGTCCCCCACGCCTGGGGTGGTAGCCTCGGCGCACCCTCTCATCGAGGTGGGCCCGACGGTCGCGGTGATGGTGCTCGTTGCCGAGGCGACCCGAGGCCGCAGGCGCGGTGTTGCGCGTGCGCCCGGTGTAGACCGAGGCTTCCCGCATGAATCGGGAAGTCGCGGCATGAGGTTCCGAGGGGTACCCCTGCCTTCGGGAGGCGGAGCTCTCGGCCCGTCAGACCGCGGCGTCTTCCAGGAGATTCTTGAGCTCTCCCTGGATTCACCGCCCCTCGGTGGTTGATGGCTCCGGCATCGCGCGAAGAAGCATTGCTGCTGCCGCCAGGTTCTGGCCGACCCCACTGGATGCGGGTGGTGGCCTGACCCTGACGACGTCGGTGATGCGGTGCTGGAAGCCCTGGGGTAAATGACGTATTTCTCCGGCCGGAGGTTGGCCCGCCCATGCCTGCCCGACGTCCCGATGGATCGGCTCAAGCGCTCCTGCTCCCTCGTCGAGCCTGGCCTGCACCCCGCGGATTTGCTCGAGCTGTGGGTCATGGCCCCCCGCCTGAACGGGGACCACAGCTAGCTCCCGTGGGATGTCAACGCGAGGCATCGGCCTAGGGAGGTCACCGTCCTCTGGCATGCCGAGATGGTTGCCTTCGGAGGGACCCCCTAGATCGACGTGGAAGCATTCGCGACTTGGGCCGCAGTCCTCGTCGCCGAGGCTACGGCTATCGTCGGAACAGTCGGAAAGGCAGTAGTCGCATGCGGTCATGAAGTCCCGCATGGCACTGGGGTTGCCAAGTCCAGAGAAATCCCAACAGATGCTGGGCTCGTCGTCTTCCTCGGACCCAGAGGGCCCGTAGGTCGAGACGTCCGTCAGCTGGTCCCAAGGTGACCGCATATGAAACTCCAGAGGGTTTGGACTCGCCTCTACAAGAGCGCCCGCCAAAGCGGGGCCGCTAGGCGGGTCGAGGCTGAATCCGAAAGACGTGGGATGGGAATCGGTCGGTACCTTTTGGTCGACGGGCGGCGATGAGGTCACGTCGGGGACTGACTGCGTCGTCGTCTCAGGTACGAGGGTGACGTCCAGCAAGCTTTTCGCGAGCGTGCTGGCGTCGTCCGCTTGCTCGGGATTGGCGTGTCGCGGGGGGACGGCGCTCACCTTCGTCTCAAACGCGAGGTCGACGCCCGGTGCACCCCCCGTTGGGGCGCTGGGGCCGTCGACTCGCTCGACAGCCGACGAGGCGCTGTCTCCTGCTTGGCCTTGGTTGCCCCGCCTCCTCCTCCGTCGGCGGGGGAGAGGACGGGGTGAGCTCGAAGGTTGTTCTTCCACCATGCGGGGAAGACGTCGCCGATTCCGCCGCCGGCGGGCGGGTTGTCGGCCGCCACTGTCGTTGTCGCACGGCGGTGGAAGGAGTATCATGTCGTAGCTGCCGTCGAGGGACATGAACTCAAGACTCTCGAAACGGAGCACCGTCCCGGGTTGGAGAGGTTGCTGGAGACTGCCCATCTGGAGCTTGACGGGAAGCTGTTCGTCAACACGCAGCAGGCCCCTACCTGGCGCGCCAACTGTCGGCGTTCCGAGACCGGTCATCATCTGGTATACCCTAAGCAATTCGTCACTTATGGCCTCAATACTTTTTAACCAGTCATCATCTGGTTCAACAAACTTATCTCCGTATTTGAATGTGTATTTTAGCCTAACTAGTCCACCTTCGTCAGGTTCCTTGACGGTCTCCTTCGGTATTTCCCACTTTTCTACAAGTGGCCATATTCTGAAGGCAATATGCTCTTGGACCAAATCCCTTGTCCCAATAAAAGAGCAAACCACGCCGAAGGCTCTCTGGCATTCTTCGGCTGCTTCATCCATTTCCACCTTCGGCTTCCGGAGGCCGAAGCGTTGCCAGATAGGGCGCATAATGATACCCTTGATATCTTCACGTGATTTCAAGTCATTTTTCACGTAAAACCATTCTGTCATCCAGTTGCCGGGCCACCTCTTTCGAAAGGTTGGCACAGGGCAGTTTGAACCGGACCGAGCGCCGAAGCTGTAGCAGCCAAAGTTGTTGTGATACTGCTCTTTGCCCCAGGGTTTTGTCTCATACAATAGCTCGTGTACGTTACAGAAGCTTTTTGCGTTAGGTTCCAAACCTTGGCTTCTCACGGCCCACACAAAGATGTTCATCCTTATGATTGCTTCGGGGATAAGTTGGTGAAGGTAGATTTCAAATGTCTTCAGTACTTCCACGACAAAACTGCTCAAGGGAAATCGTAATCCAACTTTTAAGAAGCTTCGGAATATCACGACCTCATTTTCCTCGGGAGTCGGACAAGTCTTCTCTCCTTCGTCAGCCCTCACAACAGACAAGTCCCGAAAGTATCTCCCTCTCATATTGACAAGATGATTTTCCTTAATACTGGACTTACCAAAAACTGCATGGCTTGGTCGCCAGGGTCGATCTTCGGAATCTTCACCACCACTATCCACATCGTAACTTTCACTGTCGCCAGTATCTTCAGATAAACCCTCCAAAATCTCCCTGATAATCTTCTCCGTATTAGTCTTTGGCATTGATTCAAGAAAGCCCAGGTGCATCTCCTCAGAAAGGCTTAGCTTCGAAGCACCAACAACTTTCTTATCCTCAGGCATCTTCGCAAATGCTGACAAAACACACTCGAAACCGAAGCTTAAAAATTTAAAACCGAGCAAGTGCTGTTGCGCGCAGGCTAAAAAGTTGGGTGAGTAAAAGCAGATGGCAAAAGAGCGTGCCAAATAAACTTGCGGTGAGCTCGTATTTATACACCCAGTGTGTCGAAAACTGGAGGGCCCCTTTTGTCAATGACTGTTGCTATTCTAGCAGAAGGAAGGTGTTTTTTCGGACCTTCGGCTTAAAGCCTTCGTCCATGTCGCAATATGAATTTATCATTACAGTAAATTAATATTGCGAGGGGCTACTGTTGGGGGCCTTCGGCTTCCGAAGGTCCTCAAAAACATGATTTGACAATATTTTCCGAGTGAAACATGTGAACAGGTATCTTCGGAGTCAGGTTGCGGGTGTACAAGAGCATGGTTAAGACGAAGCTTGACTGGGGTGGAAAACGACCACGACGAAGGATAAGACAATCACGAAGCTATGTGCAGAAAAGCTTTGGCATGACGGCAGAAAAGAGGAACCGACTTAAAGATGAAAAGTCAAATTAAACCTCGAAGAATTGCTATAAAGTTATTGACAAATGTAAAGGGCATCAATGTAATTTTACACGGGCTGTGTCCCGTGCCTATAAATAGATGAACAGTACTCCCGTACTGTTCACGCTGACTTGGCATACGCTTTTTCGCATCACGTCTGTACCTTTACTTTTCATCAATCTGAAGGTACATTTGTAATTTGTTTTTATGAATTTGGTAATAAAAATAAGTTGATAATAATACTCATATCATTACTTGTGTTTTATATATGTGTTCTTTTTTACCATTTATCAATCTTACGAAGGTCTTTTCCTTCGTAACCTTCGTCCAAAATTCATTATATCCGAAGGGGCATAATGTTTATAAGGACGAAGGAATTTGACATTTAAACACTTTTTTATGTTGCCTTGTTCTTAGCTCTTAGTATTTGAGAACAAGTCTCCAACAAATACCGCCACACTTCATTGGAGAGTCGATCATACCTTGGTCGAGGCCTGCGCGGTTGAGCAATAGCAGATATCGTTCCTATCCGGTGGCGGGGCAAGCTCGTCCTCCTTCGTCCTTCCTCTAGGGCTGGGCGGGGCAATGAACGGGGCGGGGCGGGGCAATGAAGTGGTGCAGGATTATTCAGGGGATTGAGCAGGGGAACTAAGGTGCTCAGAGGATGGCGGTTTTTTGTGTGAGCTGCTCGGGGCCGCGCGCGGGGTATTGAACTTGGGGCGAAGCGCGCGCGGTCGTGCGGGCGTTTGTGGCGTTTGCGGCGTGGGGTTCGCGGCATGGCTGGCGGGTGTTTCGCGATGGCGTTTCACGGATGGTGGCGGGCGTTTCGCTTGGGCGGTTCACAGAGATGGAGGAGCGGCGGGCGATTCGCGGGTGGAGGCGCGGCGGGCGATTCGCGGGTGGAGGCGCGTTCCGCGGCGGGCGATTCGCGGGATTCGTGGTGGGGGAGGTGCGGGCGGGATTCGCTGCGGGGGAGGCGCGGGCGGGATTCGTCGTGGGGGAGGCGCGGGGGTGGTGGCTGGTTTCGCGGCGGGGGAGGTGGAGCGGCGGGTGGGATTCGCAGGCGGGGGCAGTCTACACTGCCCCCTTAATAGTTAGTAGAGATATAGGGAGGCATGGAAGCCACGACCGACGTCTGCCAAGCGCTCAAGTCCGGCTATTTTTTTAGAGCCCAGGGATACAACATCTTGAGATAATATTCCTATAATAGAGTGGCTCCGTTTTATTTTTATTCGAACCAAACAGTCTCAGTACTGAACAGAGCGGTTCTATTCTATACTCTGGAACCAAACACTGCCTAAGAACGCGGTGGTTTCCATTCATGTATCCTAACCAAATAACACCTTATAAATAGACGCAGGGTCCGAAATGAAAAGGCGCAACCAAACCAACGTTAAGAAGAGAAGATAAGAGGATTTCAAATTCAAAAAGGAGAGCGTCTGCGTCTCCGCACGCACGGACACCGGGACACGGGCGGTACCGGCTTTGGTTCATTGCTTCAAATCGTTGCATGGCCCAGGGCCCAGGCAAAAATCTCAGACGTTGGATTTCGGTTGCCTGATCAATTGGCATCCAAACAGGCCCTCGAAAACTAGCCGAGCGAGCGGCCGTCTCAAAAATCCCGCCCACTCTCTCACCAGGCACCCCCATGGCCCCATTCCATCCTCGTCTTCCTCCCCCATTTCTCCCACGGTCTCGGCATCCCAAGTCTCAAACGTCAAACCGATAAACCCTAACCTCACCAGCGACGAGAGGGGAGCCCCGCCTCCGCCTCCGCCTCCTGCTTCTCTACTATGAACAACTTCCATGTCTACGAGGCCATCGGCCGCGGCAAGCACTCGGTAACTCTCCTCACTTCCTTTCCCCCGCTCCGGATGGTTTCAGTTCCGCTTTTCCCTCTCTCCGCCCTGGATCCGTTGTGTTTTTCCTCTCGGTAACTCGGGGCAGTCTGGGTTCCAGCCCGAGCGATTTGTGTTTTTTTTTCTCTGGTTTGTTGTTTGATTTGATGCTGGTGGTTGTGTGGAGCGAAGACGGTGTATAAAGGGCGGAAGAAGAAGACCATCGAGTACTTCGCTGTTAAGAGCGTCGACAAGTTGCAGCGCTCCAAGGTCCTCAACGAGGTGAGCCCTCTTCTTCCCCGCGTGCATCTTGAATCACCGTGACTGAATCGCTGCACATTTGGTTTCTGTGGTCGTAGGCTGTTAATTTTTCTCCAGGACTTGATGTATCGTATTCAGCTACAAGGATCGGTTAGGTGTTGCTGTCTATGCAGAACTATATATTTGGCAGGGCCTGCCAAATCTTAAATCGCTGACAGTTAGGCTTGCTGATTTTATATTTCCAGTGGCTAATTACTGATAAGATGCCCACAGGAGACATGTTACAATAATACAGTCTGCATTTGCTTATGATGATGCTGTGTTATGTTTTTAGATTGAGAACTTATTTCTGTGACCATGATTATACAACTATTGGCTTGTGTGTACTTGTTTAGCTGTCTAGTTCTGTTCTTTCATACTAATTTTGCTTCTGAACTTATCTATACAGGTTCGGATGCTCCATTCCTTAGACCATGCCAATGTTCTGAAATTTTACTCTTGGTAAGGTTATTGGGTGTTTGAGTTCTCCTATAGATTCAGCTTGCTGATTTTGCAATGTGACAACGATTTCTAGTTTCCTAATAGGTTGATGCCCTTTTTCCTCTGTGGCTCTATAAGAGTATGTGATCAACCCAGTACATAGCATACTTATGTTGTACTTTTCTTCCCAGGTATGAGACCACCGTACATTTCTGGTTAGTGTTGGAGTATTGCGTTGGTGGAGACCTGAAGGGCTTGCTTGAACAGGTTTCTTGCTTGTCAATTTAGTTACTGCATGCAATTTTCTCTAGCTCTAAAAGGATATACAGTACATGCCATGTCTTTATGTGGTTAATAAATTGTAACCAGTCTGTTTAAGTTAGCAAGTACCGACCATATACATCAATGCGAAAAAATACAACATTATTGGTTTGCACTTGGTAGTTGTAATGGGTTACTTCAAAATAATAGCAATCAATGTGAAATGTTGAAATTAAGAGCTAAAAATTATAGTACACTTTGGTTTGAGAAAATGATTGAACAAATGAACAATCATCTACACATGTGGCTTTCTATTTTATTAAATAAAGGCATAGCAAAATTGAACAAATGCTTTTATGTTCTCAATTTCTCATCAGATGCACCTCATATGCATATCAGACCATTGCTGACGTTTTGGTATCTTTTGCTGTTACATCATTGATGTACTACTTTAATTTCGCTTTCCCCTTTGGATTGAAATAAATAAAGTGCTGTGAATTGTTCTGTTGTCCAGAAGAGAGAGAATGAAACAGTGATGAAATCCTGAAAACCCAATGTTTTCAAGTCGTTCGATTAATCGTCCAAGTCGGTTTGGAACAATCATGATTAATCGCCAAGTCGTCCGACTAACCATGATTGATCGCAATTAATCGTCCAAGTTGATCAGCCGGAACGACCAGCAAGTCGTTCGACTTGAAAACACTAACCCATTCTGCACACTGCAACATTGCAGAATCTTCTACTCTAAACTAGACTACTAGGGCTACTTGTTATCTTGCTAGCGCTGATTGTTTTTTAATAGTTCATTGGCATTGTTGTTATGGCCAACTGTAAAGTGCAAAGGGCCATCCAATTATATGCCACCTGTTGTTACTTGTTATCCTCATTGTTAGAGTATTTATGTATATGGGCCTGGCCCATTAGGGTTATATATATTTGTACCCCTGTAGCTAGGGTTTTCTGTACAACACACTATCACATGGTACCAGAGCCTTAGGTTTTTTCACCCTACTCTCCCTACAGCCGCCGCCGCCACCATGGCCGGCCGGCCGCCCCCCTCCTTCCTCCCCCGCCGTCGGCGACCCCTTCCCCCCTCTCCCTCTCTCCTATCGGGCGACGCTCGTCGCGCCCCTAGCGGCCGCGTCCTACTTGGCGCGTGCTGCCCTCGCTGTCGGCGCGCCGCCGGGGCTCGCCGTGCCCCTGGCGACCGCGTACGCCCCTGCTCGCGCCACCCCTGCTGTCGGCGCGTAGCCGGGGCTCGCCGCGCCCGTGTCCGGCCCTGCGCGCACCATCCCCGCTGTCGGCGCACAGCCGGAGCACGTCTTTGTTGCAGCCGCGGCGCCCACTCCCCCTGACGCGCCTCCTCCCGCGCCGCCGCCGGATCTGGCCTCACCGGTTTTGCCTACCCTCGCCACATCCGCGTCGACCCCAGTCGCCCCCCTCGTGGCCGTCCCTGGCCTCGATGGGTCTCGGCCGGTCCCTGCTGTCCTCTCCCTGCCGGATGCCGCCTTGCTTCGCTCCCAGCTGCTGGCGCCGGGTTTTCCCCATGTCTCGCTCGGCATGACGGTTGGGGCCCCCGGCCGCGACTGTCCTTCGCCGGTGACTATCTACAGCCAGCCGTCCGCCGTCACCTCATCCCTGCGCGCTCCTTCGGATGATGTTGCAGCCATTCTTGCCGCCACTCGGGCAGCCGTTACGGCGCTCGCCAGCGGTCCTAGGATGCTGCTCGTGCTCTTGAGCAGGAGCAGGCGATTGTTGATGCTATCGAGCGCCAGTACGCCGAGACCTACCGTCGTCTCACCGGCAAGAGCGTGTCAGATGGCTCTCCCACATCCGCTCGTCACAGCGCCGACACCTTCGAGCCCGCACCAGCCCCAGCCTCCACTCTTCGCGCCTTTCTTCATGCTTAGGCGGCGGCCCTCACTAGCATCCGGGCAACCGTCACCGACGTTCTCGCGCCCGACTCCACTCAGTACCCTCGGTGGCGTGACCAGGTCCTGCAGACCCTTCGCCGCTACGCCCTCGCCGACCTTGCCTCTCCATGGTCACTGAACCGTCGGAGGATTGGCTCCTGAGGTGGTGCTTTCCTGGATCCATGGCACCCTCACGGTCGAACTTCAGGACATCGTTCGAGTGCCGGACGATACCGCTCATCGGATCTGGGAGGCTTAGTTCCTCAGCAACCGCCAGACTTGGATCCTGTACCTTGAGACCGCTTTCCGCCAGCTTGCTCAGGCGATCTCTCTGTGGACGAGTACTGCTGGCAGATGAAGACGATGGCGGACACTCTCCGCACCCTCGGGGCCCCCATCACCGATGAGAGCCTCGTGCTCAACCTCCTCCGCGGTTTGAGCCCTCGCTTCGATCGCGTGACGCCCATCCTTACTCGCATGAAGCCTTTTCCCACTTTTGCGGAGACCAAGAACGATCTGCTTCTCGAGGAGCTTCGCCTCTCCGCCACTGCGACCGCCGCTCCCGCCACGACGCTCTACATCGCACCTCGGGCTGCCCCCTCTGACTCGGGGGGGGGGGGGTTCCTCTTCACCGCATCTCGCCCCCCGCCCTCTAGAGCTCTTCGGCAGACTATTGGCTTCGGGGGGGGGGGGGTCGCAGTCGCAAGAGTGGACGCAGTGGCACGTCGGGCGGCCGGGGTGGCTCTCCGTGCGGTTCTCAGTGGCCATCCTTCTACAACCCGTGGACTGGCACCATCCACATGTGGCCCGGGCCGTCCGCGGGTGCCTCGGCCCCTCGCCCCGCCACCTCTCAGCAGGTCTTCTTTGTCGCTCCACCTCCGGCGGTGCCCTCAGCACCTCCCCAGCCTCAGCAGGGGCTCCTTCCTCTCCCGGGGCCTCCGGCCCAGCCCGTGTGGGGGCCCTGGACTAATGGGTGGGACGCACAGTCTCTCGCCAGCTTCTTCACGATGACGCTGGCCCCACCCACCTCGGTCCCTAACTGGGTGGCTGACTCCGGTGCCTCCTTCCACACCACCCCGGACACAGGTATTCTGTCTTCCACCTCCCCCCACCCCTCCCTTCTTCCATTGTTGTTGGTAACGGATCTGCCCTACCCGTCACCTCAGTAGGTGACGTGGTCCTTCTCGGTCCTTTCCGTTTAACCAACGTCCTTGTCGCCCCCAACATTATTTAGAATCTTCTTTCCGTCCGTCAGTTCACTAATGACAACTCTTGTTCTATGGAGTTTGACCCGTTTGGTCTGTCTGTGAAGGATCTTGCCACCAGGACCCTTCTCGCTCGGTGTGACAGCCCCGGGCCCCTCTACACGCTCTGCCTGCCTGCTTCCCCTACATCGACCTCTGCCCCGCCTATTCTTGCAGCGGTCGCCTCCTCTGTGACTTGGCATCGTCGTCTCGGCCACCCCGGGCGTGATGTGATGTCCAAGCTCTCCAGTTGTTTCTGGTTGTAGGGGATCTTTTGAGCACCATATATGGACATCCCCCGTAATTAGCATTTCTGGCTATAAGTACTATTTACTCATTCTCGATGACTTCTCGCATTACTTGTGGATTTTTCCTTTACGTCAGAAGTCGGACACTTATCCCACCCTGTCTCACTTCTTCGCTTGGGTATCCACTCAGTTCAGTCGCACCATCCAGAGTGTCCAGTGTGACAACGGACGCGAGTTCTATAACAATGCGTCCCGTGACTTTTTCCTCTCTCGCGGCGTCCACCTCCGTATGTCGTGCCCCTACACATCTCCTCAGAACGGCAGGGCTGAGCGCATGATTCGCACAGCGAACGATGTCATGCGCTCTCTGCTCTTTCAGGCTTCCCTTCCCACTCACTACTGGGCTGAGGCCCTCACCACTGCTACCTACCTCCTCAACCGTCTGCCCACCAAGGCGGTTGCCCAATCCACTCCTTGCTTCGCTCTTTTCGGCACCCACCCCTCATACGATCATCTTCATGTCTTCGGGTGCGCTTGCTACCCTAATCTCGCCTCCACTACTCCTCATAAATTAGCGCCCTGCTCCACTCGCTGTGTCTTCCTCGGATACTCCCCTAACCATAAGGGGTACCAGTGTCTCGACCTCACCTCACACAGAGTCCTCATCTCTCGTCACGTCATTTTCGATGAGTTGGATTTCCCCTTTTCCTCTTCTTCCACTGCCTCTCTCACCGAGCTCGACATGTTCCTCAATCTCGACCCTGTGTCCACTCCGGTCGCCCCCTCCCTGCAGGTCCGTCCACTGCGCCACGCCGCGTGGCCCCGCTTGCGACGCCCTCCCCTGCACAGCCTTGTGCGGCCTCGGTGCCTCCTGCGTCGCCTCGCGCGACCCCACCGGCGCCATCCTCGCCCGCACAGCCACGTGCGGCCTCGGCGTCCCCTCCATCGCCACGTGCGGCCCCGGCGTCTCCTGCACCGCCACGTACGACCCCGTCGTCACGCTACACTGACCCTGTCCAGACGTACCAGCGCCGCGGTCACCGCGATGCACCGGTTCGCCCTCGCGCCGAGCCCTCGGCCTATCACCCTGTCATCGTCCACCGGGATCCTCGCCACATCCACCCGATGGTCACCCAACGCGTGGCGGGTGTGCTCAGGGACCCTAATCGGTTGATTCTCTTCGCGACCCCTTCTCCGGCTCAACCTCCAGTGCCCACGACTGTTCGTGGTGTGCTCGCCGACCCGCAGTGGTGGCGTGCCATGGAAGAGGAGTACGAGGCCCTCCAGGCTAACCACTCCTGGGACCTGGTGCCTTGTCCCCATGGCGCCAACGTGGTCATCGGGAAATGGATCTTCAAGCTAAAACTGCACGCTGACGGGTCCCTAGAGCGGTACAAGGCTCGCTATGTACTCCGGGGCTTTACCCAGCGTCCTGGGGTCAACTACGACGAGGCTTTCAGTCTTGTGGTCAAGCCTGCCACCGTCCGGACTGTTCTGACTCTCGCTCTGTCCAGGGACTGGCCGGTCCACCAGCTCGACGTGAAGAACGCCTTCCTCCACGACACCCTGACAGAGACGGTCTACTACACTTATCCCGTTGGGTTTGTCGACCCTGCTCACCCCGACATGGTCTGCAAGCTCAACAAGTCCCTCTACAGCCTCAAGCAGCCCCCTGGGCTTAGTATAGTCGCTTCGCTACCTTCTTGTGTTTGCAGGGCTTCGTCGAGGCCAAGTCGGACACGTCCCTGTTCCTCCTCTGTCGCGGCCCGGACACTGCGTACCTCCTCCTCTACGTCGACGATATTGTGCTCACCGCCTCCTCCCCTGAGCTCCTGCGTCGCATCATCTCCTGCCTCTAGCAGGAGTTTGCGATGGGGGCGCTCCACCACTTCCTGGGGTCACCGTCGAACGCCGTCCCCAGGGCATGTTCCTTCACCAGCGGCAGTACACCATCGACCTTCTTGAGCGTGCTGGCATGGCCGAGAGCAAGCCCTGCCCGACTCCGGTGGACACGCATCAGGGCAAGGTCTTCGCCGCCAGCCCCTGGTTGCCGATCCGACCGGCTACCAGAGCATTGCCGGGGCACTCCAGTACCTCATCTTCACCAGGTCTGACATCGCCTACGCTGTCCAACAAGTGTGCCTCCACATGCACGACCCTCGGGAGCCGCACCTCACCGCGATGAAGCGGATCATGCGGTACTTATGTGGCACCCTCGACTTCGGGCTCCTTCTATGCCGGTCCTTGACCACGGAGCTTCGCGTCTACCCTGATGCTGACTGGGCGGGTTGTCCCAACACGCGCCGGTCCACCTCGGGCTAGCCGTGTTCCTCGAAGACAACCTCGTCTCCTGATTGTCAAAGCGCCAACTGGTCGTCTCCTGCTCTAGCGCTGAGGCCGAGTACCGCGTCGTGGCCAACGACGTGGCTGAGGCGGCCTGGCTCCGTCAGCTGCTCCACGAGCTCCATAGTTTGCTGGCCACGAGCACCCCGGTTTTCTGCGACAACGTCAGCGCCGTCTACCTCTCCACCAACCCTGTCCAGCACCAGCGCACGAAACATGTCGAGATCGATCTGCACTTCGTCCGCGAACGGGTCGCCTGTGGAGCTGTTCGCGTTCTTCACGTCCCAACCACCTCCCAGTTCGCTGACCTCTTTACCAAGGGGCATCCGTCGATGGTGTTTGCGGAGTTTCGGTCCAGTCTCAACATCTGCAGTGGCTAGAGTTTCGACTGCGGGGGGGGGGGGTGTTAGAGTATTTATGTATATGGGCCTGGCCCATTAGGGTTATATATATTTGTACCCCTGTAGCTAGGGTTTTCTGTACAACACACTCATGATAGACATTGGCTAGTATTTTCTGGAAAGTTAAGTTTGCTATATGCCAAGATCAATTATATTCTGCTTAGGAAGTACACAAGTGTCGGCGTTCCGAGACCGGGGGGTCCCTGAGCCGACGAGTGAATGTCGCCGCGTGCCCCAGCCCAGATGGGTCGAGCGCGAGGGCGAGCGCGAAGGGGGGAGAGCGAGGCGGCCGGAGACCGGCGTGAGAGAGGTGGGAATCCCGCGGCCTTCGTGTTCGTCCCGCGCCCAGGTCGGGTGCGCTTGCAGTAGGGGGTTACAAGCGTCCACGCGGGAGAGGGAGCGAGCGGCCTCCAGCGAGCGCCTGTCTCGTCCTCGTCCCCGCGCGGCCAACCCTCTCTAAGAGGGCCCTGGTCCTTCCTTTTATAGGCGTAAGGAGAGGATCCAGGTGTACAACGGGGGGTATAGCAGAGTGCTACGTGTCTAGCGGAGGAGAGCTAGCGCCCTAAGTACATGCCGTCGTGGCAGCCGGAGAGATTTTGGCACCCTGCTGGTGTGATGTCGTGGCCGTCGGAGGAGTGCTGGAGCCTGACGGAGGGACAGCTGTCGGAGCGGTTGGGTCCTTGCTGACGTCCTCTTGCTTCCGTAAGGGGGCTGAGAGCCGCAGTCGTCATAGAGTATGCGGGGCGCCATCATTGCCTATCTGGCGGAGCGAGCCAGATGGGACGCCGGTCTTGTTCCCTGCGGCCCGAGTCAGCTCGGGGTAGGGTGATGATGGCGCCTCCTGTTGACGTGGCTGGTCTGCGCCCTAGGTTGGGCGATGTGGAAGCTCCTCCGAAGCCGAGGTCGAGTCTGTCTTCCGTGGCCGTGGTCGGGTCCGAGCCCCTGGGTCGGGCGAGGCGGAGACCGTCGGCTGAGGTCGGGGCGTAGTCCGAGCCCTGGGGTCGGGCGGAGCGGAGTTTGTCGTCTTCTGGGACTTAGCCCGAGTCCGAGCCCTGGGTCGGGCGGAGCGGAGTTCGCCGTCTTCTGGGGCTGAGCCCGAGTCCGAGCCCTGGGTCGGGCGGAGCGGAGTTCGCCGTCTTCCGGGACTTAGCCCGAGTCCGAGCCCTGGGTCGGGCGGAGTTCGCCGTCTTCCGGGACTTAGCCCGAGTCCGAGCTCTGGGTCGGGCAGAGCGGAGCTTCCTACGGTGCCTTTGGCTGGGCCTGACTGCCTGTCAGTCTCAATCTGTCAAGTGGCACCGCAGTCGGAGTGGCGCAGGCGGCGCTGTCCTTCTGTCAGGCCGGTCAGTGGAGCGGCGAAGTGACGGCGGTCACTTCGGCTCTGCCGGCTGGGGGGCGCGTGTCAGGATAAAGGTGTCAGGCCACCTTTGCATTAAATGCTCCTGCGATTTGGTCGGTCGGTGCGGCGATTTGGTCAGGGTTGCTTCTTGGCGAAGGCAGGGCCTCGGGCGAGCCGGAAATATGTTCGCCGCTGAAGGGGGGCCTCGGGCGAGACGGAAATCCTCCGGGGTCGGCTGCCCTTGTCCGAGGCTAGGCTCGGGCGAGGCGTGATCGAGTCCCTCGAATGGACTGATCCCTGACTTAATCGCACCCATCAGGCCTTTGCAGCTTTGTGCTGATGGGGGTTACCAGCTGAGAATTATGAGCCTTGAGGGTACCCCTAATTATGGTCCCCGACAACAAGGTTGTTTTGCAAGGCATGTTTGTTGCTTTCAAGTTATTTACATTTTTGCCTTGAGTCCCCAGCCCCTTGCTCTAATTATTTTCTCGTACCTGTGTTGGCAACAACCACCTTTTGAGTACATATACAGAACCTGTATCACATGTTATTTATCTGTTACCCTGTTTTTGCTGTTTTGCCTTTATGTATTGTTTTCTTACCATTGATTATGCTTCTATGCAGGATAAAAAGCTTCCTGAAAATTCTATACATGACCTGGCTTACGATCTCGTCAAAGCACTTCAGTGAAGTTCTTTTGGAAACCTTTTATCATGATTTATTTTCACAATAACCGATGTACTTTGATTTACTGGGAACATTTGGGTAGGTTCTTGCATTCTCAAGGAATTGTATATTGTGATCTGAAGCCATCAAACATTCTGCTTGATGAATTTGGATGCATGAAGGTCATTACTGAACCACAGCAAAATTTGTCACTCTACTATCAAAGCAGCGCATGATAATTCACAACCAATGATATTTTTCTTTCACTTTGTTCTACCAGCTGTGTGATTTTGGATTAGCAAGGCGCTTAAAAGACATTGAGAAAACCAATCCTGGAGATGTAAGCTTTCATTTTCTTTTAGTACAGAGTTTCCTTTCCTCATGTTGTCATATCCATTTGATCTATATCTCTATCCTTAATTTCTACTGTCTTATAGGTGCCACAACCCATGAGGGGAACACCATGCTATATGGCTCCTGAGTTATTTCGAGATGGAGGAGTCCACTCATATGCTTCTGATTTCTGGGCACTTGGATGTGTTTTGTATGAATGTTATACAGGAAGGCCCCCTTTTGTAGGTAGAGAATTTACACAGTTGGTCAAATCTATAATTTCTGATCCTACACCACCTTTACCTGATAATCCATCAAGGTCCTTGCAAAATTTGATTGATTGCTTACTCATGAAAGATCCGGCAGAAAGATTACAGTGGTCTGAATTGTGTGAACACAACTTCTGGAGAACAAGTATCCTGATGATTCCTTTACCTCCTCAGCCTGCTTTTGACAACATGATTGAACTTTCTGCTACACCATATCTAGCTGAGAGAAATGGTGACAAACCTTCCAGACAGTTGACACCACCTAAGCATCATGAAAATATTGGCCTTCGGAAGAAGGATGGAAATTCTACTAAGCCATCCATGACACCTGTTAAAAATGTGCAAAGTGGCAAGAAAAATAGTGCAAAACCAAAAGCTGAGGGTTTCAAAGGGGTAAATATCCTCCGAATGTCTCGCATTGCTAAATTGAATTTGCAAAGGGAAAGGGATAAGGAGAACTACAGGCGCCCTCCCACAGAAACAACTGAAAATGAGACTGAAGTTAATATAGAAAATAATGACATGGAACTTGATTTTGGTGAAAATCCAGAGGGTGATGCACCTGATGACACCGATGGATCGGATAATCCTGGATCTGCAGGAAATGAAAATCCTCAAAGCACTGACGCTAATGAAGAGAATTATATGGCAAATCAGGTTGACATGCTTACAGATGAGGGATCAGTTAAGCCTGATATCATGGTGGAAACTGAGCAGAATTCTTGTTCAGATAACCTGGATGTGGCGGCAAGTCCACCTAGTAGCATGCGAAAAGCACATCGTGCAAAGGTAACTTCATGTCCTGCAACTGGTTCTGAGCCATCTAACATCTTTGAAGCATTCTGGCATCCAACAGATCTTGCAGTTAAACCAGTTATGCCTATTAGGAAAGCAGATAAAGCTGTGGACATGATCCTCACACTTCCTTTTGAAGCTCTTACAACAGGTGATTATATTAAGTTACCAAAGGAACAGATGAATGCATTCAACAGTCAGATACTTCAGAGTTTAAGTGGAACTTATCAGGTATCACAAAAACAAAATACTATCAGATACCTGGAGATGTTAAGCATGAACTCAGATGCTGCGAACAAAATAACTAATGGACCAATTATGTTGCTATTAATAAAAATGCTTCGACTGTCAAAAACTTCAGTCTTGCGTGTCCAAATTGCCTCACTCATGGGGTTGCTGATACGCTATTCCACTGCTCTTGATGTGGAGCTGGCAAGTTCAGGAATTTTTAATGCACTATCAGATGGGTTAAGGGATAAACATGATAAACTCAGGCGATTCTGTATGGCAACACTAGGAGAGTTATTATTCTATATTTCTACCCAGTCTGATCAAGATAACAAGGAAATCAATACCCAAGAGTCTCCTTTGAAGGGTAACAGGCCTGCAACATCTTGGCAGGTCAGAATAAAAATAAGTAGTATGTTATTGTTTTGTTGATTTAGTTAGTCAAGTCTATTATATATCATATTGTATAGTTAGATGATACATTACCTTAGTAAAGTACTGGGTGCTAGAAATATCTAATAATCAGTACTGGTTCTGGTGGTGCATCACTGCCTTTCCCTATGGTGAGGTTCCTAGCTAGAAATTTGTAATTGTTTTTTTCTTTAATTCACATAAGCTCACTGCAGTACTGCTCACGTACATTCGAAGTGCATTGATGTAGAAGAAATGTGTTTGTTTTCTAGACGTGCTCTTGACTCATGTGTAAGTGTAAACTTTTTGGTGTTCTGCAGAACTCTTGTTTGTTACAGAGGCTTAAAACTAATTATGCTGTACAAGCTAGGTTGTCATCTTAGTCAAGAACTAATTCTGTAGTATTTTCTTTGCAGCGTTCATGATTAATATACCTATAGGTTGGTATAATATGCAAAGGTGTCAATTAATATTTTGCTCTTGCAATGCTAACCTGATTTCTTTGAATGCAATGATTCTTGGTTTTGTGGTCATTTATTATCAGCTGTTTAACAGCATATTGATGGAGTGATCTATACCTCCGCACATGCTAGTTTCCTATGAAACAACTGTATAAGTATTTACCAACTGTAGTTTTAGTACATGTACATTTGAAGCTCTTTCCATTAATTTCTGATGTGCCAATCCTTGATTTAAACTGTACAGGTTCCTAGTGCTGTAATTGCACTGGTGTCATCTATCTTGCGAAAGGGCGAAGATGATCTAGATCAGCTATATGCCTTAAGGACAATTGATAATATATGTAGCCAAGGAACTGAATGGACATCCCGTTTTGCATCTCAGGATGTGATTGGACATCTGTGCTACATCTATAAAGCAACTGGAAAGCAGGAGAGTACAAGGTTCATTGCAGGATCTTGTTTGGCCCGCCTCTCCCGCTTCAGTCCATCATGCATTCATTTAATTCTGGAAAAGATACCATTCAGGGATATTGCATCCACACTTATCAAGGGAAATGCACGTGAACAGCAGATTAATCTCAATATTCTCAATTCGGCATTAGTTAACAGTCACACTGTGACAAGCATGAACCGGTATATTCTTTCATTATCAGATGACAAACAATTGGTCCCTGGGCTCATTTCTCTGATAGAACAGGGAACTGATGTTCTGCGTGGGAAGGCCTTTTTATTTATTGCTCTGCTTTGCAAGAATAGTCGAAGGTGGCTTCCTCATTTCTTTTGCAATGCAAAATTAATATCAGCTGTTGATAGATTTGGAAAAGAGAAGGAGGGTTTCATTCATCAATGTACAGAAGCATTTGTGCAGTTGGTTGCTTCTTTGGTCCCTGGTATCCTTGAAACTGTCTCCAGTGATATACAGCAGATTATGTCTGGCAAACGCCATGGACCTGTTACTGCTTTAGCTGGGCGAGCTCATCCAAAGAGCACAATTCACCTGTTCCCTGTTATTCTTCATCTTCTGGGAAGTGCATCTTTCAAGCACAGAGTTGTGACAGGCCATGTATTGCTTCAGTTGGCAAATCTTATTAAGATTTTGGAGGCACCGTTTCAGGTATGGTTTTTGTGAACTATATGGAATTATGGATATTTTGTCCTGACGAGAGTATGTTGAGATTTCCTTCATCATATAACTGCAACTTAGGTGCTGTCTTTCCTTTTCAATATTTTGTATTGCATGAACTATTTGTTGAAAAATCCTTGCCTTGAGGAATTATTTATACCCATGTACTTTCAGGCTAGGGATGATTTCCAAATGACATTGTTGCGAGTTCTAGAAGCTGCTACAGAGGAGCCTTCTGTTATACTTGATGAACACACAATATTCACAAGTCGTATCATTCCAAGCTTATCTGTCTTGTACAAGGGCAATAAAGATGGTGATGCCAGATTTCTGTGTTTGAAGATACTCTCAGATGTCATGATTGTGATCTTCAGTGACTCTTCATTAACTTCTGACGAACAAACATTAACTGATTTGAAATCAATCTCTCAGAGGCATTTTCTGCCACTGTACCCTTCTTTTGCAGAGGATGAAGATCCCATACCCATATTTGCTCAAAAACTGCTAGTAATGCTAATGGAACATGGTTGTATAAAAGTCTCTGATATTCTACACAAAGCAACAGTATCCCAATGCTTTGATTTTTTGCTAGGAGATCTGTCTAATGCAAATGTAAGCAATGTCAAGCTTTGCTTTGCCCTGGCATCTGCACCTGAGATGAACACCCATATTCTTTCTCAGCTTCAAGTTGTTAGAAGGATAGGGAACCTACTTGAGTTTGTCGCTGCAAAAGACATGGATGATTTTCTTGAACCAACCCTGGAGTTTTGCAGAGCTTTCATTATTCGTGGCACTGGCAGCAACAGAAGTGTCGCCCTCTCCGAAAACCCAGCACTTCTTGTTGACAGTGCCTTCAGCATGAGTATTGCTGTTGATCAACAAACTTGTGTCACGGATATATGCGACTTTGGTGGCAACATGGGTACTTTTCTTGAGCTAGTTGGCAATTCAGATCCACAGATAAGTAATTTAGCGTCAGACTGTGTAGTGTTGTTATCCAAGGCAGCACCTCGAGAGGCTACAGTGGGCTTGTTGACAAATCTTCCTAAATTAAGCACTGCCATGGACTTGCTGAAGCATGAGAGGTCCCTACGTCTAATTCGCTTATTATATGGCCTAGCCTTCTCATGCAGACAATACTTGGCCCAGGGAATGATGCTGTCAATATCAGTGTCAGCTTTGATGCGAGTTGAAGCACTTGTTTCAGTTTTCAAGGGCTCCAATGATAGCCTTCTTGCTGATGCTGCTTCTTATTTGAGCGCCGAACTGCAGCGCTTACCTCGCTGTGGTTGAAGCTGCAACTTGTCCAAGGAGGCAAGGATGCACTTGTTTTCGCTGTGGTTGAAGCTGCAACATGAGCTGAGCAAGTGAGCAGGACATCAAGTACAGGTACTTTATATCAGTGACTGATCTCAGTTGCCACAATTGCTAAGTGGTAGTTTCGCTCGTAAATGTGCAGCCAGGGTGTTTTATGCTATCATTTATGTCCAGTTCGGGGCTGCTGTATATGGTGCTTTTGAACCATATCTGGAAGGTGGCTAGAAGGAAAGAACACTTTGTTTCCTCGCGAATTTTGGTTGGCAATTACCCCAGTTTCATGTAATTCTGTAGTACCTGTAATTTCTCTGAGAATACTGTAGTTCAATATCATGTGTAAATAAATCATCTTTAAACGCATGTGAAGTTCATGTACAGTAGCTGTTAAAGAGTTCTTGTAAGTCTTTGTTTGGATACTCTATTATCCACACGAATCTAAATGTATTGAGGTGTATTAGGGTGTAATCAATACTTATGGATTGAGCTGAATACTAAGTATGCAAACAAAGCCTAACTCATGAATCTTGGTACTGTTGTGTAGTTTTTACTTTTTACGAATGGTGATAACGTTCTGTGCAAATAACTGGCTATTTTATCGATTATTACTGTTTGCTCTTGTTCAGTTTGCGAGTTCTACAGCCTTTGACAGCAAATTTGTGCAGATATACTACTCTGCTTACGTGTCCACTACTAATTGGCAGAAGAAGGCATCGTACCAATGATCAATAGGGTAAGACGAAAATTTCGTCCTCATGTTTCGTCATGACTCATTTGACTGGCCATATGGCCCGCCCATATCCATGTGGTCGTTATTATTCCTCGAGAAGATTTTTCCTTGTGCAATGTATCTGTCACGACTTGTACAGTAAAGCGACTGTACAAAAAACCGATACGCTGGTGTTGTCTTTTGCTTTCGCTACCATTTTAGAAATTGGCCCTCGAGAACGACCTGCCTGTAGCTCCGCGCTGTTTGTGGCATGCAAATTTTTCGTCCGAAATCTGCTGTGCGATTTAGATCAAAATTTGAAGAGCCAGACACTTCGGTTATCATTGAATAAAACTGTTAGTTTAGTCTGAACTCTGAAGGCGCCTGGTAAATATAACTATTGAACGAGCCACATAGTGCCATTCAAAAAGTGCATTGACATTGTGCTTTTGTTTAACACTCGCTCGTGCATATAAGCATATGGCAGTGTTAGCAAAATTTGGCCACTTCATTAAAAAAAAAAGGGTCCGGATGTTCATACTCAAGGTCAATCTATTATTTGACATATCTGCAGCCATCACCGAACTCATGATTCTGTGAAGTATTGAACCAGAACCTTGAAGCTTATGCTAACAAGATCGAGGACTTGCTGCGTGGTCGTAGCTCACAATTCACGTCCCACTCCCAGTGTACATTACATTACTTGCAGCCGTTGTACCAACTAGTCAATATACTGACTGACGCTTGTTTGGTGCATGTCATCGCGACGCTTCAAAGAAAAAAAAGAAGTGCTTTCGAAGAGCAGTTGACCCAGAGAGACGGAGATACTTCAACAACTATAACAAGGACAAGGACGCGCATCCAGGCATCGCTCTTGAGCTTACCCGCTTGCAGCTGAAGGCCCCTCTGCACCGCCATTCCCCAGGCTGCGAGTCCGTCCATGGGGAAGGTGTGCCTGCTCACCGTCGACGAGAGCATCCTCGTGGCGTTGGCCCTCGTCGCCGTCGCCGCCTTGATGCTCGTCGCGCTCTTGCAGCCCCCGCCGCGCCGCCGCGGCTTCTTCTGAGAGCACGGCCACGGGCCATGGCCGGGCGTGCCGTTGGTCCGGTTCAGAGTCGTCGTTGTGAGTATATGATCGGTTCAGAGTCGTTGTGACCCGCCAGTAGTGCCATGCCTCGTCGATCTGGAACTGCTTGCGTGTTTGTACGCCGGTTAGCGTCTGTTGCTCTGTAAACTATCATGCATATGACAGTTCATGTATGTGGGTGTGGGATCGTCATGTACAAGTTCATGGTATATGTATATGTGCAGAGAGGGACCAGAGTATCCCCCTCGATCGATACCGATCGTATTTACCCGCGCATGCGCAGCAGACGCACCAGTATAGTAGTGCGGCGGTTAGCATCAGCGTCTCCTTCTTCCTCTTTTTTGACCAGGGCAGGGGGCAGCGGATTGAAGACGTGTTTGACCAGAGCAGCAAAGACGCGCGCGGCCAGACCGGCGCGGGAGAGCGCGGTGGGGTGGGGTGGGGGCTAGCTACAGCGAGTGCAGGGTGCAAGCGGCCAGAGGCCATAGCTGCTTTGGGACCACGAAAACAGACGCGAAAGCAGGACAAAGAAAAGAACGAGCTGTCTATTTTTTGCTAAGTGACATGACGGGTAAAATTTTTTTGGTCATGTCTATGAGTTTTTAGAGCATAAGTCCAATACTTATTGTCTGAGCAGTGCGGAGGCTACGAGCCACGGTCCGCAGGTGTTGATAGAGACCTGACCTGATAATCCGAACGACACAGCAACCAGACTGCTCTAAGATTGTTGCTGATCTTGTGTTTTGGCATGTAATCGAGCTGTTTCGTTTTCGTAGAATACACACGACAATCGCCTAATTTTGTACTTCATCCGTTCCAAACACCTGTACAACAGATAAAATAAGGTAAACAAAACCCGCTTTAAAACGGTTGTACAGAGGAATAAGATGAAAACAAAGTACAAACTGCCCCAGTTTTTTCAATTCCTCCCCCGGTCGCTGACATCGCGGGCCACAGGCGGAGCTGCTGCGAACGCGTGGGTTGCCGCGCCCGCTGCTCCGAGGAGCGGCCGAGCAAGCCACCCAGACCTCCAAACGCCCGAGCAGGCTCCTCGAAATGGCCGACCAGACATGCGCACGGACGCATGAAAATAAGAACGACGGAGATCAAGGAAACCAGAAGAGAATGAAAAAGGTTAAATATTTTATTAACCTGCATGTGAGGCATGTGGCTGGCAGGCCTATCGCCATATCAGCTAACGGCGGTCTATATAGTTCATTATCAGTTTTTTTAATCTATAACGCTCTATTGCATCGTCAGTCTATAGTTTCTCAATCTCTGCATTAGCTTTATTTTACAGACTTTTAGTTGACCTTAAACACTATATTTTAATAAAATTCAAATACATCTAATTATGTAATCAAGCGAAAATTGCATAAAATTCACAACAACAATTAAAAAGTATATAACTCAAGCATAATAATAAAATATATAATTCACAACAACTATTAGATATGTATTATGTATACATACACAATTAGAAACTATATATATATATATATATATATAAAGAAGTTAAACGATGTATAATTTACATGGCATCTTCAACGAGGCCTACAAGACGATAACCAGAAGGCAATGTGTAACTGCAAGCAAGCCCAAATTGTGGGTTTTGATGATAATAACTATACAATTAGAGGATTAATCTTGTTTACAAAGCATTGTGTCATGAAAAGCAAAAAAGGAGAATGCTCATGACAAAGGAAGCATCCCAAAACCCAATATAATCTATTGTATGCTTTTATCTTATTTTATAGTATAGAGATGCCATACTATTAAGAATCAGTGTGTTTGTTAGTCAAACTTTGTCCTCTAATGCTCAAACTCCACATAACACCTCTACTTATGTCTAAAAAACAGTGCTTAAATTTCATATCTGTTTGATCACTTTGGACTATGCAGCACTGCCGGACTTTCCTTGACACAGATAGACTTTAAAATATCCGTTAGGCTTGGAGAAGCTTTGAATTGTTTATTCCTTGTGTCTCCAACCGTCACCTGCTGCGTATCCTGACATGGGATATGGCAGAAAGGTTACTTATACCTCCCTTGTCCCTTTTGAATAGTGCTCTCACTCACTGGCTCCATTCTTGGCTCTGAGAAGAACACCTAGGACATCAAGAACCCTAACTCTTCTTCAGTTCATCTTTGAGCATTAGAGTCTCTCAAGGCCAGCATTCCTCATTTAATCCTTGGAGCTTGCTCCTAGCCGACGTGTTGCATCTTCCACGAGTTGCAAAGGTTGTTCCAGCCTTGGATCTCTGTAAGTCACCCTTTATATAGTAAAAAACACTTTCATGCTAAGAACAAGAGCTTTTGGCTCGAGATCGAGGAAGTGGAAGTTCCCTTTGCCTGGGAATATGATCTAGATGTCTCATATAGAGGAGGGAGGTGAATAAGCGAATAAAAAATAACACTTAAAAACTGGAGTTTCTTACTCTACTCGAAGACTGGATCGTAGAGGAATGAAAGACACTTCAAGTAGACCGCATCGGAAATGAAGTTCCTGTCTCAAAATACCCTGCACTTCAAAGACAACTTATACCACAAATAAGTATTGAAGTGCAAGTATAAAATCAATAAAGACAAAAAGATAGAACACATCACAGAGCAGAGCACATAGACACAAGGATTTATCCTAAGGTTCGGCCAAGCCTAAAATGCTTGCTTAGTCATCGTTGGAGTTAGCCACACCTTAGCTTGGAGTCTATTTCAACTCCTTCCTCTATTTGCTCAGATCTGTCAATGTGATAGATAGAACCTTCCACTATGTTGATGATGGTTACAACAACGTCGTGGCCGCTTACAGTCTTCTGGATAGCACTCCAGTAGAGTAACAACACGCTTAAGATCTTGCTCTTGCTCTTGCTCTGTGCAGCACCTCCCCTCTCCCTAAAGGCTTATAACTACACCTTTGCACAAACTAGACAGATACACACTAGAGGGAGAGAGAGAATATGATCACTTGATATATGAACTTCTTGGCTACGCTTCACACCTCCAAATGGGCGCCCAGGGGTCCCTTTTATAGCCTTAAGAGAGCCCCTAGCCATTGCCCCTTTCCTTGCAAAGAAGATCTCAATTTCCTTTTGTCCGTGGTCTGTTTCCTTCTACAACCGAGCTGACCATTGAAGCCTTCGACCGCCTGGCACACCGGACAAGGCATGAGGGGGGCAATGACTCGCCCGAGGCCAACCTCGATGGGAGACGCATTTCCGATTTGCCCGAGGTCAACCTCGATGGTAGATGTAGTTCTGATTCGCCCGAGACCAACCTCGGTGGAAGGTGCAATTCCGATTCACCCGAGCGCAGTCACGACTCGCCCGAGGGCATCTCGGGTGGCTGCCCAGCGAGGCCCGGACTAGCCCAAGTTTGGCCAAACTTAGCCAAACTTCTCCTCTCCTTGACTCTTCTGGAGAGGTTTCCTAGCACTTAGACAAACATAATTAGAGCATAACCCAATTGACTAAGTGATGGGTTCATATCTCCTTCACTTCTTTTCTCCAGGATTTCTATTTCACCAAAACCAGAGTTCCAAATGACACTTTATCTATATAAAAGGTTAGGGAGCAAAACCAAAGTGCCATATACATAGTAGAAGGTGTATGAAACATATTTGAACACTCAAACCTGCATACTTAACCTTTGTCTTCATTTTGCTCCTTTTGGCCTGTTTGAGGTCGATGTTGGACTCCAAAACTCCAAGTTTCCAAGACTTGATCCAGATTGCCATCTATGAGCTCCAACACCCTGCATAGTGAAAGCTCTCTAGTGAGTTTTGGTGTTTGGATGACAACTCAATTAAAGGACTAACAAGTGTACTAAGTGTTGAACAGGTGCTTAAAGTAAAGCCTACAGGGTTCAACACAAGTGAACAAATGTGATGGTCCTAGAACTGGATTATGGATACATAATGGACATCACAAGTAAGATGGACATTGCAAAAGTGAGACTCGGGTGCGTAGCTCGGAGACAACTGATCAAGCCAAGGACGGAGGCAAGAAGAGCTTCGAGGTACCAAGTGCACGGGAGAAGGTCAAGGAGGCTGAGGAACCCAAAGCCAAGGGTAAAGAAGAAGGCTTGCAAAGTCAAGGGTGATCAAGTTGAGAACAGCTACGGCACATCAAGGATCACTACATAAGAACGTGACTTACAACCAATGAGGTAACAGCTACAGTTATGTGGTGTAAGTCATAAGGCTCAAGAACAAGCTCTAAGAAGGAGAACTAGTGTCAAAACCAGAACTGGAAGCAGCCCAAAAGAGCTAAGTTCACCTTGATCTTTAGTTTGGGTTGTTCCTATGTTTGGAGATGTTCTATGTGACCTTTACAGGATGTTGGAGCCAAGTAATGTCAATCTAGATCAAGACAAGCCGACTTGATGATTTATGAGTCCAACATCAAAGCTCAAGCATGTTGAATGCTATAGATTTAATGATTAACAGAAGGTATGTTTCTATACTTAGTACATTGGTTTTGTGGACTAATATACTTGTCTAAGTGTTAGAAACAGAAAGAAGAAGAAAAGAAGAGAGGTGCAAAGGGCTTGGCTATGTACAGCCAAGGCAGCGCAGTCTGGCACACCGGACTGTCCGGTGGTGCACCGGACAGTGTCCGGTGCGCCAGGCTGAACTATGACGAACTGGCCGCTCTCGGGAATTCACCGGCGACGTACGGCTATTGTCGGGGACCATAATTAGGGGTACCCTCAAGACGCCTAATTCTCAGCTGGTAACCCCCATCAGCATAAAGCTGCAAAGGCCTGATGGGTGCGATTAAGTCAGGGATCAGTCCATACGAGCGACTCGATCACGCTTCGCCCGAGCCTAGCCTCGGGCAAGGGCAGCCGACCCCGAGGTGTTTCCGTCTCGCCCGAGGCCCCCTTTTAACGGCGAACACATCTCCGGCTCGCCCGAGGCCTTGCCTTCGCTAAGAAGCAACCCTGACTAAATCGCCGCGCCGACCGACCGAGTAGTAGGAGCATTTAACGCAAAGGCAGCCTGACACCTTTATCCTGACGCGCCCCCCCCGACAGAGCCGAAGTGACCGCTGTCACTTCGCCGCTCCACTGACCGGTCTGACAGAAGGACAGCGCCGCCTGCGCCATTCCGACTGCAGTGCCACCTGACAGAGTGAGACTGACAGGCAGTCAGGCCCTGCCAAAGGCGCCATAGGAAGCTCCGCCCGACCCAGGGCTCGGACTCGGGCTAAGGCCCCGGAAGACGGCGAACTCCGCTCCGCCCGACCCAGGGCTCGGACTCGGGCTAAGGCCCCGGAAGACGGCGAACTCCGCTCCGCCCGACCCAGGGCTCGGACTCGGGCTAGGCCCCGGAAGACGGCGAACTCCGCTCCGCCCGACCCAGGGCTCGGACTCGGGCTAAGGCCCCGGAAGACGGCGAACTCCGCTCCGCCCGACCCAGGGCTCGGACTCGGGCTAAGGCCCCGGAAGACGGCGAACTCCGCTCCGCCCGACCCAGGGCTCGGACTCGGGCTAAGGCCCCAGAAGACGACGAACTCCGCTTCGCCCGACCCCAGGGGTCGGACTCCGCCCTGGCCTCTGCCGAACGACCTCCGCCTCGCCCGACCCAGGAGCTCGGGCTCGGCCTCGGCCATGGAAGACAGACTCGACCTCGGCTTCGGAGGAGCCTCCACGTCGCCCGACCTAGGGCACAAGTCCGCCACGTCAACAGGAAGCGCCATCATTACCCTACCCCGAGCCGACTCGGGCCGCAGAGAACAAGACCGGCATCCCATCTGGCTAGCTCCGCCAGATAGGCAATGATGGCGCCCCACTAGCCCCGTGACGACGGCAGCTCTCAGCTCCCTTACGGAAGCAGGGGGACGTCAGCAAGGACCCAACCGCTCCGACAGCTGTCCCTCCGCCAGGCTCCGTCGCTCCTCCGACAGCCACGACACCACACCAGCTGGGTGCCAAGATCTCTCCGGCTGCCACCTTGGCATGTACTTAGGGCGCTAGCTCTCCCCCGCTAGACACGTAACACTCTGCTACACCCCCATTGTACACCTGGATCCTCTCCTTACGCCTATAAAAGGAAGGACCAGGGCCTTCTTAGAGAAGGTTGGCCGCGCGGGGACGAGGACGGGGCAGGCGCTCTCTTGGGGCCGCTCGCTTCCCTCACCCGCGTGGACGCTTGTAACCCCCTACTGCAAGCGCACCCGACCTAGGCGCGGGACGAACACGAAGGCCGCGGGATTTCCACCTCTCTCACGACCCGTCTCTGGCCACCTCGCTTTCCCCCCTTCGCGCTCGCCCACGCGCTCGACCCATCTGGGCTGGGGCACGCGGCACACTCACTCGTCGGCTTAGGGACCCCCCGGTCTCGAAACGCCGACAGTTGGCGCGCCAGGTAGGGGCCTGCTGCGTGTTGACGAGCAGTTTCCCGTCAAGCTCCAGATGGGCAGTCTCCAACGACCTCTCCAACCCGGGACGGTGCTCCGTTTCGGGAGTCTCGAGTTCATGTCTCTCGACGGCAGCTACGACATGATACTCCTTCCACCGCCGCGCGACGACGACAATGGCGGCCGACAGCCCACCCGCCGGCGGCGGAATCGACGACGTCTTCCCCGCGTGGTGGAAGAACAACATTCGAGCTCGCCCTGTCCTCTCCCCCGCCATCGGAGGAAGAGGCGGGGCAACCAAGGCCGAGCGGGAGGCCGCGCTCCGTCGGCTGTCGAGCGAATCGACGTCCCCAGCGCCCCAACGGAGGGCGCGTCGGGCGTCGACCTCGCGTTTGAGACGAAGGCGAGCGCCGTCCCCCCGCGACACGCCAATCCCGAGCAAGTGGACGACGCCAGCACGCTCGCGGAGGGCCTGCAGGACGTCGCCCTCGTACCCAAGACGACGGCGCAATCAGTCCCCGACGTGACTATGTCACTCCTCGTCGACCAAAAGGTACCAACTGATTTCCATCCTACGTCATTTCGACTCGGCCTCAACCCGCCTAGCGACCTCGCTTTGGCGGGCGCTCACGTTGAGGCGAGTGCAACCCCTCTGGGGTTTCGTATGCGGTCGCCTTGGGACCGATTGACGGACGTCTCGACCTACGGGCCCTTTGGGTCCGAGGAAGATGACGATCCCAGCGTTTGTTGGGATTTCTCTAGATTTGGCAACCCCAGTGCCATGCGGGACTTTATGACCGCATGTGACTACTGCCTCTCCGACTGTTCCGACGGCAGCCGTAGCCTTGACGACAAGGACTGCGGCCCGAGCCGCGAATGTTTCCACGTCGAGCTAGGGGATCCCTCCGAAGGCAACCATCTCGGCATGCCGGAGGGTGGCGATCTCCCTAGGCTGGTGCCTCGCGCCGACATCCTGCGGGAGCTAGCTGTGGTCCCCGTTCCGGCGGGGGGTCACGACCCACAGCTCGAGCAAGTCCGCGGGGCGCAGGCCAGGCTCGACGAGGGAGCAGGAGCGCTCGAGTCGATCCGCCGGGACGTCGGGCAGGTATGGGCGGGCCAACCCCCGGCCGGAGAAATACGTCACCTGCCCCAGGGTTTCTAGCACCGCGTCGCCAACGATGTCAGGGACAGGCCGCCACCCGCATCTAGCGGGGTCGGTCAGAACCTGGCAGCCGCAGCGATGCTCCTCCGCGCGATGCCAGAACCATCAACCACCGAGGGTCGGCGAATCCAGGGAGAGCTCAAGAATCTCCTGGAAGGCGCTGCGGCCCGGCGGGCCGAGAGCTCTGCCTCCCGAAGGCAGGGGTACCCCTCGGAACCTCATGCCGCGACTTCTCAATTCATGCGGGAAGCCTCGGTCTACACCGGGCGCACGCGCAACACCGCGCCTGCGGCCCCGGGCCACCTCGGCAACGAGCACCATCGTCGCGACCGTCGGGCCCGCCTCGACGAAAGGGTGTGCCGAGGCTACCACCCTAGGCGTGGGGGACGCTACGACAGCGGGGAGGATCGGAGTCCCTCGCCCGAACCACCCGGTCCGCAGGCCTTCAGCCGGGCCATCCGGCGGGCGCCGTTTCCTGCCCGGTTCCGACCCCCGACTACTATCACAAAGTACTCGGGTGAAACGAGGCCGGAATTGTGGCTCGCAGACTACCGCCTGGCCTGTCAACTAGGTGGAACGGACGACGACAACCTCATCATCCGCAACCTCCCCCTGTTCCTCTCCGACACTGCTCGCGCCTGGTTGGAGCACCTGCCTCCGGGGCAGATCTCCAACTGGGATGATTTGGTCCAAGCCTTCACCGGCAATTTCCAGGGCACGTACGTGCGCCCCGGGAATTCCTGGGACCTCCGAAGCTGCCGGCAACAGCCGGGAGAGTCTCTTCGGGACTACATCCGACGATTCTCGAAGCAGCGCACCGAGCTACCCAACATCACCGACTCAGATGTCATCGGCGCGTTCCTTGCCGGCACCACCTGCCGCGACCTGGTGAGCAAGTTGGGTCGCAAGACCCCCGCCAGGGCGAGCGAGCTGATGGACATCGCCACCAAGTTCGCCTCTGGCCAGGAGGCGGTCGAGGCCATCTTCCGAAAGGACAAGCAGCCCCAGGGCCACCCGTCAGAAGAGGCTCCCGAGGCGTCTACTCCGCGCGGCGCCAAGAGGAAAGGCAAGAAGAAGTTGCAAGCGAAACGCGACGCCGCCGACGCGGACCTTGTCGCCGCCGCCGAGTACAAGAACCCTCGGAAGTCCCCCGGAGGTGCTAACCTCTTCGACAAGATGCTCAAGGAGCCGTGCCCTTACCATCAGGGGCCCGTCAAGCACACCCTCGAGGAGTGCGTCATGCTTCGGCGCCACTTCCACAAGGCCGGGCCACCCGTAGAGGGTGGCAGGGCCCGCGACGACGACAAAAAGGAAGATCACCAAGCAGGAGAGTTCCCCGAGGTCCACGACTGCTTCATGATCTACGGAGGGCATGCGGCGAATGCCTCGGCTCGGCATCGCAAGCGAGAGCGTCGGGAGGTCTGCTCGGTGAAGGTGGCGGCGCCAGTCTACCTAGACTGGTCCGACAAGCCCATCACCTTCGACCAAGCTGACCACCCCGACCACGTGCTGAGCCCGGGGAAATACCCGCTCGTCATCGACCCCATCATCGGCGATGTCAGGCTCACCAAGGTCCTGATGGATGGGGGCAGCTGCCTCAACATCATCTACGCCGAGACCCTCAGGCTCCTGCGCGTCGATCTGTCCTCCGTCCGAGCAGGCGCTGCGCCCTTCCATGGGATCATTCCCGGGAAGCGCGTCCAGCCCCTCGGACGGCTCGACCTTCCTGTCTGCTTCGGAACGCCCTCCAACTTCCGAAGGGAGATTCTGACGTTCGAGGTGGTCGGGTTCCGAGGAACCTACCACGCGGTATTGGGGAGGCCATGCTACGCGAAGTTCATGGCCGTCCCCAACTACACCTACCTGAAGCTCAAGATGCCGGGCCCCAACGGGGTCATCACCGTCGGCCCCACGTACAAACACGCGTTCGAATGCGACGTGGAGTGCGTGGAGTACGCCGAGGCCCTCGCCGAGTCCGAGGCC
The DNA here is from genome assembly GCA_029449295.1 of Zea luxurians. NCBI lineage: Eukaryota > Viridiplantae > Streptophyta > Magnoliopsida > Poales > Poaceae > Zea > Zea luxurians. The sequence continues at coordinate 59,670,008 of JAOPSE010000014.1, forward strand.
CTCATCGCCGACCTGGAAAACCTCTCCAGAGAGGTGCCAGACGTGAAGCGGCACGCCGGCAATTTCGAGCCAGCGGAGGCGGTTAAGGCCGTCCCTCTCGACCCCAGTGGCGACACCTCCAAGCAGATCCGGACCGATTCTGGGCTCGACCCCAAATAGGAAGCAGTGCTCGTCAACTTTCTCCGCGCAAACGCCGATGTCTTTGCGTGGAGTCCCTCGGACATGCCCGGCATACCGAGGGATGTCGCCGAGCACTCGCCGGATATTCGGGCCGGAGCCCGACTCGTCAAATGGCCTCCGCATGGATGACGCCCGGGGGCTGCGCCCCTCCGCGTCGAGATTGGGTGTACTTTTCCGCATCAAAAATTTTCGATCAAAAAGGGGCTTTGGCGTTCTCCCGGCTATGTCAGAAGCAGGTCCCGAGGAGCGAACGTGGGTACATGTAAGTGGCGAGGCCGACTGAGCCGAGGAACTCCTATACCTCCGGGTTAGGGACACCTCACTCATCACCTGCCACGAAAAATGACCCAACTCGGGAAGTCACCCTATTATTGACGAGCTAGGCCGGACGCGCAAATTAAAAGAAAGGAGAGTACGACTTCATGCAAGAAAAATAAAGTGTTCAGGCCTCGGCGGCCGCGGTAAGGCGCACATCCAACAGAAACTGTTCCAACAAGAGTCAGGCGCCGCCTTGGGAAGGAGCCGCGCCCTCAGTTCCGCCCCCACCGTCGGTAAGGTCCACCTCGGCTTCCGGCGACGGCGCAGGAGGAAGGATCTCCGCCTCAAAAATGGTCGCCAGCGCCGCGCTCGGACCCGCGGCGACCGCGTCGAGCCGCTGAACCTCTGCTAGGGCAGCTTCGTCTTCGTCAGGGAGACAGTACCCCTCACTGACCCGTTCCAGGTCCACAACGTAATGGGAAGCGAGCACGGCGAAGGCCCGCCTGACGCTGTGGTGTAGCGCCTCGCGGACTTTGCCGCGCGCGTAATCACCCAAGGCTTGAAGGCGGCTTTGAGGGGAGCTTCCTGAAGGGACGTCGCCGGGCCCAAGGATCCGATAAACGTCCGAGACGGCCTCGGACATGGCCGCGAGGTCGGCCTCCCTCTGCTCGGCAGCTCCGGCAAGCGCCTCGGCGAGCGCCTTGGCGGACTCGTCAAGGGCGGACTCGAGCTCTGCAAACAACCAGAAGAAAGACCTCAAGCACAAGCAGAAGAAACAGACAAGAACAAGAATCAGGAACGGCCAAGGCATACCTCCGGCTCGGGCACGCTGCTCCGAGGCCGCGACTTGGGCTGCGGCCAGGTCGGCCGCGAGGGTCTCAGCCCGGCTTTCGGCCTCGGCAGCCTGGCCCCGAGATTGGTCCCGCTCCTCGACGACCTGGACGAACTCCGACCGCTGCCGTTGTGCCTCCGCGCGCGCTGCCGCCGCCTCGGTTCTCAGGTCAGCGCAGAGCAACTGGAGGTCCGCTATCTTAGCATCCTACTGAGAAAGGCGCGCGGTAGCCCCGGCGAGCGAGGTCCTCAGGGATCGCAGCGAGCCCCAAACATCGACCTCGTGGCGGATGAACTACGACTTGGCGGCGCTCCGATCCGTCAGATCCTGGGGGAGGGAAACAGGGCGTCACGACGAACGCCTCGCTCACAGAAAGGAAAAGGTATGCCTGAAACCGTTACCTGGAGGATTTTGGGGACGTCCCTGCAGAGAACCTCCAGCGACGACCGGAGCGACCCCACCGTTGCTTCAGCACGCTCGCGGAGCTCGTCCCAGGACTAGTCCTCCTGTTCATCGTCGAGAACGAAGACAGGGTCCGAGGCCTCGCGGGTCCGGAATTGGAGCAACTGGCGCCGGGCCTCGGGGCTCCGCCGCGCAGCGACGAGGCTGCCGCCCGGCTGGACGAATTGCGCGTCCACGCCCACCTCTTCCGAGGCACTGGGCACCGACGCAGCAGCCATCCCGACGCTGGCAGCAACCAGTTGCTCTCCGACTGGGACGGCGGCGACTTCCGTGGCGGTAGGCGCCAGCATGGCCGGCACGACAGGCGGGCTCGGGACCACGTCGGCGCCAGCCGCCTCCCCTATCACGATGGCCGCCTCGGCAGAAGAGCCCGCCTCGGGAACCTGCTCCCCAGAGACAGGCGACGCCCGAGCCCCCTGCGGTGAAACGCCCTGCGAAAGGGTCGGCTGAACGACAAGGCCCGGGGCAGCGCTGGCCGCCCGGACCGACGCCGTCTTAAGGGCCTTCCGGGGTGCCAGGTCGGTCTGGCCATGGCTTCGCTTGCTGAATTAAAAAGAAAAAAAAGAGAAAGGGAAAATCACGGCCGGAACATGTGAATGAAGCGCCAGAACGAAGACATTCCAAGATACTTACCCGCTCCGGGCCATGATCAACCGTGCCTGGGGGGAGGTCTCTTGGATCTCGCTCCCAGGAACCGCCGCCGAGGTCCGCTTCGCCGACAGCTTCGGCACCACCCTCGCTTTGGGCGCCCCGGACGCCTGGGAGGCGGACTGCCCAGGCGCCGCCACGGCGACCTGAGGGTCGCTCCCCCGCGCTGCCGGCGCGGGCGGCGGCTCTCGGGGAACGGATGCCTTGGCCAGGCTCCCTAGGGTCGCCTCAGCTCCTCCAGCCGAGGGGTCAAGTACCCTCTCGGGTTGCCCCCGCCCCTCGGGCCGGGAACCCGGCGTCCCGACTCTGGGAACTGACGGCATCAGCCCGCTCGGGGGCTGGCTCGACGGCTCCTGGCCACACCCCAAGCCGGGGCTGAGGCCGAGACGGGCGGCCATGTCGTCCTCCTCCTCATCACCGTCGTCATCATCGTCATCGGGTGTCTCCGGCGACGGCTCCCTTGGGAGTCCTTCCCTCTCCTGCTGGCGACGGCGCTTCTCCAAAGCGTCCCGAGCCCGCCTCCGCTCGCGGGCCCGAGCCTTCTCCGCATCCTTCTTCTTCTCCTCCTCCTCCGCGGCGACCCGCCGCGCTGCCCGGTCCACCGCGTCCTCCGGGACCCGTGGCAGGGAGGGCTTGTGCCACCCCACCTCCTAAAGAAGGGGGGGAAAGAAACCCAATCGTAAGAACCAGGAGCAACCCGGTGTATGAAGAAGGAAGGAGCGAACACTCACCAGAGTTACGCACCCCTGGTCGGGGCGCATCCGAAGCTGGGAGAAGGCATGGGGGTCCGGCTTCCCCATCGCGGCCGACACCCACCATTGGAGGGCGTCGAAGGGAAGAGGATCAGGGGACATTCGTGACCCCTCCCAGTCAGCCTCCGGGGTCATCTCCCAAAGCGGCAGCCGCCGCTCCGCCAAGGGAAGCACTCTCCAACGATGGATGGCGGCAACCACTCCCGCAGCGGTGAGTCCTCCCTCCCGCAACGCCTTCAGGGCCTGGAGAAGGGGTTCGAGGTTCTTCTGTCTCTCGTGTGGAGTCCCATGGTGCCAGGTGTCGGTGGCGGCGGTGACAACCCGCTGGGAGAACGGCGGGAGCAACTCACCGTCATTCCGGAGGTAGAACCACCGGCGCTGCCACCCCTTGTTCGAGGACGCGAGGACGACAGGGATGTACTGCGACGCCCGTGACTGCCTCAACAAGAGGGTGCAGCCGCCGGCCCGCACCGCTGCACAGACCTTCCTCTCCCCCGTCGGCAAGGCAAAAAGCTCGGCGAAGAAGAGATGAGTCCACAAATCCCAATGGGGGGCGATCCCCAAATACCCTTCGCACACCGCTACGAAGATAGCGGCCTGCGAGATGGAGTTGGGGGTGAGGTTATGCAACTCCACCCCATAGTGGAACATGATGGCTCGCATAAAGCGGCTCGTCGGCACACCGAATCCCCGCTCGTGGAAGGAGACAAAGCTCACGACGTACCCCGGCGGTGGGGATGGAGCGACTCCGCCCATGGGAGGAATCCATTCTGGCCGCTGCTCATCGGTGAGAGGGCGAAGAAAACCCTCGCCGACGAGATCCTCCAGATCACTCGCCGTCACCGTGGAGAAGGGCCATGGGTCGCGCGGCGAGATGATGGTCACCCGGTCAGCCATCGCCGAGCGGAAGGGGTGGCGGCGCAAAGGACAGGGAGGGCAGTTTCCTTTTCTCTGGCTAAGTCTCTCAGGCTGCAAAAAACCTAAGAGGGAGACAGGAAGCGGAGCAAAGAACCGTCACCGGACCCTCTCCGGGGTATATAAAGACCAAGGCGAAGACGGTTCCAACGTTCCGCCCGGACCGGACGCGGGGTTCAAAAACGCGAAGCGAAACGGCCGTTCCTCGAACGACTCGCGCACGCGCAACGGCAGCCCCGCCAACTACTCGCCCCGTCGCATCAACTCCGCGGCTGGACAGGCGGCGCTTCTGGCAGGAGCAGCGGGCGACGCTTCGCCTTCGCCGAAACAACCGCGCCAAAAAAGGTACGCCGCGTCGTTCGGTTTCGTATCCTTTTTCCTTTTTTCCTCTTTCTCTATCTCTTGCGACAGGGACTGGGAAAGGGGGATACCCCGAAAGGGATCCTTCCCCGTGAAGGAACTAGGCTCCGAGCCTCCTTACTGATCAGGGGTTCGAAGGCTGGCCCCCCGAAGGGTTCAACAGCCGCCTCAGATCGCGTGGGCCCTACACCCACTACTGGTCAGAGGTTCGAAGGCCGGCCCCCCGAAGGGTTCCATGGCCGCCTCAGGCTACTCGGGCTCCGCGCCCATTACTGATCAGGGGTTCGAAGGCTGGCCCCCGAAGGGTTCACAGTCGACTCAGACACCGAGCGAGGGATGACCAGGGGTACGTTCGATACATAACCAAGGCTCGGGCTGCGCTCCCAAGGTACCCTAGGACATTTCCGAGACCAGCGGGAGCGATTTTGTAACGGAATCCCATCGGAGGGAGGCATCGAGCCCTCGGACCCCGTCGCCAGGGGACCGGGTCCGGCAGATCATCCGCAGGTACTTTTGGGCGTGCCTCTGGGCCCCTAGCCGACCCCCAACGAACGGGGCACGGACGTCCACTTGGATTACCCGCTTGCAGCTCACCGGAGACACCATGTTCGGTGCCCATCGAGGGTAACATGACGCTCTCCCCCCCTCCTCCTTGCGGAAAGGCGACGTAGGGGCGTATGTAAAAAAGCCGAGTCTGTCCCTGATCGCCCTCTCTCCCTGTGCGGAGGCTCGGGGGCTGCTCTCGCAAACCTGGCTCCGGCCAAACCGTTGACAGCGTCAACATACCAGCCCGAGAACTTGGGCCCCGACCGTGCACCCGGGCTACGACCAGTTCGCATGAGGGAACCACCAGACCAGCCGAAGCATTACGCAAGGCATTAAGACCTCGAAGGAGTGAAACCACTCCTCCGAGGCCTCGGGGGCTACACCCGGCGGGTGCGCTCGCGCGCACCCACCGGAACAAAATGCAACCGAGAAAGGCTGATCCCCTTGCAAAAAAGTGCGACGAAAGCCTCCAAGCGAGTGCTAACACTCCCTTCGAGGCTCGGGGGCTACTGTCGGGGACCATAATTAGGGGTACCCTCAAGACGCCTAATTCTCAGCTGGTAACCCCCATCAGCATAAAGCTGCAAAGGCCTGATGGGTGCGATTAAGTCAGGGATCAGTCCATACGAGCGACTCGATCACGCTTCGCCCGAGCCTAGCCTCGGGCAAGGGCAGCCGACCCCGAGGTGTTTCCGTCTCGCCCGAGCCCCCCTTTTAACGGCGAACACATCTCCGGCTCGCCCGAGGCCTTGCCTTCGCTAAGAAGCAACCCTGACTAAATCGCCGCGCCGACCGACCGAGTCGCAGGAGCATTTAACGCAAAGGCAGCCTGACACCTTTATCCTGACGCGCGCCCCCCGGCAGAGCCGAAGTGACCGCCGTCACTTCGCCGCTCCACTGACCGGTCTGACAGAAGGACAGCGCCGCCTGCGCCATTCCGACTGCAGTGCCACCTGACAGAGTGAGACTGACAGGCAGTCAGGCCCTGCCAAAGGCGCCATAGGAAGCTCTGCCCGACCCAGGGCTCGGACTCGGGCTAAGGCCCCGGAAGACGGCGAACTCCGCTCCGCCCGACCCAGGGCTCGGACTCGGGCTAAGGCCCCGAAAGACGGCGAACTCCGCTCCGCCCGACCCAGGGCTCGGACTCGGGCTAGGCCCCGGAAGACGGCGAACTCTGCTCCGCCCGACCCAGGGCTCGGACTCGGGCTAAGGCCCCGGAAGACGGCGAACTCCGCTCCGCCCGACCCAGGGCTCGGACTCGGGCTAAGGCCCCGGAAGACGGTGAACTCCGCTCCGCCCGACCCAGGGCTCGGACTCGGGCTAAGGCCCCAGAAGACGACGAACTCCGCTTCGCCCGACCCCAGGGGTCGGACTCCGCCCTGGCCTCTGCCGAACGACCTCCGCCTCGCCCGACCCAGGAGCTCGGGCTTGGCCTCGGCCTTGGAAGACAGACTCGACCTCAGCTTCGGAGGAGCCTCCACGTCGCCCGACCTAGGGCACAAGTCCGCCACGTCAACAGGAAGCGCCATCATTACCCTACCCCGAGTCGACTCGGGCCGCAGAGAACAAGACCGGCGTCCCATCTGGCTAGCTCCGCCAGATAGGCAATGATGGCGCCCCGCTAGCCCCGTGACGACGGCAGCTCTCAGCTCCCTTACGGAAGCAGGGGGACGTCAGCAAGGACCCAACCGCTCCGACAGCTGTCCCTCCGCCAGGCTCCGTTGCTCCTCCGACAGCCACGACACCACACCAGCTGGGTGCCAAGATCTCTTCGGCTGCCACCTTGGCATGTACTTAGGGCGCTAGCTCTCCCCCGCTAGACACGTAGCACTCTGCTACACCCCCATTGTACACCTGGATCCTCTCCTTACGCCTATAAAAGGAAGGACCAGGGCCTTCTTAGAGAAGGTTGGCCGCGCGGGGACGAGGACGGGGCAGGCGCTCTCTTGGGGCCGCTCGCTTCCCTCACCCGCGTGGACGCTTGTAACCCCCTACTGCAAGCGCACCCGACCTGGGCGCGGGACGAACACGAAGGCCGCGGGATTTCCACCTCTCTCACGACCCGTCTCCGGCCACCTCGCTTTCCCCCCTTCGCGCTCGCCCACGCGCTCGACCCATCTAGGCTAGGGCACGCGGCACACTCACTCGTCGGCTTAGGGACCCCCCGATCTCGAAACGCCGACAGCTATAATTCACCGGACTGTCCGGTGTGCACCGGACTGTCCGGTGAGCCAACGGTCGGCCGGGCCAACGGTCGGCCGCGCGATCTACGCGGAACACGTGGCCGAACCAACGGCTAGTTGGAGGCACCGGACTGTCCGGTGTGCACCGGACATGTCCGATGCGCCAACGGCTCCAAGACTGCCAACGGTCGGCTTCGCCATAGAAGGAAAGAAATCGGGCACCGGACAATGTCCGGTGTGCACCGGACTGTCCGGTGCGCCACCCGACAGAAAGAAAGTATTGCCTTCCAAATGGGATTCCAACGGCTCCTAGGCCCCTTGTGCCTATAAAAGGGACCCCTAGGCGCCTCAAGCAAAGTACAAGTGCAGCCAACAAGTGTAGACTTCACTGGAATCAATTCTCGCTCTCCCTCTTGTGTGTAACTCTATAGTTTGTGTAGAAGGCACAGCTATAAGCCTTTAGAGAGAGGAGTAGTGCTGCTAAGAGCTAGAGCAAGGTCTTGAGCGTATCGTTACTCTGCCGGGTTGCTGCCAAGAAGTTTGTAAGCAGCCACGGTTCTGTTGTAACCCCACTCAATAGTGAAAGGCTCTATCTGTCATACTAACAGATCTGAGCAAACGGAGGAAGGAGTTGAAATAGACTCCAAGCCCAGGTGTGGCTAACTCCAACGAGGACTAGGCAAGCATTTCAGGCTTGGCCGAACCTCGGGATAAATCCTTGCGTCTGTGTGCTTTGTTCTGTATTGTATCCTGACTCTTTGTCTTACTCGTCTTTATATCTGCACTTCAATACTTATCTGTGGTATAAGCTTTATTTGAAGTGCAGGACTTTTTGAGACAGGATCTTCTATTCCGCTGCAACCTACTCGAAGAGTCTTCTCACTCCACTGCGTACTAAGTCTTCGAGTAGAGTAAGAATTTAAGTTTTAAAGTAATAAGTTTTTATTCGCCTATTCACCCCCCTCTAGGCGACATCCAGATCCTGTTCCCGGGTCAAAGGGAACTTTCACATAGGTCACACAGAATGTACCCAAACACAGGAACAATCCAAACTCTGGGTCAAAATAAACTTAGCTCTTTTGGGTTGCTTCTAGGTTCTGGCTTTGACACTACTCCTTCTAGTGACCTTGCGCTATGTCTTGAGCTTGATCTTGAGCCTTGTGACTTACACCACATAACCATAGTATTACCTCATTGGTTATAAGTCATGTTCTTAAGTCATGATCATCGATGCACCATAGCTCTTCTCAAATCGATCAATCTTGACATTGCAAGTCTTCTTCTTCACCCTTGGCTTTGGGTACCTCGACCTCCTTGACCCTCTTCCGTGCACTTGGTACCTTGAAGCTCTTCTTGCCTCCATCCTTGGCTTGACCAGTTGTCTCTGAGCTACTCACACCGAGCCTCACTTAAGCAATGTCCATCTTACTTGTGATGTCCATTATTCATAGTCATCTCAGCCTTTGGACCATCACACTTGAACACTTGTGTTGAACCCTACAAGCTTTGCACTAATTACCTGTTCAACATTTAGCAACACCTGTCAGTTCTTTAATTGGGTTGTCATTCAAACCACCAAAATCCACAAGAGAGCTTTAAATCTCTCCCTTTTTGGTGATTGATGGCAACACAATTAAAGCTTACACAAGATATGAAATTATAGCACAATTTTGGATTCTAAGCTATAGAATGCTCCCCCTAAGTGTGTGCTTACATGAATATCTCAACTTTGGCCTTAAATGCCAAATTTGCACATACTCAGGCTAAGTGTGAAGCATTACTACATCTTAGCATCTGTAGGGTGCATTGTGTTAATAATCAGACTGTGATGCGTATGATACTCAAATGCACACAATCAAAGTTACACACTATAGAGATACCAATTAAACAGATATAATTCTAGGATCTCAACATATCACTATACACCACAAATATACCAATTAAAACACCATATCAAAGCATGAATATCTATCAACAAGATAAGCAAATAGCACCATAGATACGAAATGATCTACAACACAAAATCTGCTAAAGGCGATGCTACACCAAGATCATATCAAAAGAAATATTGAGCATCAATTAGCAAAAAACAACACTATTGCATTATCACCATATAATCAACAAGAATATCATTTTAAGCATTATTAACACCTAATGGATTCTCCCCCTTAAGATCAAAAGGAATTCATGGAACCACCTTAATCAAGGTGAGCTCATCCTCGTCACAAGGCTGAGCTTTGAGCCCTTTAGCACACAAAACACCTTAGCTTCCCTCTCAGGTCGAGGTAAGCTTTAATGCACAAATTATCCCCCTTTGACATAAAACACCAAAACCATATTCAAACAAGAACATAGGATGATGTCAAGGGAAAACTGGGTATGAAGCACAGAAATGCATCACACTAACACAAGTCCCCCTTACAACTTAAAATTATGCACCACAAGCATTAGAGAGAATCTAGGTACAAGGATAAATGTCACGAGTGATTTACCTCCCTATGTACAAGGATAAATGTCATTGATACAGATGAAAACTCCTCTTTAATGACACCATTTAGAGTCTTCTCATAGGAGATTCCCGTTGTGCCTGATCCTTCATCTCGATATACACTTGTAACGTAACCAATGGGCTAAAAAAGTTATTATAAAGTGATTAAGGCACAAAAGAATATTTCTAAAGATAGTGATCACCTTATTATACCAATTGATACTTAATAACCACATGGTAAAATACTACTTGCAAACACCCTATAATCTAGTGATTCATATAATACCAATTAAACACATCAAGAGACTGAAGCATGAATCAGAATCAATTGCAATGAAGCATGAATCACAGGAATTTGCAAGGCACCAGATTAATGACTTCCTATCAAGATAATCCATCTGAAAGAGATGAATACCTAACAAAAATCATACAAGGAGAATCATTGATCCGTCATAAAGCATGATGCACCATTTAGCATTAATGGACAAGGAAGCATTTCAACACATGACATGAGCAGCTTATTAGGGCAAGTCATCTATTTTGCTGCAAAGCTTAAGAAACCAAATTAGAGTACTCACTAAGATACCAAATTTTCAAACCTTGAAGTTGCCATGTCTGAATTGCCTTCTTATAGCTTGGTCAACTTATTTTTTCCACATGAGACTACATGGTATCACTTCAAGAAAGTTGTTAGTTTCAAATGACACAAGATATATGTGCTCCCTTAAAGGTGTGCATCAAGTACTTAAATGATTTGCCCTAAGCACATTCTAGCATTTAAAAAGCTAGAGGGATGCGACACATATCTTGGTCTGTTGGGGACTTGTTCTCAAATGCTATGAATTAAGAACAAGGCAACACAGAAAAGTTAATGGTTAATGTCCTTCGTCCTTCGAAGTGTTATTTTCCTTAGGATATAACGATCTCGGACGAAGGTTATGAAGGACATACCTTCATTATCATAATTTATATTGATAAAAGAAAAGGCACATGAAACATGAAAGAATACATGAATAATCATATATCATTATTAAGTGTCATCATTATATGATTATGGAGAAATAAGAACAACATTGAATTACATTTGTACCTTCGATTTGACGGAAGGCAAAAATACAAGCGTGACGCACGAGCGAATACAAGTCAGCGTGAACAGTACGGGGGTACTGTTCATCTATTTATAGACACAGGACACAGCCTGTGAAGAATTACAATTATGCCCCTCATAAAAGTTTACAACATTGACTTAGACCTTTATGGATTAAAAGGTCATTCTATCTCTAAGTCGGTTTATAATACCGAAGCTTCATGAAGAGGAACCTTCGGTCATCTCCTGAGGACAACTTCAGCCGAAGCTGCTTCTTCCTACAAGACCTTCGGCGCAACGAAGCATGGCCCCAACAGTAGCCCCTTTCGTGGCACTAGATCGTTTTTCGTAACGAGCTTGATCCGTGAAAAAAGCCTCTTAAGCTTCGGGAAGCCGAAGGTCCAAAAAACACCTTCCCTGAGCTCGTTGTCGAGAAACGATTCATTTTTCGAGCGCGTGTCAGGCCCACCTTGCAGAGTTACTGTTTGGTCTCTGCGGTCCACCGCGCAGCGAGTGCAATTGACTGTCCGCCTGGTGTAAAAATCCTGGCGTTTCGCCTTCTTACCTGCAGCACTATATAAACAGACGGGTAGGTGTGAAGTTACCACAGCATTCATTGCTATTTGCACTGTTTTGCTGCCAAAATTTTTAACCATAGCCGAAGCTTGACTCTCGAAATCGAACGAAGGTCCAACTCGAAGTCTGCTTCGTCAGAAGGAAAGGCTTCGGGAGAGAAAAAAAAAGTATTCAATTTCCACAAACTCAAAATTAAATGGCCAGAGTACGATCTACCGTCAGGGTTGAGCGTGAGGGAGACGAAGCTGAAGGCTCGGAGACTGTTCCCATCTCCGAAGCAATGCAACGATCCGGACTGGTAACTTCGGAGGAAATCCCCACTGTTGAAGCAGAACAAGCAACTGCAGAAGATGAGATCATTGAAGAAACTGATCCCGAAGATGATTATCGCATTGCCATGCCAAGTAAGCCCAGCCACTTGGACTTCGGAAAGTCGACCGTTTCGAAAGCTGATCTCTCCAAGATGGTAAAGTCAGGTTATTTCAGTGAAAATCAGAAGAAGCTACTTCGCTTCGGGGGAGAAGAAACTACCCCGAAGCCAGAGAAGGATGAGATAGTCATTTTTAAGAGCTTTCTAAAGGCTGGGTTAAGATTCCCCCTTCATGGGATTATTGCAGATGTATTGAAGAAGTTTGGTATTTACTTTCACCAGTTGACTCCTAACGCTATTGTTAGGCTTAGTGTTTATATCTGGGCCCTCCGAAGCCAGGCGGTGGAGCCGTTTGCCGACAGCTTTTGTCGAGTTCATGAATTGCATTACCAGACGAAGGCTAGAAAAGATGGATTACATGATAACTTTGGTTGCTACAATTTTGCCTATCGGAAAACCACAAAATTTCCTGTAATTAGCTACCGAAGCAAATGGCCGGCAGGCTGGAAGTCAGAGTGGTTTTATGTGAAAGTTGACGAAGACAAAGAGAAGTTGGTACAAAGCCCACTTGAATTGATCTTCGGAGAAACAAGACCTCGATGCCACATGTCATTAGAAGGTCCCACCTGGGCTGCACTGGGTGAGTTTAGAATTATTTCAGAGCATATCAGTACTAGGGACCTGGTTCAAGAGTTCTTGGCCTTCAGGGTTTTCCCTACTTTAAAAGAATGGAAAATGCCGAAGCTGGAAGGGAAGAAGAAAGAAGGGGAACTTGTCCGGCTTCCTTACCATTTCAAGTTCAAGAAATACTTTAAAAAACCTTGCCAAGAGTGGCTGGACACAGTTGAAGTAATGTGCAATGAAATACTTGGTAATTATTCCAAAAAAGAAGATCAGCTAATGACTGTGGCCTTCGGCACCCGTCCGAAGCGAAGACTAAACCGAGTGTTTGATGCCTTGGGTTTCGAGTACCCTGACTATGAACGGCTGAATAAGGGTGCTGAGGGCCAAAAAAGGAAAAGGGTGGCCGAAACTTTGAACAAAGATGAGGAAAAACCACCAAAAGAGAAGAATATTCCAAAGAAGAGAAGAATATCATCTCCGAAGCGAAAATTATCCGATGAAGAGGGAACTCCTGCCTCACCGTCTACCACCAACGTGGAAGAAATCTTAAAGGTAATGACTGAACCCCTGCCCGCGAAGCTAAGTCCATTAGGGCCTCAACTGACGAAGCTTTTTCGAAAGGTGGAGGAGCCCGAAAAAACGGAGAAGATAACCAAAACAAAGAGACAAAGAATTATTGCAGTGACCGAAGTCATTGACAAGACGCCACCGAGGGCTTCAACTCGAAAAGCACCAGCGGTTGAGGGCACAACAAATGTCGAAGTCGCACCTTCGGAGGTCGCGGCTACTGAAGCCGCTTCGGCCGAAGATTTGAACTTAGAAACTACAATTGAAGACATCGACAAAATACTGCTAGACATGGCCGCAGAAGAAGCTACCCCTGCTGCCGAAGAAACCATGGCCACAGTGCCTGGGAAGGGAAAGGAAATAGCCGAAGATACTTCGGAGGACGAAGCCTTCATATTTCAAAATTTAGTTGGGCAAGAACTGTCGAAGGCCGAAATAGAAGAGCTTAAAGAATATGCCAAATCTTGCGGATATAAGCCAGGAGCACTCCTCTTTGGGGGTATCAACGATGAAAAATTGGACTGCATCCGGGATCAAACTGGAGCTAAGGTCATCGGTACTCTATCAAAGAGTATCGGTTTTCCGAAGCTGGAAACGGATATCAGCCGCTACCGACGACAACATATCGTTGGTAGCTTATTTTATTCTAATTTCAAGGTAAACAACTTTTCTCTGACTTCTATTGTTTTTAATAATGAAAATGTTTCTAACGAAGGTTGCTTATGTGCAGAGCATGCTGCTGAGCAAAGCTTTGAGAATGCAGCAAGATTTGGAGGATAAAAAACACGAAGTTATAATTGAAAACTTAGAGAGCAAAATAAAAGAGCAATCAGCTACTATTGAAAAGAAGGACTTCGAACTCCAAACAACTGAAGGCTTATTGGCAGAGACTGAAGCTAAAGTAGCAGAATTGAATACGAAGCTTCTTTGCCAATCAAAACAATTTGAACAGGAGAAGCAAGAGCTTAACTCAAAATTTGAGGCCGAAGTCCAAAAAAACTCAGATTTGAAAAAATCATTGACAAACCTTCAAGACAAATGTTTCGAATTTAGTAAGAACTGTATTCAGCAATTAAAAAAGATCTTTTATTCAGTTGGAGCCAGCAGTGGAAAGTTCACCCCTTCAGCTGAGAATTTGCCAAGAACCTTCGAACATATTGAAGCTGAAATTGATGAGCTTGACGAAGTTATAGCCGGGCACGGTGACTTCTGTGCCTGGGTAGCTTCTCGGGGCACTGCTGCAGCATTTCTGAAGGCCGGCTGTGATCATGGAAAAATCGTCAACAGGCCCAATTTCACTCTATCTCCATCAATTTTAGACGATATTCCTGACCTCGCCCGAAGCATTTCAAACAGATTTATAAAAATGATATGGACCAAAGGCGGGCGAGAAAAAGCTGGAGACGAAGCTCGAAGTCATCTTGAACCAGTAAGAAATCATACCTTGTGCTTACCTTCTCCCTCAAACTTGATTTTTACTCACAATACCTTGATTCATGTAGGATGACGAAGCTGAAACTGATGCTTAAAGAATATGCCAGCGAAGCTGAAGCCCGGTGAAGATTAGTAGGAGTAGACTATGGAAAAAACTCAAGAGACTTTTGTAATAACTTTTGTAGATACAGCTAAACTGTTCTTAATGAACTTTGTTCATAGCTTGTAATATATCCTTACCCTTCCATTGAGGCGCTTTGATGTGGACGAAATTAGTATTTTGAGCTGAAGGCGAAAAAACACCTTCCCTTCTTTTCGTACACAACGAAGCATAAAGACAGCTTCTTCTTTTTGCCGAAACCTTTCTTTTCTGTACACAACGAAGCATAAAGACAGCTTCTTCTTTTTGCCGTAACAACCACTTATGGCATGATGATGATTATCCTATATATGCCTGAATGTTTATGAATGCAAATGCTATGATGTGATGTGATGTGCGAATGAATGTCCAAACACATATCCGAAGGCATACCCTTAGCCATTATTTCCTTAGAAACAATCACACATCAGCTCTGCATTCCCTTAGGAACGACTTTGGAGCTTCTTCGCCTTTTACTTTCGGCGGAATCAGCGTTGACTTTTCGCTGTAAGCTCTGCATTCCCTTAGGAACGACTTTGGAGCTTCTTCGCCTTTTACTTTCGGCGGAATCAGCGTTGACTTTTCGCTGTAAGCTCTGCATTCCCTTAGGAACGTCTTTGGAGCTTCTTCGCTTTTTCAGTTTTCGGCACTCGATGGTGCGTTCTCAGCTTTTACATTTACATTCCTTGGGGGATTTTGCTCTTATAGAACTAAAAAAGGAAATTACATGTGATGGCCCCATTAAAAACCTTTCTCCCCCTTTAGAAAGGAAAAGGGTGCCATGAAAAAAGAAAAAACATAAAAAAGTTACATCACATTACACATAATATCGCCGAAGCTCATCCGCATTCCAAGATCTTGGAATGTCGTTGCCGTCCATGTCCTTCAATCTGTATGAACCAGGTCTTGACGAAGATGCTACCAAGAAAGGTCCCTCCCATTTCAACTGTAACTTGCCCACTGTGTCTGGGTTGGCCACTCTCCGAAGCACCAAGTGTCCCGGCTCAATATTCTTTAGCCGAACTTTTCTATCTCGCCATTTGACTGTTTCGGCTTGGTATTTATTGATATTCTCCACAGCTTGAAGCCTGATCCCTTCTAAAGCATCTTTTTCCACAAAACAAGCATCTTCAGGACCTGATTCTGCCGAAGCTACTACTCTTATTGATCCAGTTTTAGCTTCTTCCGGAGTTATTGCTTCGTCACCGAATAATAACTTGAATGGAGTAAAGCCTGTAGACCTTGATGTTGTTGTATTGTGGCTCCACACCACTTTGGTTAACTGATCTGGCCACTTTCCCCTGGGTTGATTGAAGATTAACTTCATTATTCCTGTCATTATAATGCCGTTGGCTCTTTCAACGAGCCCATTTGACTCCGGATGCCTGACTGATGCAAAGTGGATCTTCGTACCAATTTGATCACAGAAATTCCTGAAAGCTTCGGAGTCGAACTGTGTTCCATTATCTACAGTGATGGCCTTCGGTACCCCGAAGCGACAAACAATGTTCTGCCAGAAAAACTTTTGGACAGTAGCCGAAGTTATTGTGGCTAATGGCTTTGCCTCAATCCATTTGGAAAAATACTCCACAGCCACTATAACATATCTTAAATTCCCTTGAGCCGGTGGTAATGGACCTAACAAGTCAAGGCCCCACCTTTGCAATGGCCAGATGGGTTGTATGAGCTGTGTTAAAGACGAAGGTTGTTTCTGATCTCTTGCACATTTCTGACAACCTTCGCACTTTTGAACTAATTCCGCTGCATCCGAAGCTGCCTTCGGCCAATAAAACCCTTGGCAGAAAACTTTTCCAAGTAACGGCCTAGATCCAATGTGAGATCCACACAGGCCTGCATGTATTTCTTTCATCAACTCTATACCTTCGGCTCTAGATAAACACTTGAGTAGCGGAGCACAAACTCCATGCTTGTACAACTC
Source organism: Zea luxurians (assembly GCA_029449295.1). Taxonomy (NCBI): domain Eukaryota; kingdom Viridiplantae; phylum Streptophyta; class Magnoliopsida; order Poales; family Poaceae; genus Zea; species Zea luxurians. Next base: position 59,686,368 of record JAOPSE010000014.1, read on the forward strand.
CCCTTCTATCATGACATATGGACGAGCTCTTGCCTCTATCCTCCTGTTATAAGCTTCGTCATCTGAAAGGAACTTACCCTGAAGGTAAGAGATGATTTCAGTTCTCCAATCTTCGCTATAAACAGGAGATATGTTGAGGACTGCTCTTTCAAGGAGTTCCACTGAAGGTGCCTTTATTGTTTCGAAAAACACATCCGAAGGTAAAGGCAGCCCCTGTGCTGCTGACTTAGCTAGCAAATCAGCATGCTCATTTTGTCCTCGAGGGATATTTTTGACAGAAAATCCTTCGAAGGAAGCTTCGATTCTTCGGACCGTGTCCAGATATTTTTCAAGCTTCGGATCTTTAGCCTTGCAACTTTTGTCGATATGACCCGAAACAACTTGGGAATCAGTTTTAAGAATCACCCTTCTGATTCCCATTGCTTTTAATTTCCGAAGGCCCAGGAGCAGGGCTTCGTACTCAGTAATATTGTTTGTACAGCTGAAATCAAGTCTTGCCGCATAACAAGTTTTAACTTTGGATGGTGAGATCAACACAGTGGCTGCTCCTGCTCCGAAGGTTCCCCAAGATCCATCACAAAACACTGTCCATACTTCGGCATCTTTATTTGCTTCTTCATCCTGAGCCCCTGGCGTCCAATCGGCAATGAAATCTGCCAACGCTTGAGACTGGATCGAGGATCTATGCACATAATCAATGCAAAATTCATTGAGCTCTGCAGCCATTTTCCAATCCGTCCAGTAGCTTCTCTATTTCTCATAATATCCTTCAATGGTTGCGAAGAAGGAACAACAATATTGTATGCTTGAAAATAATGCCGAAGCTTCCTGGATGCCATCAAAACGGCATATAGTATCTTCTCCAGCTCTGTATAGTTTTTCTTTGACACACTTAAGACTTCAGATACAAAATACACTGGAACCTGTTTCTTGACTTGGCCATCAAGCTTCTCCTGAACAAGTGCTGCACTTACCGCTGAGTGCGAAGCTGCCACATATAACAACAAAGGAGCCCCTGGCGTTGGTGGAGTTAATGTTGTTAAATCTATCAAATATTGCTTCAGCTCTTCAAAGGCTTTTTGTTGGCTTGGTCCCCATTGAAAGACTTCGGCTGATTTCAGCACTTCGAAGAATGGTAAATTTCTTTCTGCTGATCTGGATATGAATCTATTCAGAGATGCCAGCCTCCCTGTCAATCTTTGTGCCCCCTTTCTTGTAGTTGGTGGCTCCATTCGAAGTATAGCTTCAATTTTATTTGGATTAGCTTCAATTCCCTTTGTTGAAACCAAGCATCCAAGAAATTTCCCCTTCTTTACTCCGAAGACACATTTTTCTGGATTCAACTTTAAGCCAGCTTTTCTGAAACTAGCGAAGGTCTCCTGCAGATCAGCAATATGATTTTCTTGTTTTGTGCTTTTTACAATGATGTCATCAACATAAGTTAGCACGTTTCTGCCTATCTGAGACTGGAGAACCTTCGCAGTCATTCTGCTGAAGCTTCCTCCAGCGTTTTTGAGCCCCTCAGGCATCCGAAGATAGCAATATGTGCCACTTGGAGTTATGAAACTAGTCTTCGGCTCATCTTCCTTCTTCATCCAGATTTGGTGATAGCCTGAGTAGCAGTCTAGCAGACTCATGAGCTCTGAAGAAGCTGCTGCATCAACTAAAGAGTCTATTCTTGGCAATGGGAATTCGTCCTTCGGACAAGCCTTGTTGAGATCTGTAAAATCGATACACATTCTCCACTTGCCATTGGCCTTCTTTACCATAACAGTGTTAGCTAGCCACTCTGGGTACTTTACTTCTCTGATAACTCCTGCACTGAGGAGTCTTTTTACTTCATTACGAGCACCTTCGGCCTTGTCATCGGACATTTTCCGAAGCCTCTGCTTTCGGGGTCTGAAGGATGGGTCAACATTGAGCGAGTGTTCAATAACATCCCGATTTACTCCGCAGAGATCATTAGCTGACCATGCAAAGACATCTTTGTTGTTGAACAAAAACCTTATCAAGGTTTTCTCCTGGTCTTCGGATAATTGAGAGCCCAACAACACCTTCTGCTCTGCTATGTCCTCACATAAGAGCATGGGCTTCGGCTGATCTGCTGAAGCTGCTTTCTCCCTTCTGAATTTGTACTGTTCACAAGCTTCAGCTCCATCTATGTTATGGATTGCTTTGGAGTCAGTCCAGCTTCCTTCGGCCCTTCTGGCAACTTCCTGACTTCCATGAATAGCGATGGGTCCTTGATCCGAAGGTATCTTCATGCAGAGGTAAGCTGGGTGAAGAATTGCTTCGAAGGCATTGAGAGTACCGCGACCAATGATAGCATTGTAAGGATACTCCATGTCAACAATATCAAACACAATTTGCTCAGTCCTTGTGTTGTTAACAAATCTGAAGGTTACCGGCATGGTAATCTTCCCAAGTGCTACAATCTGCCGCCCTCCGAAGCCACAAAGAGGGTGCGTAGCATCATGGATCTTATCTTCGGGCTCTTGCATTTGTCTGAAGGCCTTAGCAAATATGATATCAGCTGCACTGCCTGTATCAACTAAGACATTGTGGACCAGAAATCCTTTGATCACACAAGAAATAACCATAGCATCATTGTGTGGATAGTCCTTGAGTTGAAGGTCCTCTTGGGAGAAGGTAATAGGAATATGAGACCATCTCGACTTGATGAAGGGTCCTTGCACCCCAACATGTTGTACTCTTCTCTGTGCTTCCTTCTTCTGCTTCTTGTTGGCTGGCTCTGAACATGAACCGCCTGTTATCGGGAACAGCAGCTTCGGAGCCGAAGCAACTCCAGCTTGATCGTTGAACGAAGTCATCAGCTCAAAAAAGTGGAAGTGAGTTCACCGGAGGTGGGCGCCAATGTTGGGGACTTGTTCTCAAATGCTATGAATTAAGAACAAGGCAACACAGAAAAGTTAATGGTTAATGTCCTTCGTCCTTCGAAGTGTTATTTCCCTTAGGATATAACGATCTCGGACGAAGGTTATGAAGGACATACCTTCATTATCATAATTTATATTGATAAAAGAAAAGGCACATGAAACATGAAAGAATACATGAATAATCATATATCATTATTAAGTGTCATCATTATATGATTATGGAGAAATAAGAACAACATTGAATTACATTTGTACCTTCGATTTGACGGAAGGCAAAAATACAAGCGTGACGCACGAGCGAATACAAGTCAGCGTGAACAGTACGGGGGTACTGTTCATCTATTTATAGACACAGGACACAGAATGTGAAGAATTACAATTATGCCCCTCATAAAAGTTTACAACATTGACTTAGACCTTTATGGATTAAAAGGTCATTCTATCTCTAAGTCGGTTTATAATACCGAAGCTTCATGAAGAGGAACCTTCGGTCATCTCCTGGGGACAACTTCAGCCGAAGCTGCTTCTTCCTACAAGACCTTCGGCGCAACGAAGCATGGCCCCAACATGGTCAAGGCATACAAATGATTGAAAGAATTTAATTCTATTCTTACTCATGAACGTGCCTTTACAAAATAAATCAGATAACTGCAAATATAGGCATGCTATACTCATAAGGATGATCTCTACACAATTCCAAAATCAAGCATTAACCAAATTTCTTCAACTCTAGTGCACATGAATACCAATTGAAAGGTAAAAGCACACCACGTGCATAAGAGGAATTTAGGAACATCAATCAACGGAACTACTCATATAATACCAAAAGAAGTATATAGTTCCATACCTTTGTCTTTTTACATGAATACAACATAGTCCAATCTCAAGGCAATTCTTTCTTTGCTTGTGCATGCCACTCTTGATTTATTCTCTACTTGACATAGCTCACAGAGTACATTAGGAACACAAGCATGAGGCTTTCTTGTCCTAGTAACCCAAGGTTACTAAAACAAAGAATCCTCATAAATATGGCATATACTTTAAATATCATGCTTAAATAAAGTGAATACCCATTGACGCACATTCATACAACTTTTAGAATTGCGCCAAACCAAGATAACATGATTAATACAAGAGATGAACTCTAAGTTTAGCCACATAAATCAACACATCACTAGCCATGGTAGATATAAGAGACATACCAATAGAATATACTACTAACAAACCAATGACTCGATATGCATGAAAAGCACCATTTGAAGACTATGCCATGACTAAACCAAACTAAACATACAGATTGCCAGAATGAACTAGATAACACATATGCAATGTCATATGAAGAAGCAATCCAAAGACGAATAAAGCAAAATACACAGATACTCAAGAGCATCAAGAATTTCCTATGTGACTACTCATAGCACATGGAATATGCTAATTGAAATTCATGTGCCTAAGGCTATAGAGTTACCGTCCTTTGGAGATTTCGACGTTGTAGGTTCTCTTCTTCATTTTCTGTTGAATTCCTGTATCCCTACAACTCAATTCAACTCGAGATGAACATGGATTAGTTGTACACAATAATCCAACCTTGGATCAATAAATAAACCATGAAGTTGATAGCTTAAGTATTGAATTTGAATTAACCGTCTTAAGCTCTCCCAAGGTCTCTAGTTCATCTCAGGGCACCTACATGATCTAGTTGGCACATTTTGGTGCCCATCTTGAGATGGGTCCATACACATCAGCTAAAAGTGCCTTGGGTACCCAAATAGCATTTGTGCTGGCTCTAGGTGAACCAATCACGAGTTTAGCACAATTGTTATATTTAGGTCTCCTAAGCTAATAAGAATGGAATGAATTTACTGGCTTAGGAACTTTACCCTTAGAATAACCCTATGTAGATCACCCTACTCACCACACTTGTAGTAGAAGTATCGCTCATCCTGATATGACGCTTGTTGTTCTTTCTTCGTCTTGGTGAGGGTCATCATGGGAGATGCACACCCTTGACTCTTCATGAGAGGGCATGATGTGATTATGTGATCCTCATTGTTGCATCCAAAGCATTTCCTCATTCCGTCCTCCTTTTACTTGTGTGAACATGACAAAATGAAGTGGCTCAGCTCCTTGCACTTGAAGAATCTCCTTTTTCCTCTCCCCTTTTTGTTCTTGGAGGATATAGATAGGTCATTACTGCAAACAACATTAGTACTTGAATCTTCACCTTTTCCTTTTTCTTGTTGTTTGCCTCTTGTGATGACATTGTTATCTCTGGACGGTTAAGTCCATGATGGAGAGCCTAGCTCCGATACCAATTGAAAGTTCCCTTTGCCCAGGAACAAAATTTTGATGTCACCTAGAGGGGGATGAATAGGCGAACAAAAATTTAACCCGAAAACTTATGAATCTTACTCTACTCGAAGACTGTATTGCAGCGGAATGAAGATCACTTTTCGAGTAGGTAGCAACGGAATTAGAGTCCATGTATCAAGATAGCATGCACTTCAAAAATAACTTATACCAAAGATAAGTATAGAAGTGTAATGGATAAAGCAATCAATGTAGAGACAAAGAATAGCACAACAAGAGCACACAGGACACAGAGATTTTTTTCCCGTGGTTCAGCCAAGCCTGAAATGCTTGCCTAGTACATATTGGAGTTAGTCAACCTGGCTTGGAGTCTATTTCAACACCTTCCTCTGTTTGCTTAGATCTGTCATCGATGGCAGATCGAGGTTTCTACTATGTCGATGTAGAGTTACACGAAGCCGAGGCTGTCACAGATGTCGGTAGCTCTCCGGCAGAGTAACAGTACTCTCAAGACCTTGCTCTAACTTGCAGCAGCACTCCTCTACTCTAACTTAGCTTATAATTGCACCAACTCACATATGAGAGAGAAATACATAAGAGAGGAAGACAGAAATGATGCATAATCTGTCTATAGTTTGTTGTTGCACTTGGGAGCCTTGGTGCACTGAATATGGTCACCTAGGGGGTCCTTTTATAGCCCTAAAAGAGCCCCTAGCCATTGCTCCTCCCTTTTGGAAAATGCTGGAAAGTATTGCTCTTTGCGGGGGCACCAGACCAGTCCGGTGCACACCAGAATGGGCCTGTAGCCCCCGATCTGGGATCCTAATTGGTGCCTTCCATCTGCGCTGACGGGCACCAGACAGTTCGGTGCGCCACTGGACCGTTCGGTGTGCCAGCTAGCCAATGGCGCCAGAGAGGTATTGGAGAGAGCCGTTGGAGGGGAGGTTCGGTGCACCGGACTAGTTATTGTACACGGTCCAGTCAATTTTAGCTAAAATTCCTCAGACCGAGCAATTCACTATAGACGGCCTGTTGCACATCGGACTGACACTTTTCACGGTCTGGTGCACCATCCACCAGCCCACTAAGTGTTTTTTCTTGCATTCTGTCTCCATTGACTTTAACTTTTAGGAGTACTTTCCTATGACTTAGACAAACACATTTAGAGTATAATCCAATTGACTAAGTCTCATAAAGTTACCTATTTCCCATTCTTCTCCGAGCTTTTTAGTTTCTCCTCAAAAAGAGCCTGAAATGGATTTTTTCTACAAACTGAGTTAGAGAGCAAACCAAAGCACCAAACATGTAGTAAAATATATATGCAACATAGTTGAACACTAAAACCTTGCATAATTAACCTTTTATCATTTTACCCATTTTGTCCTGTTTGAGGTCGATGTTGGACTCCAAACCATCAAGTTAGCTTGACTTGATCTAGATAGCCATCTATGAGTTCCAACACCCTGTAAAGGTCACATAGAACATATCCAAACACAACAACGCCCCAAACTAAAGGTAAAAGTGAACTTAGATCTTTTTGGGTTGCTTCCAAGTTCTAGCTTTGACACTACTCCTCCTTCTAGTGACCATGTTCACTTCTTAAGCTTGATCTAGAGCCTTATGACTTACACCACATAACCATAGGTATTACCTCATTGCTTTTAAGTCATGTCCTTAAGTCATGATCCTTGATGCACCATAGCTCTTCTCAACACGATCAACCTTGACTTTGCAAGTCTTTTTCTTCACTCCTGGCTTTGGGTACCTCAGCCTACTTGACCTTCTCCCATGCACTCGGTACCTCGAAGCTCTTCTAGCCTCCTTCCTTGGCTTGACCAGTTGTCTCCGAGCTACGCACACCGAGTCCCAATTAAGCAATGTCCATCTTACTTGTGATGTCCATTATCAGTAGTCATCTCAGCCTTTGGACCATCAACTTGAACACTTGTGTTGAACCTTGCAAGCTTTGCACTAAGTACCTATTCAATACTTAGCAACACTTGTCAGTCCTTTAATTGGGTTGTTATCCAAACCTCTAAATCCCACAAGAGAGCTTTCACCCGTTCCTAGCACAATTAGGGAATTGGCCGATAGGAAGGCTTTCCACGTTCGCTTAATTAATTATCCCTAACTAGTACCACGTTTGCATGGTATGCCACCCTACTACCTAATCCTATTTACCCCTGGACGAATCTAGAGTAGAAGTTCCATGACCATTTTTTCTCTAAAGAATATGAGTTAGATCTGGTTGATTTAGCAGCTCTACGACAGGGACGGGATGAGCCAATTAATGGTTATTTCTGGAGATTTCGTGACACTAGAGACCAATGTTTCCAAATTCACATTGCAGATAAACAACTAGCGGGGCTAGCTTTTAATGGGATACGTTCATATTTAACAGAAAAATTAAAAGGCATCCAATTCTTTACATTAGCTCAATTACACCAGTGGGCTTTGGCTTGTGAAAGTCAAAGTAAAGATACATCTAAGGTGACTCTTCACAATGTTCACATAGTTGTCTGCGATGAGAGCAGTTCAGATGACGAGTCTCTAGAAATATACGCTGCTGAATTAGTTTGGCCTGCAAAGGCCAAACCGCCCACTTGCTCCTCTTTACAGCCGGTTCAGAAGAACCTGCAGGAAGAAGTTAAGTTTACTTTTAATGTTGCCAAATGTGATAAAATATTACTTAAAAGTGGCAGTATTAAAATAAATCATACTATTCCATCTACTGATGAGCTCAAGCGACGAGCTTATTGTAAGTGGCATAACTCATTTTCTCATGCCACCAATGACTGTAATGTGTTTTGTCGGCAGGTACAATTGGCCATTGATGAGGACCAATTGAATTTCCAAGAGATGCAGGTTGACAAACAATCTTTCTCTGTCAAGGGCATCATCTTTGGTGACCCTCGGGCCCTCGATGAAAACACAAAATTTTGTTCTAGGGAAGTTGTTGTTGAACGGAGCCTAGATGGAGGAGACACATTGAAGATCACCATCAAATCCACCAACGCTGGGTGCAGTCGCAGGCGAGCGACCAAGCTTAGCCCCTATTCTGCGGATCACGGACGATCCAGCTAGACAACGCATACGGTTTGGTACCTCGTCGGACGGTCCGGGTAGCTTGAGCAAACAGTCTAGTGGCGTCTAGAGATAGCAGTGACTATATACCTTCAATTCACGATGACCAATAGGTACGTGGAAGCAAATTTCACCTAAAGCACCTGGTCGACTAATTAAAGCAGACCCCATTTTGATCAATTATTATCCAAGTACATCGACAAAAGGGCCACTTCCCTTGAATGGCTAGCATAACGACATTGTTCACTGGTCATGAGGAGAAAGCCGAGAGAAAATACTTAAAAGTCTCCTAGAGGGGGGTGGATAGGCGGAAAATGAAATTTACAACTTTAAACACACTACAAGCCGGAGTTAGCGTTAGAATAAAATCCGAGTCTGGGAGAGAAGGGAAAACAAATCAACCAAGAAAATAAAGCGGATGACACGGTGATTTGTTTTACCGAGGTTCGGTTCTAAAGAACCTAGTCCCCGTTGAGGTGGTCACAAAGACCGGGTCTCTTTCAACCCTTTCCCTCTCTCAAACGGTCACCTAGACCGAGTGAGCTTTCTTCCTTGATTTCTCGGGTCACTTAGACCCCACAAGGACCACCACACAATTGGTGTCTCTTGCTTCGCTTACAAGGCTTTGAGAATAAGAATGAGAGAAAGAAGAAAGTGTAACACTCGGTTTTAAGAACAAAGCCGGGTGCATCTCATACATGCGCCAAAGAAGACAACATATATAATAACAGAGTGTATAGAGATAAATGTCACAAATCATCAGAGTATTTATTATATAGCGGAAGACTTATTACAAAATAAAGATAAATATAAAACGAACTAAGGATCGTCGGCGCCAATGTCGACTGAGAAACGCCACCTAGATCAAGTCGAATGCCTCAGTGCTAGGCGGCTCCTCTTCGACCACCTGTTCTTCTCCTGTGGGGGGGGGTGTGAGACAGCAAGAGTGAGCTCACATACGTTCATAGCTCAACAAGTCGTGGGGAATAATGTGGCATGAACTCACCAAAGGTGGGAGTTCATGTAGTGTAAGGCTGATCAATGAAATAAAGGCTGAGGCTGAGCATTGCTTTTATAAGTTGGTCAAAATTTTATTAGCAATTACTAAGTGTAAGTAAATACCAAACCTTGATAATAATAAAGAAAAGTAATAGTAAAATAATCCCAAATGCGATGCAAATGTCAAATTGAATTTAAGTTCCATAATTAATCATGTGAGGGTCCGAGCTGCTCATGACCGTGAGCACGGCTAGTATACCAGTTTTACACTCTGCAGAGGTTGCGCATCTTTACCCACAAGTCATGTTACCCATCTGCCAAGAGATGGCCAATCCCATACACCTCTACCGAGGAGGCGAGGCAGGGTAACAGTACGAGGCCTTTACAAAGTTCCACTAGCTTCAGAAATCCCGCTACAGTTTATAGGAAGCTCCAGTGCAGGGTTCTTGCCTGACCGCCATCGCAGCAAAATCAGCCCAAGGACCTCCCTACACTGACCACTCCCCTACTGCCCTTGCCCCTTTCGGGTAAGGAAGACCTCCACTAGCTTTCCTAGTTAATCAGCCAAGGGCGTCCCATTAAACCCTTGTGGTAGCACTGTTTTCCCGGGTGGTCGCTCCATGTTCCAATTAACATAATGATCTTATCATGATCAGTAATAATAAATAGATAATAAAAGTGTGATCATGAATAATGTATCTTCATACCCAAAACCACATAAAGCACAAGCAAGTACTACCCAAAAAGTTCAGTGGTAAACAAGGTATAAAGATAGACAAACTAGGGTAACCTATTGGGTCCCATCAAAATTAACCTATGCAGATCATTATGATTAATTAGAACATGAGTGGGTAAAAAGAAGTGATCAAGGGCACAACTTGCCTTCAATGAGCTCCTGCTCAGCTACCTCTACTTGTTGAACCTCAGTTTCCACAGTGGCTTGCTCGTCTATTCGCATCAACACAATTCATACATAGTATAGCCAAAATCAACATCACACCAAACATGTAAATAAAATATACAGTAAAAATCTACACATTAAAATGAGATCACAGGAACTGGAATCACTAAATTTGGAGTTATAGATTTCAAGTTATGGATTTCCTAATGTTTAATGTGATTAAAATAGGATTAACTGATAAATTAATTTTCTAACAGAGTTCATGTCAAAACAGTGACTCTAAGTGTTAAAGAATAATATTACAAAATTTTAGAAACTGGAATGGCTCAATTTGGACTAAAAATGGAATTTCTATGAATTTTACAAGTTTCTAGATTTGTTTTTGTATTAAAAATGAATTTCTAATATCATTTCTCTATTTTTAATCTACTCTGGACTGGGCGCTAAAATATGAAAAGTGCAGGGGTCTCGGGCGTAAGAACTCCAAGACACAGAGCACAGTCGTTAGGGACGGCGGGTTTGTTTTCCCTAAAACAGAGGGTTCTATTTGCAAAGTCGGCGATCCGAAGGGGTATCAGTGGTTTTCGGCCGTTGGATCACCGCACGACGGCTAAGATTAGAAGGCGGTTTTAAATGAACCGGTATCCATTCCACGCCATCGGATTCGAATCTGACGGTGGTTATTTTATGAAAGCGAGATCGGATCGGGTCCGTCAGATCCCATCCAACGGTAACTAAAAGAACTTGAACCACTCACGGTTTCCGCGCATTGGATCACCATCTAACAGCTCTGGTTTATCACTCGAGTTTCTGATCGCCCCCAAAACGATCCGGTCCGTCCACCCCGGATCCGACCGCCCAGGTATCATCTTCCCCAGTAGAGCCAGCGAGAGACGCATAGACGCGCCTCCGCGGCAGAGCACGCCGACGATCTTCCTCCCCGGCGCACCGACGTTTCCCCGCGGCATAGGGCAGAAGTAAACCCCAATTGGAGCTACGACGAATGCGAGGGGGGGGTTTCTTACCGGAATTTGGGTTGCGCTGAGGCCGGACCACGACGAGGTGCGGCGCCATGGAGTATCGCCCACTCCGGCAAGCGATTCGCGCTTCAATCTCCACCGCCAGGGTCGGTCACTGCCATGGCTGCATTCGGCCCGAGCCAGCGACGCTTCAACGGTACGCACCCCCACCGACGTGACGGCGCAACACCACTGCCCGCGGCGCGGCGTGGTTCCAAGGTGAGGTCTGGGCTTTGGTGGGCAATCGACGGCGTTAGGGCAGAGTATGTCGGTGCATGCGGATGCGAAGAGGGTTACGGTGGTAGAGCGTTTATAGCCCAAGGAGTAGGGCGACCCGGTCTGCAACGACCTCCACCAATTCCCCCGGCGCGCGTCCGCCATTGGCGGCGAGGTGGGTGAGTTTGCGGCTGATGACTCAGCCCTCCGGGTCAGTGGGTAACAAGCGCAAGCGGCTGGCGGCCTAGCCCACGGTCCTGCGTCGGGGTCAGCGGGGAAGTCGGCCAGTGGAAGTTGGCGGACCTGCGGCAGCTGCGCCGCCGATTTCGTGTGGCCGTTAACGCAGGGACGACGGACCTGATGCCCGGGTCCCACCAACCAGTGACAGCGCGGGTGTGAGAACGTGGTCAGGAGGCCGACAAGGCAGGCCCGCGTCGTGTGCGAGAGTGGAGGACTGCCCGCGGGGTCCCACCAGTCAGCGCAAGGGGGAACGGGCCGCGCGAGGTGAGGTTGGGCCGTGCGCGAGTGCAGGCGAAGTGGGCCGAAGGTGTGAGGATCCAGCCCATGCGCAGGTATCTCCTTTCCTTTTTCTTTTATGTTATATTTTCTGTTTTTCTTTTTCTTTGAGTTTGAAATTCAAAGTTCAAAATTCAATTTTGCTCTGTGGTAAATCCTCCTCAATTTAAGAGAATCATGTTGCACATAATATTCTTTCCTTTATTTATAATTTGTATACACATTTTCTTTTCTTTCTCCACTTCTAAATTCTAGATTTTTCTTTTATATTCCACTATGTGACTTTAATATATTTATTTTCACATTATTATTTTTATATGGTCACAATATGCACACAAAATAAAATCCAGCATGATGCATAATTTTAGTGGCATATAGTTTGTATTTATTTGTTTTTATGTGATGTTCTCATGAAACGATAAACATGGACAACACACATATATACAAAGGAATGTCATTTCTCCTTTTAGGATATCCTTCACAAATTACAAGTTGGGTATCACAAATCCTACCCCCCTTAAAAAGAATCTCGTCCTCGAGATTTAGGAAGGACTAGAGAAAAGATGGGGAAAATCTATGCGAAGCTCCTCTTCTCTTTCCCACGTTGCTTCATCTTCACCATGGTGACTCCATTGTACTTTGCACATCTTTATCACCTTATTTCTTGTAACTCGAGTCAATGTATCCAAAATCTTGATCGGGTACTCCGTGTAAGTCAAATCACCTTGAACACTGAGCTCTTCCATGGGTAACTGTTCCTCAGGGACACGGAGACACTTCTTCAGTTGAGACACGTGGAACACATTATGCACATCCGATAGACTTGCAGGTAACTCGAGTTGGTATGCCATCTCCCCAACTCGCCTAAAGATCAAGAATGGTCCAATGTAGCGAGGGGACAATTTGCCCTTAACTTTGAATCTCCTCATTCCACGAAGTGGTGACACCTTGAGGTACACATAATCTCCTTCTTCAAATTCCAGTGGCCTCCTTCTATTATCAGCATAACTCTTTTGCCTGGTTTGAGCCACCCTCAAATTCTCTCGAATTATACGGACTTGTTCTTCTGCTTCTTGAATCAGTTCAGGCCCAAAGAACTGTCTTTCTCCAGTCTGATCCCAATATAAAGGAGTCCTGCACTTCCTCCCATATAAAGCTTCAAAAGGTGACATCTTCAGACTGGCCTGATAACTATTATTATGTGAGAACTCAGCATGCGGTAGACTTTTATCCCCACTTCCTCCGTGCTGAAGGGCTCAAGCTCTCAACATATCTTCCAATACTTGATTAGTCCTTTCAGTCTGTCCATCAGTCTGAGGGTGATAAGCTATACTAAAATTCAACTTTGTACTCATATTCTCATGAAAGCTTCTCCAAAATCTTGAGGTAAACTGTGAACCTCGATCAGACACGATCTTCTTTGGTACACCATGTAAACACACAATCCGAGCCATATATAACTCTGCTAGTTGAGAACCTTTATAAGTAGTCTTGACGGGAATGAAGTGAGCTACTTTAGTCCATCTATCCTCGACCACCCATACAGAATCATATCCTTTCGAGGTGCGAGGCAATCTAGTAATGAAGTCCATATCAATCTCTTCCCACTTCCTCTCGGGTATCTTTAATGGGTACAATAGTCCAGCTGGGCTCTGGTGTTCAGCCTTAACACTTTGACACACATCGCACATAGCCACATGTGCAGCCACATCTCTCTTCAATCCATACCACCAGAACTTCTGCTTCAAATCCTGATACATCTTGGTACTACCAGGATGAATAGAATAATCCAAGTCACAGGCTTCCTTTAAAATAGTCTCATGAAGGCTTTCAATCTTATGGACTCATATCTGATCCTTGAACCATACGGTGCCTTGCGCATCTTCCATGAATTCTGGATCTCGACCTTCAGTAATCAGATCCCTAATCTCTTGTATCTTAGCATTACCAATCTGCCCTTCTGTGGATTTCTTGCTCCAAGGTAGGTTCCAATTCAATAGTAACTCCTTCCGTATGTGTAACAATTCCCAGGTTGAGCCTCTCAAAATCTTTTGCTAATTCATCAGGTAGCTGGACAACGAAAGCGGAGTGAACATGCTCCTTCCGACTCAAGGCATCTGCAACCAAATTTGCCTTGCCAGGGTGATAGTGAATCTCCAAATCATAATCCTTAATGAGCTCCAACCAACGGCGTTGCCTAAGGTTGAGATCCTTCTGAGTGAATATGTACTTCAAACTTTTATGATCCGTGTATACTTGGCACTTAGTTCCCATGATGTAGTGTCTCCAAATCTTAAGTGCATGCACAACGGCAGCCAGTTCCAAGTCATGAGTGGGGTAGTTCAGTTCATGCTTCCGCAACTGATGAGACGCATAGGCAATCACATGTCCTTCTTGCATGAGCACACATCCTAAGCCTTGGCCACATGCATCACAATAAATATCAAATCCTTTCTGTAGGTCCTGGCATAACCAATACTGGTGGCGACATCAATCTTTTCTTCAATTGATCGAAGCTGTCTTGGCACTTCTCGTCCCACTTACATTCTCTTCCTTTCTCCAAAAGCGAAGTCATAGGTTTAGCAATCTTAGAAAATCCTTCAATAAATCTCCGATAATATCCAGCAAGTCCCAAGAAACTCCGAATCTCCGTAACTGTAGTGGGTACTCTCCATTCCATTATCTCCTTAACTTTAGCAGGATCCACCGAAATTCCTCCATTAGAAATAATATGACCAAGAAATGGCACCTCGCCAATCCAAAACTCGCATTTACTGTACTTGGCGTAGAGTTGATTATCTCATCTCTTCTATAGCACCAATCTCAGATGTTCCTCAGGATCACTACCACTCTTGGAATAACTAAGAATATCATTGATGAAAACCACGACGAGTCTGTCCAGATCAAGAACACCTTATTCTTCAGATCCATAAAATAGGCTGGTGCATTAGTTAGTCCAAATGACATAACGGTGAACTCATATAAACCATATCGGGTCGATAAAATCGTCTTAGGAATATCCGAAGGCCAAATCTTCATTTGATGGTAACCCAATCGGAGATCAATCTTCGAGAATACCCTTGCACCTCTCATCCGATTAAATAAATCCTCAATGCGGGGTATAGACACTTGTTCTTCATAGTGACATCATTAAGAGATCTATAATCCACACACATCCGCTGCGATCCATCCTTCTTCTGTACAAACAGAACCGGTGCTCCATAAGGTGAAGAATTCGAACAAATGTACCCAACCTCTTGTAATTCCGTTAACTGCTTCTTCAGTCCCTTTAACTCTTCTTCAGACATCCTGTATGGCCATTTGAACGTAGGGGCAGTCCTAGATAAGAGATTAATGACCAACTCAACTTCCATATCTGGTGGCATCCCTAATAACTTCTCTGGAAAGATATCCGAAAAATCCCTAACTGCACGGATGTTGCCACCCACAAACTTCTCATCTACTAAGAATGCCGCTAGTCTGATGGGGGCAGTTACTGCAACTTCAACTTCAAATCTTTGTTCTTAGGAACTGGTCAGTTCTACGGTTCCCTTAGCACAGTGTATATACTGCCTTTGCCTTGCTTAACCATGACATACCAAGGATCACGTCTATAGTGCTCTCTTCTAACACTATAGGGGTAGCCCATCTGGGTTAGAAATACAGGGTACGAAAGAAAGGATTGTAGACAAGGCGAGTAATTACGAGAAAAGTTACTGTGGGGGATTTATTAGCTAAGTAGCTTAGTGTGTCACCAACTAAAGCTAATACATTACCTTATAGTGGTACATGCTAAGATGCCCAACTATAATGTTTCAATCAATCAAAGAAGCAAATCAAGCATTCATCATCAGAACAATCAACCAACATTTTTAATAGAGAAAATAGTTTTAGTTTTATCTTAGGTCTCCTATTCTTAAAAAGTTCATAAATGTAGGATTCCAAGGTGTGAAATCCATCTTGTCTTAGAGTTGAAAAGATAAGAGTAATCAAAGAATGACACCAAAAGGTGAGACAGGATCAACATAAGGTAAGTAGGTAAGGGTTGTCCATTTCTATCTAGGTTTCGTCCTACAGTCAACATTTCCTCTGATACCACTTCTGTAACACCCGGTTTTAAGGAACAAAGCCGGGTGCATCTCATACATGCGCCAAAGAAGACAACATATATAATAACAGAGTGTATAGAGATAAATGTCACAAAACATCAGAGTATTTATTACATAGCGGAAGACTTATTACAAAATAAAGATAAATATAAAACGAACTAAGGATCGTCGGCGCCAATGTCGACTGAGAAATGCCACCTAGATCAAGTCGAATGCCTCAGTGCTAGGCGGCTCCTCTTCAACCACCTGTTCTTCTCCTGTGGGGGGGGGGTGTGAGACAGCAAGAGTGAGCTCACATACGTTCATAGCTCAACAAGTCGTGGGGAATAATGTGGCATGAACTCACCAAAGGTGGGAGTTCACGTAGTGTAAGGCTGATCAATGAAATAAAGGCTGAGGCTGAGCATTGCTTTTATAAGTTGGTCAAAATTTTATTAGCAATTACTAAGTGTAAGTAAATACCAAACCTTGATAATAATAAAGAAAAGTAATAGTAAAATAATCCCAAATGCGATGCAAATGTCAAATTGAATTTAAGTTCCATAATTAATCATGTGAGGGTCCGAGCTGCTCATGACCGTGAGCACGGCTAGTATACCAGTTTTACACTCTGTAGAGGTTGCGCATCTTTACCCACAAGTCATGTTACCCATCTGCCAAGAGATGGCCAATCCCATACACCTTTACCGAGGAGGCGAGGCAGGGTAACACTACGAGGCCTTTACAAAGTTCCACTAGCTTCAGAAATCCTGCTACAGTTTATAGGAAGCTCCAGTGCAGGGTTCTTGCCTGACCGCCATCGCAGCAAAATCAGCCTAAGGACCTCCCTACACTGACCACTCCCCTACTGCCCTTGCCCCTTTCGGGTAAGGAAGACCTCCACTAGCTTTCCTAGTTAATCAGCCAAGGGCGTCCCATTAAACCCTTGTGGTAGCACTGTTTTCCCGGGTGGTCGCTCCATGTTCCAATTAACATAATGATCTTATCATGATCAGTAATAATAAATAGATAATAAAAGTGTGATCATGAATAATGTATCTTCATACCCAAAACCACATAAAGCACTAGCAAGTACTACTCAAAAAGTTCAGTGGTAAACAAGGTATAAAGATAGACAAACTAGGGTAACCTATTGGGTCCCATCAAAATTAACCTATGCAGATCATTATGATTAATTAGAACATGAGTGGGTAAAAAGAAGTGATCAAGGGCACAACTTGCCTTCAATGAGCTCCTGCTCAGCTACCTCTACTTGTTGAACCTCAGTTTCCACAGTGGCTTGCTCGTCTATTCGCATCAACACAATTCATACATAGTATAGCCAAAATCAACATCACACCAAACATGTAAATAAAATATACAGTAAAAATCTACACATTAAAATGAGATCACAGGAACTGGAATCACTAAATTTGGAGTTATAGATTTCAAGTTATGGATTTCCTAATGTTTAATGTGATTAAAATAGGATTAACTGATAAATTAATTTTCTAACAGAGTTCATGTCAAAACAGTGACTCTAAGTGTTAAAGAATAATATTACAAAATTTTAGAAACTGGAATGGCTCAATTTGGACTAAAAATGGAATTTCTATGAATTTTACAAGTTTCTAGATTTGTTTTTGTATTAAAAATGAATTTCTAATATCATTTCTCTATTTTTAATCTACTCTGGACTGGGCGCTAAAATATGAAAAGTGCAGGGGTCTCGGGCGTAAGAACTCCAAGACACAGAGCACAGTCGTTAGGGACGGCGGGTTTGTTTTCCCTAAAACAGAGGGTTCTATTTGCAAAGTCGGCGATCCGAAGGGGTATCAGTGGTTTTCGGCCGTTGGATCACCGCGCGACGGCTAAGATTAGAAGGCCGTTTTAAACGAACCGGTATCCATTCCATGCCATCGGATTCGAATCTGACGGTGGTTATTTTATGAAAGCGAGATCGGATCGGGTCCGTCAGATCCCATCCAACGGTAACTAAAAGAACTTGAACCACTCACGGTTTCCGCGCATTGGATCACCATTTAACGGCTCTGGTTTATCACTCGAGTTTCTGATCGCCCCCAAACCGATCCGGTCCATCCACCCCGGATCCGACCGCCCAGGTATCATCTTCCCCAGCAGAGCCAGCGAGAGACGCATAGACGCGCCTCCGCGGCAGAGCACGCCGGCGATCTTCCTCCCCGGCGCACCGACGTTTCCCCGCGGCATAGGGCAGAAGTAAACCCCAATTGGAGCTACGACGAATGCGAGGGGGGTTTCTTACCGGAATTTGGGTTGCGTTGAGGCCGGACCACGACGAGGTGCGGCGCCATGGAGTATCGCCCACTCTGGCAAGCGATTCGCGCTTCAATCTCCACCGCCAGGGTCGGTCACTGCCATGGCTGCATTCGGCCCGAGCCAGCGACGCTTCAACGGTACGCACCCCCACCGATGTGACGGCGCAACACCACTGCCCGCGGCGCGGCGTGGTTCCAAGGTGAGGTCTGGGCTTTGGTGGGCAATCGACGGCGTTAGGGCAGAGTATGTCGGTGCATGCGGATGCGAAGAGGGTTACGGTGGTAGAGCGTTTATAGCCCAAGGAGTAGGGCGACCCGGTCTGCAACGACCTCCACCAATTCCCCCGGCGCGCGTCCGCCATTGGCGGCGAGGTGGGTGAGTTTGCGGCTGATGACTCAGCCCTCCGGGTCAGTGGGTAACAAGCGCAAGCGGCTGGCGGCCTAGCCCACGGTCCTGCGTTGGGGTCAGCGGGGAAGTCGGCCAGTGGAAGTTGGCGGACCTGCGGCAGCTGCGCCGCCAATTTCGTGTGGCCGTTAACGCAGGGACGACGGACCTGATGCCCGGGTCCCACCAACCAGTGACAGCGCGGGTGTGAGAACGTGGTCAGGAGGCTGACAAGGCAGGCCCGCGTCGTGTGCGAGAGTGGAGGACTGCCCGCGGGGTCCCACCAGTCAGCGCAAGGGGGAACGGGCCGCGCGAGGTGAGGTTGGGCCGTGCGCGAGTGCAGGCGAAGTGGGCCGAAGGTGTGAGGATCCAGCCCATGCGCAGGTATCTCCTTTCCTTTTTCTTTTATGTTATATTTTCTGTTTTTCTTTTTCTTTGAGTTTGAAATTCAAAGTTCAAAATTCAATTTTGCTCTGTGGTAAATCCTCCTCAATTTAAGAGAATCATGTTGCACATAATATTCTTTCCTTTATTTATAATTTGTATACACATTTTCTTTTCTTTCTCCACTTCTAAATTCTAGATTTTTCTTTTATATTCCACTATGTGACTTTAATATATTTATTTTCACATTATTATTTTTATATGGTCACAATATGCACACAAAATAAAATCCAGCATGATGCATAATTTTAGTGGCATATAGTTTGTATTTATTTGTTTTTATGTGATGTTCTCATGAAACGATAAACATGGACAACACACATATATACAAAGGAATGTCATTTCTCCTTTTAGGATATCCTTCACAAATTACAAGTTGGGTATCACAGAAAGCCAACCAAGCAACAAGAGCAACAAAGAAACACAAGAACGATCCTCTCACAAGTCCTAAAACACTAGAATTGAATTAGGGACTTTGATCGGATCAGTGACTTTGATTTGTGTCTTGGAGTGTTGCACTTTGCTCTTGTATTGAATGGAGAGTGATGAATGCTTGGATGGTTAGAGTGGAGGTGGTTGGGGGTATTTATAGCCCTCAACCACCAAAACAACTGTTGGGGATGGCTGCTGTCGATGGGCGCACCGGACAGTCCGGTGTGCCACCGGACACTGTCCGGTGCGCCAGCCACGTCACCCAACCGTTAGGGTTCTGACGGTTCGACTATTGGGGCTTTGTCTTCTTGTGGCACCGGACAGTCCGATGCCGCACCGGACAGTCCGGTGCCGCACCGGACAGGTACTATTCACTGTCCGGTGTGCCTCTGGCGGCTCCTCTGACTTCTGCGCGAACTGTCCGCGCACTGTAGCGCTTTGCAAGTGTCCGTTGCAGTCGACCGTTGCGTTGGGAGCCATTGCTCCGCTGGTGCACCGGACAGTCCGGTAGCACACCGGACAGTCCTGTGAATTATAACGGAGTGGCGCTGGAGAAACTCGAAGGTGGATAGTTTAGAGTTGTACGGTCCTGATGCACCGGACACTGTCCGGTGGCACACCGGACAGTCCGGTGCGCCAGACCAAGGCACACTTGGGTTTCTTTGCTCCTTTCTTTTTGAACCCTTTCTTTAATCTTTTTATTGGTTTGTGTTGAACCTTTATGCACTTGTGGAATATAATCTAGAGCAAACTAGTTAGTCCAATTATTTGTGTTGGGCATTCAACCACCAAAATTATTTATAGAAAAAGGTTAAACCCTATTCCCTTTCAATCACCCCGTTTTTGGTGATTGATGCCAACACAAACCAAAGCAAATATATAAGTGCAGAATTGAACTAGTTTGCATAATGTAAGTGCATAGGTTGCTTGGAATCAAACCAACTTATAGTTTCATTAGGTATGCATGGTTTGCTTTCTTTTATTTAACATTTTGGACCACATTTGCACCACTTGTTTTGTTTTTGCAAATTCTTTTTGGAAATTCTTTTCAAAGTCTTTTGCAAATAGTCAAAGGTATATGAGTAGGATTGCAAGAAGCATTTTAAGGATTTGAAATTTTCTCCCCCTGTTTCAAATGTTTTCCTTTGACTTAAACAAAACTCCCACTGAATAAAATTCTCCTCTTAGTTTTCAAGAGGGTTTTAATAGATATCAATTGAAACTTATACTTGGGATGCTTTTTGAAAAATGTATCAATTGAAAATCAACATACCAATTTAAAATATATTAACTAAAAGTTTTCATCATAAGATACCAATTGAAAAGACAAACATAAATCACGGACCTTTTGCTTTGGGCTTAATATATCTCCCCCTTTGGCATTAATCGCCAAAAACGGAGACTTTGAGAGCCCTTTCTCCTCGATTGGTAAATGAAATATGAGTGAAGATTATACCAATTTGGAGAGTGGTGCGGAGTGATGGCGAAGGGTAAATGATACTGATAGAGTGGAGTGGAAGCCTTGTCTTCGCCGAATACTCCATTTCTCTTTTAATCTACGACTTAGCATAGAATTACACTTGAAAACACATTAGTCGTAGACATAAAAGAGATATGATCAAAGGTAAATAAATGAGCTATGTGTGCAATGTTTCAATCAAAGTTTTGAGAATCAAGTATATTTAGCTCATTCCTAAGTTTGCTAAAGGTTTTCTCATCTAATGGTTTGATAAAGATATCGGCTAATTGTTCTTTGGTGCTAACACAAGCTATCTCGATATCCCCCTTTTGTTGGTGATCCCTCAAAAAGTGATACCGAATTTCTATGTGCTTAGTGCGGCTGTGTACAACGGGATTATTTGCCATGCGGATTGCACTCTCATTATCACATAGGAGAGGGACTTTGCTCAATTTGTAGCCATAGTCCCTAAGGGTTTGCCTCATCCAAAGTAATTGCGCACAACAATGACCTGCGGCAATATACTCGGCTTCGGTGGTAGAAAGAGCTACTGAGTTTTGTTTCTTTGAAGCCCAAGACACCAGGGATCTCCCCAGAAACTGACAAGTCCCTGATGTGCTCTTCCTATCAATTTTACACCCTGCCCAATCAGCATCTGAATACCTATTAAATCAAAAGTGGATTCCTTGGGGTACCAAAGTCCAAACTTAGGAGTGTAAACTAAATATCTCATGATTCTTTTCACGGCCCTAAGGTGAACTTCCTTAGGATCGGCTTGGAACCTTGCATACATGCATATGGAAAGCATAATATCCGGTTGAGATGCACATAAATAGAATAAAGATCCTATCATCGACCGGTATACATTTTGATTTACGGATTTACCTCCCGTGTCGAGGTCGAGATGCCCATTAGTTCCCATCAGTGCCTTGATGGGCTTGGCATCCTTCATTCCAAACGTGGTAAGAATGTCTTGAATGTACTTTGTTTGGTTGATGAAGGTGCCGTCTTAGAGTTGCTTCACTTGAAATCCTAAGAAGTACTTCAACTCCCCCATCATAGACATCTCGAATTTCTGTATCATGATCCTACTAAACTCTTCACAAGTAGATTTGTTAGTAGACCCAAATATGATATCATCAACATAAATTTGGCATACAAACAAATCTTTTGCAATAGGTTTAGTAAAGAGAGTAGGATCGGCTTTACTGACTTTGAAGCCATTAGTGATAAGAAAATCTCGCAGGCATTCGTACCATGATCTTGGGACTTCCTTGAGCCCATAAAGCGCCTTTGAGAGTTTATAAACATGGTTAGGGTACTCACTATCTTCAAAGCCGGGAGGTTGCTCAACATAGACCTCTTCCTTGATTGGTCCATTGAGGAAGGCACTTTTCACATCCATTTGGTAAAGCTTAAAGCCATGGTGAGTAGCATAGGCAAGTAATATACGAATTGACTCAAGCCTAGCTGCGGGTGCATAGGTTTCACCAAAATCCAAACCTTCGACTTGTGAATATCCCTTGGCTACAAGTCAGGCTTTGTTCCTTGTCACCACACCATGCTCATCTTGCTTGTTGCAGAATACCCACTTGGTACCTACAACATTTTGATTAGGACGTGGAACTAAATGCCATACCTCATTCCTCATGAAGTTGTTGAGCTCCTCTTGCATTGCCAGCACCCAATCCGAATCTCTTAGTGCATCCTCCACCCTGTATGGCTCAATAGAGGACACAAAAGAGTAATGTTCACAAAAATGAGCGACTCGAGATCGAGTAGTTACCCCCTTATGAATATCACCAAGAATGGAGTTGACGGGGTGATCTCTTTGAATCGCTTGGTGGACTCTTGGGTGTGGCGGTCTTTGACCCTGAATTTTTATCATCTTCCTTGTCCTCATTGACTTGATCTCCCCCTTGATCATTGTCCTCCTCTTAAGGTGGCTCATCCTCTTGATCTTGATCCTCATCTTGAGTTGGTGGAGATGTTTGATTGGAAGATGACAGTTGTTCTTGTGCTTGTGGAGGCTCTTTGAATTCCTTAGGATACACATCCCTAATGGACATGTTCCTTAGTGCGAAGCACGAAGCCTCTTCATCTAGCTCATCAAGATCAACTTGCTCCACTTGGGAGCCATTAGTCTCATCAAACACAATGTCATAAGAAACCTGAACTAATCCAATAGATTTGTTGAAGACTCTATATGCCCTTGTGTTTGAGTCATAACCAAGTAAAAAGCATTCTACAACCTTGTTGGAGACTTGTTCTCAAGTGCTATGAATCAAGAACAAGGCAACACAAAATGTTAAAAGCTAATGCCCTTCGTCCTCCGAAGCATTATTTCACATGGGATGTAATGATCTTTAGATGAAGGTGATGAAGGACATACCTTCGTTATCACAGTGTATATTAATGTAAGAAGAAGCATATGAAATATAAAAGACAACATGAATAATCATATGATGTTATTAATATATTTTTATTGTCATGGATAAACAAAAACGATATTGAATTACATTTATACCTTCGGCTTGACAGAAAGCAAAAGTCCAAGCGTGATGCACGAGTGAGTACAAATTAGCGTGAACAGTACGGAGGTACTGTTCATCTATTTATAGGCACAGGGTGCAGCCTGTGTGGATTTACATTCATGTCCTTTATAAATAGTTATAATCATGACACAGATTATCATGGGTCGATTGGTCTTTTCACCTTTAAGTCGGTGCTACACCTTTTCCCAAAGCGTGTTACTATGCCGAAGCTCCCTAGATGACAGTTTCGGCGCTGCTTCTATGTTGATCTTCCGAAGGTGTTTCTTCTTGCATGACCTTTGGCGATGAAGCAGACCCCCAACAAGCCTTAGGAGCAAATTTAGATTTTCTACCTCTTTTAACAAGAATAAAGCATTTGCTACCAAAGACTCTAAAATATGAAACATTTGGCTTTTTACCGGTGAGGAGTTCGTATGATGTCTTCTTGAGGATACGGTGAAGCTAGAGCCGGTTGATGGAGTAGCAGGGCGGTGTTAATCGCCTCGGCCCAAAACCGGTCCGGAGTCTTGTACTCATCAAGCATGGTTCTCACCATGTCCAGTAGAGTTCTATTCTTCCTCTCCACTACACCATTTTATTGAGGTGTGTAGGGAGAAGAGAACTCATGCTTGATGCCCTCCTCAAGAAAGCCTTCAATTTGGGAGTTCTTGAACTCCGTCCCATTATTGCTTCTTATTTTCTTGATCCTTAATCCGAACTCATTTTGAGCTTGTCTCAAGAATCCCTTTAAGGTCTCTTGGGTTTGAGATTTTTCCTGCAAAAAGAATAACCAAGTGAAGCGAGAATAATCATCCACAATTATAAGACAATACTTACTCCCGCCGATGCTTATGTAAGCGATCGGGCTGAATAAATCTATGTGGAGTAGCTCAAGCGGCCTGTCAGTCGTCATGATGTTCTTGTGTGGATGATGGGTTCCAACTTGCTTCCCTGCTTGACATGTGCTACAAACCCTATCTTTCTCAAAATGAACATTGGTTAGTCCCAAAATTTGCCCTCCCTTTAGAAGCTTGTGAAGATTCTTCATCCCAACATGGGCTAGTCGGCGATGCCAGAGCCAACCCATATTAGTCTTAGCAATTAAGTAAGTATCGAGTTCAGCTCTATTAAAATCAACTAAGTATAGCTGACCCTCTAATACTCCCTTAAATGCTACTGAATCATCACTTCTTCTAAATACAGTAACACCTATATCCGTAAAAAGACAGTTGTAGCCCATTTTACATAATTGAGAAACAGAAAGCAAATTGTAATATAAAGAATCTACAAGAAAAACATTGGAAATGGAATGGTCAGGTGATATAGCAATTTTACCAAGTCCTTTGACCAAACCTTGATTTCCATCCTCGAATGTAATAGCTCTTTGGAGATCTTTGTTTTTCTCGTAGGAGGAGAACATTCTTTTCTCCCCTGTCATGTGGTTTGTGCACCCGATATCAATTATCCAACTTGAGCCCCTGGATGCATAAACCAGCAAAACAATTTAGGTCTTATTCTTAGATACCCAAACGGTCTTGGGTCCTTTCACATTAGAAACAAGCACCTTGGGTTCCCAAACACAAGTCTTGGAGCCCTTGTGTTTGCCCCCAACATATTTGGCAACTACTTTGCCTGATTTGTTAGTTAAAACATAAGATGCATCAAAAGTCTTAAATGAAACATTAGGCTCATTTGATGCAGTAGGAGTTTTCTTTTTAGGCATTTTAATATGTGTAGAATGCCTAGAGCTAGATGCCTCATTTTTATACATAAAAGCATGGTGTGAAACATTATGAGGTTTCCTAGCATGAATTCTCCTAATCTGATGTTCGAGATAACCAACAGGATATAAAATATAGCCCTTGTTATCCTGAACCATGGGAGCCTTGCCCTTAACAAAATTAGACAATCTTTTAGGGGCATTAAGCTTGACATTGCTTCCCTGTTGCAAACCGATGTCATCCTTAATCCTATGGCGTCTCCCATTATAGAGCATGCTTCTAGCAAATTTAAAATTTTCATTTTCTATCTCATGCTCATTGATTTTAATAGTTAATTGAGCTATATGATCATTTTGTTGTTTAATTAAAGCATGGTGATCATGAATAGCATCAATATTAATATCTCTACATCTAGTACAAATAGTAACATGATCAACACTAGATGTAGAGGGTTTGCAAGCTTTCAATTCTTCTATCTTAGCATGTAATATGGTATTCTCATCTCTAAGACAGGAAATAGAATCATTGTAAACATTTAAATCTCTAGCCTTTGAAATTAAACTAGCATTTTCAGTTGTTAGGCTAGAAATTGATTCATTCAACTTATCAATCTTAGCAATTAAACTAGCTTTTTCATTTCTAAGACTGACAATTGAATCATGGCAAACATTTGATTTTTCAATCTTAGCAATTAAATTAACATTCTTAGCTCTAAGGTTGGAAATAGTGTCATGGAAAATGCTAAGCTCCTTAGTCAAAATTTCATTTTTCTCTACTTCCTAAGCATAAGCATTCTTCACCTTAACATGCTTTTTATTTTCCTTAATAAGGAATTCCTCTTGGCTATCCAAGAGTTCATCCTTCTCACGAATAGCACCTATCAATTCATTCAATTTTTCTTTCTATTGCATGTTAAGGTTGGCAAAAAGTGTAAGCAAATTATCTTCATCTTCACTAGAGCTACCCTCATCACTAGATGTTGTATATTTGGTAGAGGCTCTAGATTTTACCTTCTTCCTTTTGCCGTCCTTTGCCATGAGGCACTTGTGGCCGATGTTAGGGAAGAGAAGACCCTTGTTGACATTGATGTTGGCGGCGTCCTCGTCGTCGGAGGAGTCGGTGGAGCTCATGTCGGAGTCCCATTCCCGACACACGTGGGCATCGCTGCCCTTCTTCTTGTAGTACTTCTTCTTTTCCTTCTTCCTCCCCTTCTTGTCGTTGTCCCTGTCACTATCACTAGACATAGGGCATTTAGCGATAAAATGACCGAGCTTACCACATTTGTAGCACACCCTCTTGGAACGGGGTTTGTAGTCTTTCCCCCCTCCTTTGCTTGAGGATTTGATGGAAGCTCTTGATGATGAGCGCCATCTCCTCGTTGTCGAGCTTGGAGGCGTCGATGGGGAGCCTACTTGATGTAGACTCTTCTTTCTTCTCCTCCGTCGCTTTGAGTGCGATGGGTTGCACCTCGGGTGTGGAGGTGCCGCCTTGCTCCAAGTTGACAATTTGTTTGGAGCCTTTGATCATAAGTTCAAAGCTCACAAACTTCCCTATCACCTCCTCGGGAGACATTAGCTTATATCTAGGATCACCACGTATTAATTGAACTTGAGTAGGATTACGAAATACGAGTGATCTAAGAATAACCTTGACCATTTCATGGTCATCCCATTTGGTGCTCCCGAGGTTGCACACTTGGTTCACCATGGTCTTTAGCCGGTTATACATGGCTTGCGGCTCTTCCCCATGGTTGAGAACGAATCGACCGAGCTCTCCCTCGATCATCTCCCTTTTGGTGATCTTGGTCACCTCGTCCCCTTCATGTGCGGTCTTGAGAACGTCCCAAATATCTTTGGCGGTCTCTAACCCATGCACTTTGTTATACTCCTCTCGACTTAAAGAAACGAGGAGAATAGTAGTTGCTTGGGAGTTAAAGTGCCGTATTTGGCGACTTCGTCCGAGTCATAGTCTTTATCCCCCACCTGTCGTACCTGCGCTCCATATTCAACAACATCCTATATGCTTCCGTGGAGTGAGGTCAGATGACCTTTCATTTTAACACTCCACATAGAATAATCTTCACCATCAAAAACTGATGGTTTGCCTAATGGAACGGAAAGTAAAGGAGCACGTTTAGAAATGCGGGGATAGCGTAGGGGAATCTTACTAAACTTCTTGCGCTCATGGCGCTTAGAAGTGACGGACGCGGCGTCGAATCCGGAGGTGGAGGGCGACGAAGAATTGGTCTCATAGTAGACCACTTTCTTCATCTTCTTCTTGTCGCCACTCCGATGTGACTTAACGCAGGGAGGTGATTCCTTTGATGGAGCCTTCCTGTGGCTTGTGCCCGTTTCCATCTCCCTCTTGGCGGATCCTCCCGACATCACTTCGAGTGGTTAGACTCTAATGAAGTATCGAGCTCTGATACCAATTGAAAGTCGCCTAGAGGGGGGGGGGGGTGGATAGGCGAAAACTAAAATTTACAACTTTAAACACACTACAAGCCAGGGTTAGCGTTAGAATAAAATCTGAGTCCGAGAGAGAAGGGAAAACAAATCAACCAAGAAAATAAAGCGGATGATACGGTGATTTGTTTTACCGAGGTTTGATTCTAAAGAACCTAGTCCCAGTTGAGGTGGTCACAAAGACCGAGTCTCTTTCAACCCTTTCCCTCTCTCAAACGGTCACCTAGACCGAGTGAGCTTTCTTCCTTGATTTCTCGAGTCACTTAGACCCCGCAAGGACCACCACAGAATTGGTGTCTCTTGCTTCACTTACAAGGCTTTGAGAATAAGAATGAGAGAAAGAAGAAGCCAACCAAGCAACAAGAGCAACAAAGAAACATAAGAACGATCCTCTCATAAGTCCTAAAACACTATAATTGAATTGGGGACTTTGATCGGTTCGGTGGCTTTGATTTGTGTCTTAGAGTGTTGCACTTTGCTCTTGTATTGAATGGAGAGTGATGAATGCTTGGATGGTTGGAGTGGAGGTGGTTGGGGGGTATTTATAGCCCTCAACCACCAAAACAACCGTTGGGGATGGCTGCTGTCGATGGGCGCACCGGACAGTTCGGTGCGCCACTGGACACTGTCCGGTGCGCCAGCCATATCACCCAACCGTTAGGGTTCTTTTGGTTTCGACCGTTGGGGCTGTGTCTTCTTGTGGCACCGGACAGTCCGGTGCCGCACCGGATAGGTACTGTTCACTGTCCGGTGCGCCTTTGGCGGCTCATCTAACTTCTGCGCGAACTGTCCGCGCACTGTAGCGCTTTGCAGGTGTCCATTGCGCTGGGAGCCGTTGCTCCGCTGGTGCACCGGACAGTCCGGTGAATTATAGCACAGTGGCATTGGAGAAACCCGAAGGTGGCTAGTTCAGAGTTATACGGTCCTGGTGCTCCGGACACTGTCCGGTGGCACACCGGACAGTCCGGTGCGCCAGGCCAGGGCACACTTGGGTTTCTTTGCTCCTTTCTTTTTGAACCCTTTCTTTAATATTTTTATTGGTTTGTGTTGAACCTTTATGCACCTGTGGAATATAATCTAGAGCAAACTAGTTAGTCCAATTATTTTTGTTGGGCATTCAACCACCAAAGTTATTTATAGGAAAAGGTTAAACCCTATTTCCCTTTCAATACTTCACCCAGAGGGAAAGACAGAATAAATTGCCTCAAAAAACTATTCAGTTAATCCCAAACACATCAGCATGGACACATCCAACTCAATTTCCACCCATGTACCCACCAGTTTATCCCACCTGCCTATGCATATCCAGTTCCATCATATATGCCAAACCAAATGTAGGGACCACCTATGATACATAAACCATATCCATATGGGATGCCACAACAACCGACCTTAGGGCACCCCAAACTTATGTATTTGACAAGCTAAGACCACCAGTATAAGACCAATTGAGTGTTCCTCAATCCGGTCATCAGACACATTTCCAGCAAGACTGCCAAAATCCTCAGCCACAAAGGTCGACCAATCTGGTAGGGGGCATAGGGAGAAAACTCCCACATATGTTATGCTAGAATCAACTTGTCACACCCGGTTTTAGAAGGCAAACCGAATACGAACCATGTACGTGCCAGGATCAGCAATTCACGTACACAGCAGTTACATAACCGTTATGTCACACCCGGTTTTAGAAGGCAAACCAAGTGCGAACCATGTACGTGCCAGGATCAGCAATTCACGTACACAATAGTTACATAACTGAACATCATCACACAGTGCTTGAATAATAACATAAAAGATAGTAATAGTCGATTACATCATGATGTCTGGGACATCCACATAGTCATTAACAATTATCAAAGTGCGGAAATGAAGCGTAGATAAACGCGGCCTTCACAGACAGCCGACTGGGGTTTGTCGCTAACCCACGCCTAGAACTCATCGTACTCTTGGAACTCCTACTCCACGGCTTCATCTTCTCCTGAGCAGTGGTTGCAACGTGGATAACCTAGGGGGTTTGGTGTGTAAAGCAAGGGTGAGTACACATCAACATACTCAACAATTGCCTCGTTTTGGCTGAAGTGGACTAGCTTTATGTGGGGTTAAAGTCAAGCAGTTGCTTTTAGTTGGTCAGGTTATTATTACTAGTATAGAGCCAGGTTTTAGCATTAACCCAAGTTGTTAACCCAAAAGTACCCTTTCCAAACGGAAAGAATACCATAAAACATTACCATAAGCATAATCAAAACCATCATCCTCGTCATCGCCTGTAAACCAAACATCTCTGATCAAAGTGTCTCTAATCAATGGAGCTCCCTTGGCCGCTCATAACCGCGAACATGGCTGATATATTAGTTTCATAACACTCTGCAGAGGTTGCGCACTTTATCCACAAGCCGTGATTCCCTTTTTCCTCGGGCCGATCAAACCCTTAAACACTACCAAGGTGAATAGGTAGGGTTTCACTACGTAGCCTTTACAAAGATTCCCTGAGGTTGTAGCCGCCTGTTAGGTTTCGTAAATGTACCACACTCATCCCTAAGGGGCAATCCACCCTCGGCAGAGCGAGCTGCATACACCGAGCCCAATTGACAGCACGACGGTGAAGCGAACTACACCTCAGTTCCTCTAATTATTCAGCTAAGGGCGTCCCATACCACCCTCATGGTTGCACTGTTTTCCCGGGTGGTCATCCAACGAACCAGTCCTTACGGAGAGGCACTCGAGAAACTGCTCGAGTCCCCTTAAATGCCACAAGTATATCATCATAATCGAAAGGGAAAACAGCGCATCATAAATAATCTCATCATATTCATTGATTAATGTGAGGCTCTAGCATAAAGCTAAACCAAAATAACCCAACCCATATAGGTAAACAAGGACAAAATAAACAAAAACTAGTCAATCCTTAGGTATAAATTGTGTAAATGTGGAGAGTGAATTATAAAATGAGTAGGACATAGATGGGTCAAGGGATACTTGCTTTCACCAACCAGCTGCTGCTCAGGGTCTTCACCTGTAACTCCTTCAGACTCCGCCAACTGACCGTTATCTATACGAGTTGAAACATACATTTCACAAATTTAATATAAAAAGAACAGTACACTATGCAGTAAAATATAATAAATAAGCAGACGCTCGGTGCAGGGCTCGCACCTACGACTAAACGAGAAAGAGAAAACAACGGTCGAGGCTACGGTCGAAAAGCGAACACGTTAAACGGTTATAGATTAAAGTAGTCGTCTAAACATAATCGTATTAATTTGACAATCACGTTATTCATAGAATAAGGTTACGCTACACGTTTATTTATTATAAATAATTCAAGGTAAATTTAAAAGGATTGTCGCGTGGCGAAACGCACGACGGCACACGTGAACTAAACTAAAAACTGGGACGAGTTGTCGCGCGACGAAGCGCGTGACAGCACGCACGATTTAAGCTGAAAATAAAATGAGTCATCACGCGGTGAAGCGTGCGACGCAACACTTAGACTAAACTTGAGATTAAACGAAACGCACGACAAGCGTATGTCACTTAAACTGAATTTAAAATAAAATGTCGCGCGACTAAACTCGGGACGTCACACATCAAATAATCTAAATTTAAAATGAATCATCGCGCGACGAAGCACGCGATGCAGCACACTAGTAAATCTGAATTTAAAATAAAATTGTCGTGCAACGATGTGCATGACGCAACACACTAATTAAACTAAATTAAAATTAAACAAACTGAATTTTAAATGCTACGCGCGTGGGAACAGGACTGCGTGGGCGCCAAGAGCATGTGGCTAGGGAGCGGTGCGGCCAGGGGCGCGCTGCCAAGGACAGCGCGACCGGGGATAGCGCGGCTAGGGGGTGCAGGCCAGGGGCGGCGCGACCGAGGCCGAGCGCGGCCGGGAGCGAGCGCGCCGAAGAGGGGCGCGACCAAGGGCGAGCGCGGCCGGGGGCTGGCGAGCCGGGGAGGGGTGTGGGCCAGGGGTGGCGCGGCCGGGGGCCGAGCGCACCGGGGAGGGGTTTGGGGGCGCCAGGGGCGCGTGGGACCACGCCGGGCCGGACCGGGCCGGGCTGGGTCACAGACTAGGACGGAAGCCCACAACAGACGGCCACTGATCGGAGTCCAATTGCGAATCAAAATCCGAAACGAGACGAGACAGACGCGCGATTAAACATAACATCAGACAACAGAAAAATGCTCCGGCATGATGCAATACCCATGTCAACTTAGGTTTTTGTTTACACGCGAGACGGACACCAGTCGTTATACTACTTTGAAAATGGGAAGAAGGAGCGAAACGGGAAGAGAAAAGAGAGTAACACCTGAATTTGGTGAGTATCGAAGAAGAAAATTTCTACCCTAAATTCAGGGCGTTATACAACTACCAGTTCAAAACAAATTAAAAGAACAACCGGTGATGTTATTAAAATAGGCACATATGATGCTATTATAAATAGCAATAATGAGGTGCCAATGATCTTCAGTGAGTCGGCCAAAACAAATGGGGAAAAGGATAAAATTGCTATGACTAATAACAAAATGTCTAAGCCTAAGTACTCCATATGCCCCGATGGTGCTGAAAGAGAAATAGGGTTTAACCTTTTCCTATAAATAATTTTGGTGGTTGAATGCCCAACACAAATAATTGGACTAACTAGTTTGCTCTAGATTATATTCCACAGGTGCATAAAGGTTCAACACAAACCAATAAAAAGATTAAAGAAAGGGTTCAAAAAGAAAGGAGCAAAGAAACCCAAGTGTGCCCTGGTCTGGCGCACCAGACTGTCCAGTGTGCGACCGGACAGTGTCCGGTGCACCAGGGCCGTACAACTCCAAACTCTTCACCTTCGGGTTTCTCAGGCGTCGCTCCGCTATAATTCACCGGATTGTCCGGTGTGCCACCGGACTGTCCGGTGTGCCAGCGGAGCAACGACTACCAGCGCAACGGTCGACTGCAACGGACACCTGCAAACGCTACAGTGCGCGAACAGTTCGCGTAGAAGTTAGAGCAGCTGTCAGAGGCGCACCGGACGTGAACAGTACATGTCCGGTGCGGCACCGGACTGTCTGGTGCCACTAGAAGACAAAGCTCCAACGGTCGAACCCTAACGGTTGGGTGACGTGACTGGCGCACCGGACTGTCCGGTGCGCCCATCGACAGCAGCCACCCCCAACGGTTGTTTTGGTGGTCGAGGGCTATAAATACCCCCCAACCACCTCCACTCCAACCATCTAAGCATTCAACACATTGCATTCAATACAAGAGCAATAGACTCCACTTCAAAGACATAATTCAAGTGATCGATCCACTCAAAGTTCTCGATTCAACTCTAGCGCATTAGAACTTGTGAAAGGATCATTTGTGTTTCTTTGTTGCTCTTGTTTGCTTGGCTTGACTTTCTTTTCTTTCTCACTTCTTAATATCAAGCTTTGTAAGCAAGGCAAGAGACACCAATTGTGTGGTGGTTCCTGCGGGGTCTAAGTGACCCGTGAGATTAAGGAAGAAGCCTCACTCGGTCTAGGTGACCGTTTGAGAGAGGGAAAGGGTTGAAAGAGACCCGGTCTTTGTGACCACCTCAACGGGGACTAGGTTCTTTAGAACCGAACCTCGGTAAAACAAATCATCGTGTCATCCGCTTTATTTCTTGGTTGATTTGTTTCCCCCCTCTCTCCTAGACTTAATATTCATTCTAACACTAACCCCAGCTTATAGTGTGTGCTTAAGTTTATAATTTTCAAATTTTGCCTATCCACCCCCCCTCTAGGCGACTTTCAGGTGCCCATCAGGACTAACACATTTTCAAAAGCGCAAGTTGCAGTGCTTAACACCAAAAGAAAATAGAGAAAGAGATACAAAAAGGTATTTAATGACACACATACACATTACCCACCATCATAGAAAAAGGAGACCTAAGTCCACCAAAGTTAACACGAAAGAACAAGTGGTCATGAAAAATCAAGACACAACAACATGTGTAGAGGTCCCTATAGGCCGGATCCAAGGCGGACAGTCCACCGTCGATGTCCGGATCATCCGCGCCCACCAGGAAGCCCCCATGGACGCACCAGTTGCCATGGACCAAGACAACGACGGGGATGACCTGCTGGAGGAAGAGATGGTGGATTACGGGACATCACCAGAGCACTAAGGTATGGAAGTTAATAGCATTACATTTTCAGTTGATCATGATATTATAAAAATAATGAAGCTCTGGTTGCTTAGTTTGATTTTGGTCCAAGAGAAGTGGTCTTCACCAAACCAAAGGAATCAGTCAATCATTTAAATTCGCTCTATTTGTTAAGGAAAATGGACCCCGGGCTATTTGACTAAGTGATTTTGGTGTTTGATGATCAACATAACCTTGTGAACTAATGTGTTTGCTAGTGTTTGTATTTATAGTTCACAGGATACGAAGAGGATTGGACTAAGGCACTGAGGATGCAAAACCTCAATAGAAGACATAAAAGAAGCATAGAAGTCCAAGACTCAAGAAGAAAAGAAGCCCAAGGAAACAACGAAGAAATCCATGAAGAGGGCAGTCAGCCAGTGCACTAGTGGCGCACTAGATAGTGAATAGTACCTGTCCGATGGGACACCAGGTAGTCTATGCAGAGAGGCCCGCAACTAGGCACTCTTGGGCTATAGCACACCAGACAGTCTGGGTAACAGTCGGATCCAACGGTCGACTGCTACAGACCCTACCGGTCGGCTGACGTGGCCAGAGCACCGGACTGTCCGGTGCGCCCGACGATAGAAGCATCAACTTTTCTGTCCAACGGCTAGAATTGTAGAGGAGGCTATAGATACCCCACCAACCGGCCATTTGGAGGTGTGGGAACACAAGCAACATACCAAGGCATACTGTAGACATTTCCAAGTGCTCAAACACCCAAGTGCTTAAGAGGATCACTCAGTGATTAGCGTAGGTGTTTTGGGAAGTGCTTAGATTAGTTAGACCCCATTAATGCTTGCTCTAGGTGAATCCTAGTTAGTTGAGTGAGTTTAGAAAAACCACATAACCCCTCAGCTCTTGCGCAAGGAGTTGTAATTGTACCGGGTGGGAAGAGAGTCTTGTGAGAACGTGACAACCATGTTTGTGTCACGGCCTCCACCGTGTACCGGAGAGAACAAGGCCCGTGGCGTTTCGGCTGGAAGCTCGATAGTGAACACGACGGGGAGCGTCAGAGAGAAGCTAGAAGCGGAGCACCACTTGCACGTGGAGAAGGCCCATGGCTCTCTATGGAGTTACTCAACCGTGGTGCTTGGCCCTCGCGTGGGCTTCCCTTTGCGTAGGGGCACCAACAAGGATTAGTCGGGACCTTGCGTGGTTTCAGATACCTCGGTAAAAATATCGGCGTCATCCACGAGAGTTTGCATCTCTACCTTGCTCTTTACCTTCGCATTTACATTAAGTATTTAAGTTTCAATCTTGCATTTCTAGTTAGATCATTTAGATTGAAACTTAGCCTTTGCGGTAGAGATAGCAACACTTAGACAAAACCTAGTTTGCACATTCTAGATTAATTATTTGCATAGGTTTTACTCTAGGGATTTATTTGTGGCCTAGTTTAGAAAGATAGTTTTTAGAAGTCCCAATTCACCCCCTCTTAGGTGTCACTGTTTCCTTCAATTGGTATCAGAGCATGGTTTGGCTCATTTAAAACATTTTAGCTTCACTACTAATTGAGCCGACGCTTTTTAGAGGAAGGTGATGGATACCCATACGCCACCACACTTCAATGGCACTAACTTCCAATATTATAGTTCCAGAATGTCTTGTTACCTAGAAGGTGTTGATCTAGGCGTTTGGAGAGTCACTCATGACGGGATGAAACCCCCTAAAAATACCGAGAAGCTCACCACGAGTGAAGAAAAAGAAATTCATTTGAATGCTAGAGCAAAAAATTGCTTGTATGAATCTCTTAGCATGGAAATTTTCAATCAAGTTTTTACATTAAAAACTGCTAATGAGATTTGGCTAAAATTGCATGAGCTCCATGACGACACATTCAATGTCCGTGAATAAAAACATTGCCTAGTTCTAAATGAGTACAATTCTTTTGCCATGAAAGATAATGAGCTTCTTAGAGACATGTATTCTCATTTAAATGTAATCATCAATGAGCTCAATTTTATAGGCATTAATAAGCCAGATGATGCGGACATTGTGACGAAGATCATCTTAGTACTACCACAACAAAAATATTAGAGCATCATCACTATTATTCACAACATGGAGGACTTGAGTCAAATGATTCCGACCATTGTGACTGGAAAAATTACGGCATTTGAAATGTCGCGAAAAATAGGTCAACAAGAGGAGCCAACTTCTTCAAGACCATATGCTTTTGCATGTGATGAAAATAATAAGGGAAAGAAGAAGGCTCCCACTCCAAGCTCCTCAAGTGAAGAAGAGGAAGAAGAAGAAAGTAATGATGATGAAGATAATCAACCATCAACATCATTCTATGAGGACAAAGAAACAATCCGGCGCGCCGGAAAGGTAATGGGGATTATCTATAAAATTAATCTAATGGGTGTGCCTCTGCAGGTTGAGGATCTTCTCTTTAACATTGACAGGAAAAAGCAAAGAAAGAAAGGATGCTTCGCATGCGGGGAAAATGGCCACTTCAGGGACAACTGTCCAAATATGGCCGAACCCACAAAGAGGAGGAGCAAAGGCAAGGCAATTACAAGTGTCAAGACTTGGGATGACTCTTCAAGCGAAGAGGAACCTCCAAGGACACATGGCCACCGGTCCTCATCACGCTCATTACAATCATCACACAAGTGCCTTATGGCAAGAGGTAAAATGAATATTCCATCCTCTAGTGATGATAGCAGTAGTGATGATGGTGAAGGAGGGAAAGCCCTCCTTAGATGATCTTGCGGAAGCCGTTATTTTTTTTTGAGGATGTACGCACTAAACAAAAGGCTCAACTTAAAACTTTGAAAAATAAGTTAATTATCTCTCAAGATGATTAAAAATGTTTCCTAGAAAAAATTGAAACATTTACAAATTTAAACTGTGAGCTAACAACTAAAATTGAGCAAGTCTAATGCTCCATCCTCAACTACCAATGATAGCCTTATAAAAAAGAATGAAAAACTTAAGGCTAATTTAGCTAGCTCTCAAGAAGCCATTGAAAACTTGCTAGAGAAAATGGAGATTCTTAGCATACATAATAATGAGCTAACTAGCAAGCTAGAGAGCATAGGTAGCACCCTAGGAGCATCTTTAATTAAAATTCCTAAAATTATTAAGAAAGATGCTTCTACTTCTTTCTTTGATTTAATTGATGATTCTAATACCTGCAATCAAGTTCTTGTTAAGAATGTTGTTTTAGAAACATGTTTGGATGAGATTGCAATGGAGAATGAGCAATTAAAGCAAGAGCTGGCTCGCCTTGGCAAGGTCTTGTATGACAAGAAAGGCAAAGCCAAACAAATCCAACCTCCTCAGAATAACACCACTGTGAGAGTGAACAAGCTTGTGGAGGGAGAAACTATGATTTGTAGGCTATGCCACAAGGAAGGCCACAAGTCTTTCCAATGCAAGGTGAAGATCGGGGATAAGCAAAAGCAAAAGCTCAAGCAAAAGCTAACAAGAAAAATCTCCAACACTTACATCAACAAGCTGGACAAAAAGGCTACTACACCATATTTAATCAAGAAGAAAAAGAATGGAAAGGTCATAGCAATTAAGGCCAACAAGCAAGCTAACAAAGGAAAGGGGGCCAAACGCATCTCGGTGCCAAAGGAAATTATTTCAACCATGAAATGCATCAAGAAGGTTTGGATACCAAGAGGGAAGTGAATAGTCTGAAGGACAACAGGGAATTTGGAGACTTCAAAATTGGGATGTATATCATGGGATGCATCATATTGAATCAAATCTATTGCCAAGTGGGTTAGTGAATACTTTGGACCCAAATTACCCACCCATGACTAAGGTAACTAGATTTATGATATTTCTTCTTTAGATATGAAAGGGAAATGTGCCCTTGGGCCATTTCTAAGTATTTTGGTGATTGAGTGCCAACACAAGTGCTTAAGTGAAAATCTATGCCAATTGATGGACAAAGTGCAAATCAAGTCTAAAGGTATGTTTCTAGACTTAGTACATTGTTTTTAGAACTAATGTATTGTGTCTAAGTGCTGGAAACAGGAGAAATCGAATTGGAAAAGAGATGGCTTTGTTCAGCCAAAGACAGCTCGGTCTGGGTGCACCGGACTGTCCGGTGGTGCACCGGACAGTGTCCGGTGCTGTCCGGTGCGCCAGGCTGGCTCTGGTGAACTTGCTGTTCTCGAGACTTCGACGGCGGTGTACGGCTATAAATCACCGGACTGTCCGGTGGTGCACCGGACTGTCCGGTGAGCCATTCACAGGCGAACTCATCGCTCTCGGAAGATGATTAACGGCGTACGGCTATAATTCACCGGACTATCCGGTGGTGCACCGGACTATCCGGTGAGCCAACGGTCAGCCGGGCCAACGGTCGGCCGAGGATTCCGCGCGTGACGCGTGGCCGAGCTAACGGTCACAAGGGGGCACCGGACTGTCCGGTGTGCACCGGACAGTGTCCGGTGCGCCAACGGCTCTAAATCTGCAACGGTCGGCTTCGCCAAAGAAGGAAAGAAATCCGCACCAGACAGTGTCCGGTGGTGCACCGGACTGTCCGGTGCGCCAGGCGACTGAAGGCAAGAATTGCCTTCCTGGAATGCTCTCAACGGCTCGTAGCTGCCTTGGGGCTATAAAAGGGACCCCTAGGCGCATGGAGGAGCACACCAAGCATTCTCTAAGCATTCCTAAGCACCAAGACTTCAATTCCGCGCATTTGATTCTTTGTGATAGCATCTAGAGCTCTATTTGAGTTGTGAACTCGTCGGGTTGTGTTGTGAGCTCTTTTTGCGACTTGTGTGCGTGTTGTCGCTCTGATTTTGTGTCTTGTGTGCGTTGCTCATCCCTCCCTTACTCCATGCTTCTTTGTGAACATCAAAGTGTAAGGGCGAGAGGCTCCAAGTTGTGGAGATTCCTCGCAAGCGGGATATAGTAAAGCAAAGCAAAACACCATGGTATTCAAGTGGGTCTTTGGACCGCTTGAGAGGGGTTGATTGCAACCCTCGTCCGTTGGGACGCCACAACGTGGAGTAGGCAAGTTTTGTACTTGATCGAACCACGGGATAAACCACTGTGTCTATCTGTGTTGATCCTCTTATGGTTGTTTTGCAAGAACTCCTCTCTAGCCACTTGGCCTTATTGTGCTAACACTTAATCAACTTTTTGTGGCTTTAAGTTTAAGTTTTTACAGGATCACCTATTCACCCCCCCCTCTAGGTGCTCTCAATTGGTATCAGAGCCGTTCTCTTCACAAAGGGACTAATCGCCCGAAGAGATGGATCCTAAGGGCAAGGGGATTGTGATCAATGATAAGGAGAAGGAGTCCTTCGTCAACGAGCCGAAAGACGACAAGCCTACCGACTCGGGCTTGGGCTACAAACGAAAAGATGGGAAGAAGAAGAAGACGAGGCGCATCAAGGAGATAATCTACTACGACAGCGACAAATCTTCCTCTTCCCAAAAGGATGACGACAACAACTACGAGAAAAGAAAGACGGTCAATTCAAACTTCTCTTTCGATTATTCTCGTATTCCGCATAGTTCAAATACACATTTGCTTTCCATTCCTCTTGGCAAACCTTCACACTTTGATGGGGAGGACTACGGATTTTGGAGTCACAAAATGCGTAGTCACTTGTTCTCTCTCCATCCAAGCATATGGGAGATTGTAGAGAGTGGAATGAAATTTGATAGCTCGAATAGTCCCATGTTTATAAATGAACAAATCCATAAAAATGCACAAGCTACTACTGTCCTTTTAGCATCTTTGTGCAGGGAAGAGTACAATAAGGTGAGCGGCTTGGACAATGCCAAGTAGATCTGGGACACCCTCAGGATCTCACATGAGGGGAACAATGTCACCATGCTCACCAAGATGGAGTTGGTGGAGGGGGAGCTTGGAAGATTCGCAATGATAAGGGGAGAGGAGCCAACCCAAACATACAACCGGCTCAAGACCCTCATCAACAAAATAAGGAGCTACGGAAGCACGCGATGGACGGACCACGACGTCGTTCGCCTAATGCTAAGGTCTTTTACTGTCCTTGATCCACATCTTGTGAACAATATTCGTGAAAATCCTAGGTACACCAAGATGTCGCCCAAAGAAGTTCTTGGGAAGTTCGTAAGCGGGCGAATGATGATCAAGGAGGCGAGATACGTGGATGATGCACTAAATGGCCCAATCCATGAGCCTCAAACCATCGCCCTCAAAGCAACGAGAAGCAAGGAGACGCTACCTAACAAGGTGGCGCAAGTTGAGGCGGCGGGACTAAATGAGGAAAATATAGCCCTCATCATCAAGCGCTTCAAGACGGCGCTAAAGGGCTGCAAGGCGCATCCCAAGAAGAACAAGACGAAGGGAAAACGCTCCTGCTTCAAGCGCGGTAAGATTGGTCATTTTATCGCTAATTGTCCCGATAATCGTGGTGACCAGGAACAAGAGAAGAAAGGGGAAAAGAAGAAGTACAAGAAGGCTAAGGGCGAGGCACATCTTGGCAAGGAGTGGGACTCGGATTGCTCTTCATCCGACGATGAAGGACTTGCCGCCTCAGCCTTCAACAAATCATCCCTCTTCCCCAACGAGCGTCACACATGCCTCATGGCGAAGGAGAAAAAGGTATGTACTTGAAACAATACCACTTATGCTTCTTCAAGTGATGATGAGTCTAGTGATGATGATGAAATAGATTACTCTAGTTTGTTCAAGGGATTGGATAGAACTAAAATAGATAAGATTAATGAATTGATTGATGCCTTGAATGAAAAGGATAGACTTTTAGAAAAACAAGAGGATCTTTTGTATGAAGAACATGATAAATTTGTAGAGGCACAAAAATCTCATGCTTTAGAAGTTAAAAGGAATGAAATGCTTTCTTGTGAACTATCTACTTGCCATGAGACAATTTCTAGTTTAAAAGATGTTAACAATGATTTAAATGCTAAACTAGAAGTAGCAAATAGATCTAACTCTTGTGTAGAACATGTTGTGATTTGCACTAGGTTTAAAGATTTTAATGTTGATGCTTGTAGTGAACACCTAGTGTCTATTGTAAAGTTAAATGATGAAGTGGCTAGTCTTAATGCCCAACTTAAGACTAGCAAAAATGAATTTGATAAACTAAAATTTGCGAGGGATGCCTACACAATTGGTAGACACCCCTCAATTAAGGATGGGCTTGGCTTCAAGAGGGAAGCCAAGAACTTAACTAGTCATAAAGCTTCCATTCCCGTCAAGGAGAAAGGGAAGGCCTCTATGACTAATAGTGTTCAAAAGAACCATGCTTTCATTTATGGTGATAGAAAATTTTCTAAAAATGCGTATAGGACCTGTGCTTATGATTCATATGCTATGACTGCTTCTAGTTCCCATGTTGTGCATGGTAGAGATATGCCTAGGAAAATTATTCATCATGTGCCTAGAAAGAATATTGTTCATGTTTCTAGGAAAGTAATTAATGAACCTTCTACAATTTTTCATACTTGCAATGCTTCCTTTGCTATTTGTAGAAAGGATAAGAAGGTAATTGCTAGGAAATTAGGGGCAAGATGCAAGGGAGATAAAACTTGCATTTGGGTCCCTAAGACTATTGTGACTAACCTTGTAGGACCCAACAAGAGTTGGGTACCTAAAACCCAAGCCTAAATTTGCCTTGCAGGTTTATGCATCCGGGGGTTCAAGCTGGATTATCGACAGTGGATGCACAAACCACATGACGGGGGAGAAGAAGATGTTCACCTCCTACGTCAAGAACAAGGATTCCCAAGATTCAATCATATTCGGTGATGGGAACCAAGGCAAGGTGAAAGGGTTAGGGAAGATTGCTATTTCATCCGAGCACTCTATTTCTAATGTGTTTTTAGTTGAGTCTCTTGGATATAATTTGTTATCCGTTAGTCAATTATGCAATATGGGATATAATTGTTTATTCACAAATGTAGATGTGTTTGTCTTTAGAAGGTGTGATGGTTCACTAGCTTTTAAGGGTGTACTAGACGACAAACTTTATTTAGTTGATTTTGCAAAAGAGGAGGCCGGTCTAGATGCATGCTTAATTGCTAAGACTAGCATGGGCTGGCTGTGGCATCGCCGCTTAGCACATGTGGGGATGAAGAACCTTCACAAGCTTCTAAAGGGAGAACACGTGATAGGTCTAACTAATGTTGTAACACCCCTGGTGTTACTGTAACTAAAACTTGAGCATGACATCATAAACATTGGTATTGCATATGTTTGACATACCTAGAGTGCATTTACTAGGTAAAAATTTCAAACAAGTGTATTGTTTTTGATATTTTGTAAATAGACCACTGGTTAAGGAACTTGACCCTGAATAGAGATTAATGGGGTAAAACTTAACCCAAGATGAGAAAACCTAAAGGCTTTAGGGGAAAGAGTTATAAATGTCCCCAAAAACAAAGTTGAGTCACATTTATACCCCTGGATACCAACAATCTCAAATAGAACCCTGGAAAACCCTAAAACCAAACCCTAGGGACCTAAGTGCAAAATTAGTCCACTTTTGGACTAAAGTGCAAAAATCAAGTCAAATAAGTATCTTAAGTTATTTGGGTCACTCATATGTGAATTTGCAATCCAAAACTTAAGATTTGGACTTAAGTGCAAATGTGCCACACTTAACCCTTTTGGGTTAAGTCTGGATTTCAGTGTGGTTCATCCAACTTGAAGCCCTTGTAACTTTTAAATCAGAGGGTTTTTGCCCTAGGTCACCACATCAAAATTGTAGCCCAATTATAGGAGAACAACTTTGCTTAAGAGTGGGAGCAGAGTTGTTAAGCTAATATTAGAGATAATCCAGCTCAAAGTTTGGCTGTCAGACAATTCCTAGACTGAATCTTCAGTAACAATGAGATAGGACCAACTTTGAGCTCGATTTTGAATGAGATCCAGTGACTTCTTGTGAGAGCATATTGTATCAAAGTTATAGGAGAATTATAGCTCTACAACTTTGCTGCAGAAGGTTGGCAGTGGTTTCACATAAAATTTGGAGAAACTGATGCTTCAAAATGCTATGTCAGTTCATCTGAAAGGAACTCGCCATGGTACAGTGATCTGATAAGGATCAGACTGCTAGCGCTGCTCGCTCGTCGCCGGTGACCTCCCTGCGCTGGGATTCATGCTGCCGCCACCCGGATTCGCGCTGGAGATTAGCGGATAACGTCGCGGGATGGGGGAATGTTCATCGCCGATGAGCTGGACTCCACTCCGGCGATCCCCCTTGCTTTCCCTCTACTCTCCGGCTTGAGTCGATAAACTCGCCGGCGAACCGCCGTTCTCCGGCCTTGCGCCGCGTGTCCCAACCTTGCCATCGCATCGCCGTGACTCCCTCTATCTTCCTGTCGACCATCGGACTTACTGCCACGACATTGCACACGTATTCACCGCACCCGTGTTCGTCTTCACCTCCGGCCGCCGCGTTATTCGCTCAAATTGAGTACCACCGACGAAGCTGCTTATAA
Organism: Zea luxurians; assembly: GCA_029449295.1. Taxonomy (NCBI): domain Eukaryota; kingdom Viridiplantae; phylum Streptophyta; class Magnoliopsida; order Poales; family Poaceae; genus Zea; species Zea luxurians. The sequence continues at coordinate 59,729,734 of JAOPSE010000014.1, forward strand.
ATTGAGCCCGTGACTCGCTTTGCAACATCGTTGCGCACCCCCACGGCTAGTATTGCTCCCAGCCGATCACCAGCAAGCTCCAATTTCATACTTCCCCCAAATCAGTCGAAGAACACCGTGAAACCAAGTCCACCGTGGCCAGCCGATTCTGGTAAAGCTCTGTCCGATTCAAACCTTGTTTAAGTCTTTTCATAGCTCAGTGATACTCGCCAAGCCATCAATTTGAATGTAGATGCCCCCAATCGTCGGGAACACGACGGGCTAGCCACCATGTTCACGGCCCCCGTGGCCAGAGCACATCTCTTGACCATTCGCGCAATTATATTGGGGAAAATGCTTCCCGGGTCACGAATTTGGTTTGGCCTTAGTCTAGGCACCGGTCTTGGAACAATTCGGCCGGTCTGCTCGCTCACCGGAGTTCGTCCTCCGCGCGACGCCGTCGAGGACCCTCCCCTGCAAAGAATTAGAAGTCCGAGGGGTTTTCTAGAAAGCGTCAGTGACTCTGTGAATAGCACTTCGGTTCTGTTTCTGGTTGTTCAGAAAGGCGAGGGCTTTTCTGCAAACCGGACATCACGCGGGCGCGCGCATGCGCTTTCTCCCTCTGAGTTGGGCTACTGGGCTGAAATCAGCCCAGTACTATTCATAGGCTTTTCTTTTTCTTTTTACTCCAGAGTAAAACAATTATAGAAAACAGTAGAAAAATGATAAAATTGTGAAACCAATTTTCCTAGGTTTCTTATTTTCCCTAGAATTTAGTAAAAATAGTTTTGTGATTTTTTTGTTAAATAAGGAATTTTAGGGCATTTAAAGGAGTTAAAAGTATTAGTTATGGATTTTTAGAAAATTATTGGTAAGTCCAAAAATGCCCAAACTTTTTATGGGAACTTAAAACAATATTTAGAAGCCTTGGGTAGGGTTTGAGTTAATTTGGACCATGTTTGATAACTAGAACCCAAAACCACCCCCTGCCCTGTGAACTCCTTTACCGACTCCGGAAACCCTAGGTTCTCGGAGTACCGTGAAGGAAAGTTGTACTCAAGACTTAGATAATAAGTTTATATTATCTTCGCATCCTCATGAGCATCCCATGGCATCCATTCTTATGCATATATATGGTTATGTTAGAACACGAAGAAGAAGAAGTCACTAAAGAGGGGACTCCACCGACCTCAGATCCTCAAGCAGGCAACTGCTTTTATTTCGATATTTGTGGATCCGAGCAGGACTCGCCTGTTAACAAAGGCAAGCCCCGGTGCATTTGCCACCTTCCTTGATGTTTTTAAATCTTTCTCACTTGCTTGATGCATTAGGTGATAGGAGTTGATTGATAAAACAATTCCTGCATTACCTTCCTTGAATTTGATTACCTTCCTTGATCACCCGTTTTACAAAAGATTTTGATGCTTAGCCTTGCTTTAGAAAAACAAAATGTTTTGTTTTCACAAAAGATGATGTGGCAAAAGTGGGTGGGGTGTTTTTGAAAATAAAATTTGATGGTGGATCCATCAGGGCCTTGATGGATTCAACATCTGGAAAAGATGTACCTCTGCTAGGTACCAAACTTTGGGTTTGAAATAATTAAGATGAGACTGGGCGGGTGACTTGCACGAGAAAGGAGTCTCGGTGTAGTGTCTCCATCTGAGTCGATTAAGGACCTTGTCGATGTAGGCTTGTTGATCGAGGACCCTTTAACTGGTCACATGCCTCGTCATGGGTAAGCCTTGCCTCGGGCAGACTAAGGCCGGAATAAGATAACACGAAATGGGCGTGGAGCGGTGGCGAGAGTAGCGTGTACCCTCCGTGGCAAGAGGCCGGACTGTGGTGTATCTGTGCTCTCGGTTTGCGTGAACCTGATCCAGTCTTAAGAACCTCGGTGGCGGGTTGACATATGCAAGGGTTAAGTGCTACATATGTCGTGTGATTGGAGATCCTCAGCTGAGTATAATCGATTCGGATCGCCGTACCTTCGCGGTTATGAAGACTTGGTCACTACCCTACACGTAGCATTCCACTAAAGATGATGGGTATTTGTTAAGAAATTGGCCAGTGCAGGACCAGCGATTGAACTAGGGTAGAAAGAACTCTAGTTGCAGGTAATTGAACTTAACTGGACAAATAAAATTGGATTTTTAAGGATCCACTTTAGTAAGCATTTCTGCAAAACTGAGTCTTTGAGTATTGAGAAGCCTTACCTTGACTCCCTAAAAGCCAGCATACCCTTGAGAGTCTTTTCTTTAGTCGGGTAAGTCTTGCTGAGTAATTCCATACTCAGGGTTTATCCCTTCGTTGTTTTTAGGTGAGGAAGTAGCAGATTTCTGCTGCTTCTGTGCCAAGGTGGTTCCCAAAGAAGAAACACAAGACTGAAGTGTGGGAGGACTTGGTCCTCCATATAGATCTTTTACTTAAATCTTCTCGGGAGGAGTTTTTGCCTCCCTTGGTTTGTATAATATTACTACTCAGCACTCGCTCTTAGTTCTGGTCTGTAATAAAACAACTTGAGCTTGCTTTTAAATAAAGGTGAATTATGTAATCGCTTCCGCAATTCTTTACCTCCGATGTTCTGTAATGTCTGCAAGACGGGTGAATCGTTCCTGGTAAGGTAAGGAAAGATACCGAACTTGTCAAGTAATTCAGGGGCACCTACAGAGTTGTCTGAAGTCCGTTGGACAAGGACAACTGTAGGTGGGCCTAATTACTTGGGGAGGTTCCGTCACAGCTGGTATCGGAGCGTAGCTTTTCTTTGCAGACATTATGAGGCATCTTCAAAAGGATTTTCGAAAGTCTTACCTAAAAATTCTTTTCTCTTCTTACCTAAGTATTCTGAAGAGTCTATCTTAAAGACCAGATAGGAAGAGTGCAATGTATAGAAGGTTGAATCGACTAAGGATGATTTTGTACTTATTCATGCATCATGCTAAGAATTATGCTAATAAATTTTCCCCCTTGGAAAGATGCCGCCACGCACAAGGCTAACGGCACGTAAGTCAACGGGACCAATTGGAGTACCCCGGCATCAACTAGCCCCTCGACACGAAAGCAGCAGCAGCAGAAGTAATGACCCCATAGGAGACTTTGAAGCCCGAGTGAGTCGACTTCAAGCAGAGCTGCAACACAGGACCAATGCTTGGGTCGCAGACGGAGATAGAATCAATGAACTAAGAAGGGACATCCGTCACCTGCAGGATCAGCTTGCTGATCGAGACTTAGTACTTGACTGGGCAGTACAGTCTCATTTGCTGGCATGTGCTAAGGAAGCAAGGGCTCAGGCCCGAATTAAAGAACTTAGCTCAACTGTCGACGACCTGCAGGTCTACTGCAATACGTTGCATGAGGAAGTCCATATACTATACTCACAATTACACCCTAGTGTGCCTGCACACTCTGCTGAGGCGGAAGTCGGACCCTCTCACGTTGCGGGACGCGCGTTGGGTGGGGAGTTAGACCTTTTTGAACCCCCTCCTTCTTTGAGGTTGGTTGACGTCTGGACTCCCACACCTGACGATGAGGCCGCCAAAAGTAACGAAAAGCAGGACTAATGGTGTAATAGAAGTAGAGTAGTGTATTGTAGAATGCACGATTGTATAATAGGTTGAACTTTTGTATAATGGGTAATGTATCCTGTTATGTAATATCGAGTCTGTATCATTACTTTTTATAGTAATGTAAAATGGAAGGTCTCTTTGGCATATTATGTTTATTCAAATGTTTTTGCCTCAGATGCCGACCAGGACTCGCGGACAGGACGCAGCCGGAACTTCTGGGGGTTGGGATGTCACCCCAAATCCACCTTCGGTTCCACCCACGCTAGCCGAGGCGATTGCCGCCTTGGTGAATGCCACCGCAGACAATACCCGCTTCCTTAGGGAAATGGCGGGTCAACAGCAGTTCCAGCAGCAGGCAGGAAGAGGTTTTCAGCAAGGTCCCCGTGAAACCACCTATCTGGACTTCTCCGAAACTCGACCACCTCTATTCACCAAGGCAGAAGACCCGCTAGAAGCCGATGAGTGGATACGAGTTATTGAACAAAAGTTTGGTCTTCTTCGTTGTTCTGAAACGCAGAAGCCATTGTTCGCTGCACAGCAACTACGTGGCCCTGCCAGTACTTGGTGGGGAAATTTTGTGGCTATCCAACCTGACAACCATCAAATCACCTGGGAAGAATTTAAAGCAGCCTTCCGTGAGCACTACATACCGGAAGGGGTGCTGCATATGAAACAAGAGGAATTCATGAAGCTGAAACAAGGAGGAGACACCATCAATCAGTATCTTAACAAGTTTAATCACCTGTCGCAGTATGCCATCGACCAGGTGAATACTGATTTGAAGAAAAAGAACTGTTTTATGAGAGGTCTAAATGACCGGTTGCAGCGAAAGATGGCCACATGTATTGATCTCACATATGGAAAGGCTGTCAGTACAGCCTTATCTGTGGAAGCAAAATACGCAAGTTCTGGGAAGAATAAGGGATTCAGTGGTGAGAGGCCTAATCAGGGCCAGGCGAAGAAGCAACGTTCGTCATCCGGCCTTCTAGCCAAAACCGCACTTTTTCCCGCCCACCAGCATTCCCTTTCAAACAGCCCATTATTATCTGCCCCAACAATACCTCCACTCCCCCAAATCAGCCGGGTGCCCCAGGCACTCGATTCCCTACCTTGCCCAGCTCTTCCACTGGGTGTTTCAATTGTGGCAAGTCAGGACATTTTATCAAAGACTGCCCATACCCCAAGCAAAATCAATCCAATGCTCAGCAAGGAACTGGGAAGTCTCCTCAGCCCAAGGGTAATGCTGTGGGAAGAAATACCAAGAAAACGGGGCGTGTATACTACACTCAAGTGGCCACTACATCGGAAGGAGAGCCGGTGATGATGGGTACGTTTCCCGTGGCCAGTCACCCTGCAATTATTCTTTTTGATTCTGGTGCTTCGCATACCTTCATTAGCAAGAAATTTGTGGAGCAACATCACATTGCATGCCATGAATCAAGAGAGGGATTTAAAATTCATTCACCTGGGGGACACATTTTTACTAGAGAAGTGGCCTATGAAGTGCCAGTAACAATGGCCGGATGGAACTTTCCTGCTAACATGATTGTTCTGAAAGGCCAGGATATAGATGTAATTTTGGGTATGAATTGGTTAACCCAACACAAGGCAATCCTCAACACTGAACTCAGAACCGTCAGGTTGAGCTATAATCAAGAAGAATTTTTTTTGTCTCTCCCCGTAATCAATCCAGCCAAAGCTTCTGGTAGAATATTTGAAGCCATTGTACCGGAAATCAAGGACATTCCGGTAGTATGTGAGTTTCCAGATGTATTTCCGGAAGATTTGCCTGGACTACCCCCTGAAAGAGATGTAGAATTCGTAATTGAGCTAAAGCCCGGTACGGCTCCCATCTCTCGAAGATCGTACCGTATGCCTCCTAATGAGTTGGCGGAATTAAAGATTCAATTACAAGATCTACTGAATAAGGGATTCATCCGGCCAAGCTCGTCCCCATGGGGTTGCCCCGCCATTTTTGTTAAGAAGAAGGATCAAACCTTGCGGATGTGCGTGGATTATCGACCCCTGAATGAGGTCACCATCAAGAATAAGTACCCTCTTCCAAGGATCGACATCTTATTTGATCAACTGACTGGGGCAAGGGTATTTTCTAAAATTGATCTCAGGTCGGGCTATCATCAAATCCGTATTCGGCCCGAGGATATACCGAAGACCGCATTTACTACGCGGTATGGATTGTTTGAATACTTGGTAATGTCTTTCGGGCTCACAAATGCTCCTGCCCACTTCACCTATTTAATGAACTCGGTGTTCATGCCCGAGTTGGACAAGTTCGTGGTGGTCTTCATCGACGATATTTTGATATACTCTAAAAATGAAGAGGAGCATGCTCAGCATCTACGGATTGTATTGACGCGCCTGAGGGAACATCAGCTGTATGCCAAGTTCAGCAAGTGCGCGTTCTGGCTGGAGGAAATTCAATTTTTGGGGCACGTGTTATCAGCTAAAGGAATTGCGGTAGATCCTAGCAAGGTCAAAGATATTCTGGAGTGGAAACCCCCAACCACTGTTCACCAAGTCCGGAGTTTTCTTGGACTAGCTGGATATTATCGCAGATTCATACCCGATTTTTCTAAGCTTGTGAAGCCAATCACAAGTTTATTGAAGAATGATATTAAATTCAATTGGTCTTCTAAGTGTAATGAAGCCTTTGAGCAATTGAAGACATTATTAACCACTGCTCCGGTATTGGCTCAACCGGACATCACTAAGCCTTTTGATGTATATTGTGATGCATCTGGCAGTGGGCTCGGCTGTGTACTGATGCAAGAAGGCCGAGTAATTGCATATGCTTCAAGGCAGTTGCGCCGACATGAGGAGCATTATCCAACTCATGATCTGGAGCTAGCTGCTGTGGTTCATGCCCTGAAAATATGGCGTCACTATCTGCTGGGAAATATCTGTCACATATATACAGATCATAAAAGTTTGAAGTACATCTTTACCCAGTCAGAGTTAAATATGAGGCAAAGACGATGGCTTGAGCTCATTAAAGACTATGAACTAGAGATCCATTATCACCCAGGCAAGGCCAATGTGGTGGCAGATGCATTGAGTCGTAAGACTTCCTGCCACTGTCTTATGGCAAAGACCTCCGAGAACACCTTATGTCAAGAAATGGAGAAGCTAAACCTGGGGATAATCCAGCAAGGGACTCTAAATCAGTTGAGGCTTGAGTCAATCATTCTGCAAAAGATAATTGATGCTCAAAAGGATAATCTGGGTATGAAGCACATACGAGAGAAGATAAGGGCTGGAACAGCCAAATGTTTCAAGGAAGACGATCAAGGTGTGATATGGTTTAAAAACCGCATAGTAGTGCCAAAGAATGAAGAACTCCGTCAGCAAATCTTAGATGAAGCGCATCTTAGTCGCTATTCTATTCATCCGGGAAGCACTAAGATGTATCATGATCTAAAACAGCACTACTGGTGGACGAAGATGAAAATTGAAATTGCACGCTATGTGCCTAAGTGTGACACTTGCAGACATGTCAAGGCCATACACATGAAAACTGCCGGTCCATTGCAGTCATTACCAATACCAACAGGGAAATGGGAAGACATAAGCATGGACTTCATTGTGGGATTGCCCAGGACCACAAAAGGGTATGACTCTATTTGGGTTATCATTGATCGATTTACCAAGATCGCCCACTTCCTCCCTGTCAAGGTAAAATATCACGTCATTACCTATGCGGAGTTGTACATCGCCCGTATTCTCAGTTTGCATGGGGTTCCAAAGACTATAGTGTCGGATCGTGGACCACAATTTGTATCTAAATTTTGGGAAGAACTTCATAAATCCCTGGGTACTAAGTTACTCCACAGTTCGGCCTATCATCCTCAAACCAGTGGACAAACTGAGAGAGTGAACCAAATACTTGAAGATATGCTGCGGGCATGTGTCCTGGATTTCTCACCAAAATGGGATGAATGTTTACCTTTGGCGGAGTTTTCATACAATAATAGTTATCAAGAAAGTATTAGGATGGCACCTTTTGAAGCTTTATATGGACGACGGTGTCGGACTCCGCTAAATTGGTCTGAACCTGGTGAAAGGTGCTTCTTTAGACCTGATCTGGTGAAAGAAGCCGAGAATAAGGTTCAGAAAATTATTCATAATATGAAGAAAGCACAAGCTCGTCAGAAGAGTTATGCAGACACACGGCGAATGCCCTTATATTTCCTGGAAGGAGACTATGTTTACCTGAAAGTCTCACCAATGAAAGGAGTATCGCGTTTTGGGGTTAAAGGGAAGCTTGCACCCAGGTACATTGGTCCATTCCTGGTACTTGAGCAATGTGGACCAGTGGCATACCGACTCCAACTACCCGAAACCTTGTCTGCTGTGCATAATGTGTTCCATGTGTCACAATTGAAAAAGTGTCTTCGGGTTCCCGATCGAACCATTGAAGTGACAGATGTTGTCCTGGAACCAGACTTAACGTACTCGGAACATCCTATTCGAGTTCTGGATCAAAAGGACAGGGTTACCCAGAGAAAGACTCTCAAGTTCTACAAGGTACAATGGAACCAGCATTCTGAGGAAGAGGCTACGTGGGAAACTCAAGACTTCTTGAATAAGAAATTCCCAGGCTTTCTAGCCTCATGTAATTTGTAAAATGTATATAGTTATGGCAATAAAGGAATGAACCCCACACCACTCCTGCCTTGTACCAAAAATAAGGAAATAAAAATGTGACACATTTCCTTTTCCATTACTCACCCTAGGATTTTAAATCTCGGGACGAGATTCTTTTATGGGGGAAAGGATGTAACACCCCTGGTGTTACTGTAACTAAAACTTGAGCATGACATCATAAACATTGGTATTGCATATGTTTGACATACCTAGAGTGCATTTACTAGGTAAAAATTTCAAACAAGTGTATTGTTTTTGATATTTTGTAAATAGACCCCTGGTTAAGGAACTTGACCCTGAATAGAGATTAATGGGGTAAAACTTAACCCAAGATGAGAAAACCTAAAGGCTTTAGGGGAAAGAGTTATAAATGTCCCCAAAAACAAAGTTGAGTCACATTTATACCCCTGGATACCAACAATCTCAAATAGAACCCTGGAAAACCCTAAAACCAAACCCTAGGGACCTAAGTGCAAAATTAGTCCACTTTTGGACTAAAGTGCAAAAATCAAGTCAAATAAGTATCTTAAGTTATTTGGGTCACTCATATGTGAATTTGCAATCCAAAACTTAAGATTTGGACTTAAGTGCAAATGTGCCACACTTAACCCTTTTGGGTTAAGTCTGGATTTCAGTGTGGTTCATCCAACTTGAAGCCCTTGTAACTTTTAAATCAGAGGGTTTTTTCCCTAGGTCACCACATCAAAATTGTAGCCCAATTATAGGAGAACAACTTTGCTTAAGAGTGGGAGCAGAGTTGTTAAGCTAATATTAGAGATAATCCAGCTCAAAGTTTGGCTGTCAGACAATTCCTAGACTGAATCTTCAGTAACAATGAGATAGGACCAACTTTGAGCTCGATTTTGAATGAGATCCAGTGACTTCTTGTGAGAGCATATTGTATCAAAGTTATAGGAGAATTATAGCTCTACAACTTTGCTGCAGAAGGTTGGCAGTGGTTTCACATAAAATTTGGAGAAACTGATGCTTCAAAATGCTATGTCAGTTCATCTGAAAGGAACTCGCCATGGTACAGTGATCTGATAAGGATCAGACTGCTAGCGCTGCTCGCTCGTCGCCGGTGACCTCCCTGCGCTGGGATTCGTGCTGCCGCCACCCGGATTCGCGCTGGAGATTAGCGGATAACGTCGCGGGATGGGGGAATGTTCATCGCCGATGAGCTGGACTCCACTCCGGCGATCCCCCTTGCTTTCCCTCTACTCTCCGGCTTGAGTCGATAAACTCGCCGGCGAACCGCTGTTCTCCGGCCTTGCGCCGCGTGTCCCAACCTTGCCATCGCATCGCCGTGACTCCCTCTATCTTCCTGTTGACCATCGGACTTACTGCCACGACATTGCACACGTATTCACCGCACCCGTGTTCGTCTTCACCTCCGGCCGCCGCGTTATTCGCTCAAATTGAGTACCACCGACGAAGCTGCTTATAAATTGAGCCTGTGACTCGCTTTGCAACATCGTTGCGCACCCCCACGGCTAGTATTGCTCCCAGCCGATCACCAGCAAGCTCCAATTTCATACTTCCCCCAAATCAGTCGAAGAACACCGTGAAACCAAGTCCACTGTGGCCAGCCGATTCTGGTAAAGCTCTGTCCGATTCAAACCTTGTTTAAGTCTTTTCATAGCTCAGTGATACTCGCCAAGCCATCAATTTGAATGTAGATGCCCCCAATCGTCGGGAACACGACGGGCTAGCCACCATGTTCACGGCCCCCGTGGCCAGAGCACATCTCTTGACCATTCGCGCAATTATATTGGGGAAAATGCTTCCCGGGTCACGAATTTGGTTTGGCCTTAGTCTAGGCACCGGTCTTGGAACAATTCGGCCGGTCTGCGTGCTCACCGGAGTTCGTCCTCCGCGCGACGCCGTCGAGGACCCTCCCCTGCAAAGAATTAGAAGTCCGAGGGGTTTTCTGGAAAGCGTCAGTGACTCTGTGAATAGCACTTCGGTTCTGTTTCTGGTTGTTCAGAAAGGCGAGGGCTTTTCTGCAAACCGAACATCGCGCGGGCGCGCGCAGGCGCTTTCTCCCTCTGAGTTGGGCTACTGGGCTGAAATCAGCCCAGTACTATTCATAGGCTTTTCTTTTTCTTTTTACTCCAGAGTAAAACAATTATAGAAAACAGTAGAAAAATGATAAAATTGTGAAACCAATTTTCCTAGGTTTCTTATTTTCCCTAGAATTTAGTAAAAATAGTTTTGTGATTTTTTTGTTAAATAAGGAATTTTAGGGCATTTAAAGGAGTTAAAAGTATTAGTTATGGATTTTTAGAAAATTATTGGTAAGTCCAAAAATGCCCAAACTTTTTATGGGAACTTAAAACAATATTTAGAAGCCTTGGGTAGGGTTTGAGTTAATTTGGACCATGTTTGATAACTAGAACCCAAAACCACCCCCCTGCCCTGTGAACTCCTTTACCGACTCCGGAAACCCTAGGTTCTCGGAGTACCGTGAAGGAAAGTTGTACTCAAGACTTAGATAATAAGTTTATATTATCTTCGCATCCTCATGAGCATCTCATGGCATCCATTCTTATGCATATATATGGTTATGTTAGAACACGAAGAAGAAGAAGAAGTCACTGAAGAGGGGACTCCACCGACCTCAGATCCTCAAGCAGGCAACTGCTTTTATTTCGATATTTGTGGATCCGAGCAGGACTCGCCTGTTAACAAAGGCAAGCCCCGGTGCATTTGCCACCTTCCTTGATGTTTTTAAATCTTTCTCACTTGCTTGATGCATTAGGTGATAGGAGTTGATTGATAAAACAATTCCTGCATTACCTTCCTTGAATTTGATTACCTTCCTTGATCACCCGTTTTACAAAAGATTTTGATGCTTAGCCTTGCTTTAGAAAAACAAAATGTTTTGTTTTCACAAAAGATGATGTGGCAAAAGTGGGTGGGGTGTTTTTGAAAATAAAATTTGATGGTGGATCCATCAGGGCCTTGATGGATTCAACATCTGGAAAAGATGTACCTCTGCCAGGTACCAAACTTTGGGTTTGAAATAATTAAGATGAGACCGGGCGGGTGACTTGCACGAGAAAGGAGTCTCGGTGTAGTGTCTCCGTCTGAGTCGATTAAGGACCTTGTCGATGTAGGCTTGTTGATCGAGGACCCTTTAACTGGTCACATGCCTCGTCATGGGTAAGCCTTGCCTCGGGCAGACTAAGGCCGGAATAAGATAACACGAAATGGGCGTGGAGCGGTGGCGAGAGTAGCGTGTACCCTCCGTGGCAAGAGGCCGGACGGTGGTGTATCTGTGCTCTCGGTTTGCGTGAACCTGATCCGGTCTTAAGAACCTCGATGGCGGGTTGACATATGCAAGGGTTAAGTGCTACATATGTCGTGTGATTGGAGATCCTCAGCTGAGTATAATCAATTCGGATCGCCGTACCTTCGCGGTTATGAAGACTTGGTCACTACCCTACACGTAGCATTCCACTAAAGATGATGGGTATTTGTTAAGAAATTGGCCAGTGCAGGACCAGCGATTGAACTAGGGTAGAAAGAACTCTAGTTGCAGGTAATTGAACTTAACTGGACAAATAAAATTGGATTTTTAAGGATCCACTTTAGTAAGCATTTCTGCAAAACTGAGTCTTTGAGTATTGAGAAGCCTTACCTTGACTCCCTAAAAGCCAGCATACCCTTGAGAGTCTTTTCTTTAGTCGGGTAAGTCTTGCTGAGTAATTCCATACTCAGGGTTTATCCCTTCGTTGTTTTTAGGTGAGGAAGTAGCAGATTTCTGCTGCTTCTGTGCCAAGGTGGTTCCCAAAGAAGAAACACAAGACTGAAGTGCGGGAGGACTTGGTCCTCCATATAGATCTTTTACTTAAATCTTCTCGGGAGGAGTTTTTGCCTCCCTTGGTTTGTATAATATTACTACTCAGCACTCGCTCTTAGTTCTGGTCTGTAATAAAACAACTTGAGCTTGCTTTTAAATAAAGGTGAATTATGTAATCGCTTCCGCAATTCTTTACCTCCGATGTTCTGTAATGTCTGCAAGACGGGTGAATCGTTCCTGGTAAGGTAAGGAAAGATACCGAACTTGTCAAGTAATTCAGGGGCACCTACAGAGTTGTCTAAAGTCCGTTGGACAAGGACAACTGTAGGTGGGCCTAATTACTTGGGGAGGTTCCGTCACAAATGTGCATTTCGAAAAAGATAGACCTTGTGCAGCTTGTTAAGCAGGTAAACAAGTGGGAAGTGCTCATCACATCAAGAACGTGATGACTACGTCGAGACCCCTGGAGCTGCTGCATATGGACCTCTTCGGACCCGTCGCCTACCTAAGCATAGGGGGAAGTAAGTATGGTTTAGTAATTGTTGATGATTTTTCCCGCTTCACTTGGGTATTCTTTTTGTAGGATAAATCTGAAACCCAAGGGACCCTCAAGCGCTTCCTAAGGAGAGCTCAAAATGAGTTTGAGCTCAAGGTGAAGAAGATAAGGAGCGACAATGGGTCCGAGTTCAAGAACCTTCAAGTGGAGGAGTATCTTGAGGAGGAAGGGATAAAGCACGAGTTCTCCGTTCCCTACACACCACAGCAAAATGGTGTTGTAGAGAGGAAGAACAAGACACTCATCGATATGGCGAGGACGATGCATGGAGAGTTCAAGACTCCCGAGTGCTTTTGGTCGGAAGCCGTGAACACGGCTTGTCACGCCATCAACCGGGTGTATCTTCATCGCCTCCTCAAGAAGACTTCATATGAGCTTCTAACCGGTAACAAACCCAATGTATCTTACTTTCGTGTATTTGGGAGCAAATGTAACATTCTAGTGAAGAAAGGTAGAAATTCTAAGTTTGCTCCCAAAGCTGTAGAAGGGTTTTTGTTAGGTTATGACTCAAATACAAAGGCATATAGGGTCTTCAACAAATCATCAAGTTTGGTTGAAGTCTCTAGCGACGTTGTATTTGATGAGACTAATGGCTCTCCAAGAGAGCAAGTTGTTGATCTTGATGATGTAGATAAAGAAGACGTTCCGACGGCTGCAATACACACCATGGCGATTAGCGATGTGCGACCACAGGAACTCGAGGAGCAAGATCAACCTTCTTCCTCAACAATGGTGCATCCCCCAACTCAAGACGATGGACAGGTTCATCAAGAAGAGGCGTGTGATCAAGGGGGAGCACAAGATGATCATGTGATGGAGGAAGAAGCACAACCGGCACCTCCAACCCAAGTTCGAGCGACAATTCAAAGGAATCATCCCGTCGACCAAATTTTGGGTGACATTAGCAAGGGAGTAACTACTCGTTCAAGATTAGTTAATTTTTGTGAGCATTACTCCTTTGTCTCTTCTATTGAGCCTTTCAGGGTAGAAGAGGCCTTGCTAGATCCGGACTAGGTGTTGGCCATGCAGGAAGAGCTCAATAATTTCAAGAGAAATGAAGTTTGGACACTGGTGCCGCGTCCCAAGCAAAATGTTGTGGGAACTAAGTGGGTGTTCCGCAACAAACAGGACGAGCACGGGGTGGTGACGAGGAACAAGGCTCGACTTGTGGCAAAAGGTTATGCCCAAGTCGCAGGTTTGGACTTTGAGGAGACTTTTGCTCCTGTGGCTAGGCTAGAGTCTATTCGTATATTGCTAGCATATGCCGCTCACCATTCTTTTAGGTTGTTCCAAATGGATGTAAAGAGCGCTTTCCTCAATGGGCCAATCAAGGAGGAGGTGTACGTGGAGCAACCCCCTGGCTTTGAGGATGAACGGTACCCCGACCACGTATGTAAGCTCTCTAAGGCGCTCTATGGACTTAAGCAAGCCCCAAGTGCATGGTATGAATGCCTTAGAGACTTTTTAATTGCTAATGCTTTCAAAGTTGGGAAAGCCGATCCAACTCTTTTCACTAAGACTTGCGATGGTGATCTTTTTGTGTGCCAAATTTATGTCGATGACATAATATTTGGTTCTACTAACCAAAAGTCTTGTGAAGAGTTTAGCAGGGTGATGACTCAGAAATTCGAGATGTCGATGATGGGCGAGTTGAACTACTTCCTTGGGTTCCAAGTGAAGCAACTCAAGGACGGCACCTTCATCTCCCAAACGAAGTACACGCAAGACTTGCTAAAGCGGTTTGGGATGAAGGACGCCAAGCCCGCGAAGACTCCAATGGGAACCGATGGACACACCGACCTCAACAAAGGAGGTAAGTCCGTTGATCAAAAGGCATACCGGTCAATGATAGGGTCTTTACTTTATTTATGTGCTAGTAGACCGGATATTATGCTTAGCGTATGCATGTGTGCTAGATTTCAATCCGATCCAAGGGAGTGTCACTTAGTGGCCGTGAAGCGAATTCTTAGATATTTAGTCGCTACACCTTGCTTCGGGATCTGGTATCCAAAGGGTCTAACTTTGACTTGATTGGATATTTAGACTCCGACTATGCTGGATGTAAGGTCGATAGGAAGAGTACATCGGGGACGTGCCAATTCTTAGGAAGGTCCCTGGTGTCATGGAACTCTAAGAAACAAACTTTCGTTGCCCTATCCACCGCTGAGGCCGAGTATGTTGCCGCAGGACAGTGTTGCGCGCAACTACTTTGGATGAGGCAAACCCTCCGGGACTTTGGCTACAATCTAAGCAAAGTCCCACTCCTATGTGACAATGAGAGTGCTATCCGCATAGCGGAAAATCCTATTGAGCACAGCCGCACAAAGCACATTGACATCCGGCATCACTTTTTGAGAGACCACCAGCAAAAGGGAGATATCGAAGTGTTTTATATTAGCACCGAGAACCAGCTAGCCGATATCTTTACCAAGCCTTTAGATGAGAAGACCTTTTGCAGGCTGCATAGTGAGCTAAATGTCTTAGATTCGCGGAACTTGGATTGATTTATAGCATACATGTGTTTATGCCATGATCATGTTCCTTATGCATTTTGTTGTTTACTTATGGTGCTCAAGTTGTACAAACACTCCCCGGACCTCACAAGTCCTTTTGCAAGTGATGCACATATTTAGGGGGAGATGTGCTACAACTTGACCCTTTGAGACTAACCGTGTGCTTGAGTTTGCTTGATTTAGTCTCAAAGAAGGTTTGAAAGGGAAAAGGTGGACTTGGACCATGAAAGACTTCCACTACACTCCGATGAGAGGGTAACTTATTCCAAGTTCATCTCATGTACTCTTATTGTCTTTGTATTCTTATTTGAAGATTTTGGTGAGGCAATGGGGTTCAGGGGCCAAAATTGATCCTGTTTTGGTGCTTGATGCCAAAGGGGGAGAAAATAAGGCCAACGCAATAAATGGATTAGCTACCACTTGAGAAATTTTGAAAATAATAGAATAGAGCTTTTGGTTTGTCAAAACTCTCTTATTGTCTCTCTTGTCAAAAGTTGGCCTCTTGTGGGGAGAATAGTCGATTATGGGAAAAAGGGGGAGTTTTTGAAATCTTTGATCAATTTCTCTTGGAATACCTCTCTTTATGTCTCTACAAGTGAATTTGACTTAGAGATAGGAAATTGAGTTTGATTTGCAAAAACAAACCAAGTGGTGGCAAAGAGTGATCCATATATGCCAAATTTGAATCAAAACATTTTGAGTTCTCATTTGTGTTGATGTTGCACTTCTTTTAGTTGCTTTTTGTTGTGTTGGCATAAATCACCAAAAAGGGGGAGATCGAAAGGGAAATGTGCCCTTGGGCCATTTCTAAGTATTTTGGTGATTGAGTGCCAACACAAGTGCTTAAGTGAAAATCTATGCCAATTGATGGACAAAGTGCAAATCAAGTCTAAAGGTATGTTTCTAGACTTAGTACATTGTTTTTAGAACTAATGTATTGTGTCTAAGTGCTGGAAACAGGAGAAATCGAATTGGAAAAGAGATGGATTTGTTTAGCCAAAGACAGCTCGGTCTGGGTGCACCGGACTGTCCGGTGGTGCACCGGACAGTGTCCGGTGCGCCAGGCTGGCTCTAGTGAACTTGCTGTTCTCGGGACTTCGACGGCGGTGTACGGTTATAAATCACCGGACTGTCCGGTGGTGCACCAGACTGTCCGGTGAGCCATTCACAGGCGAACTCGTCGCTCTCGGGAGATGATTAATGGCGTACGGCTATAATTCACCGGACTGTCCGGTGGTGCACCGGACTGTCCGGTGAGCCAACGGTCAGCCGGGCCAACGGTCGGCCGAGGATTCCGCGCGTGACGCGTGGCCGAGCCAACGGTCGCAAGGGTGCACCGGACAGTGTCCGGTGCGCCAACGGCTCTGAATCTGCAATGGTCGGCTTCGCCAAAGAAGGAAAGAAATCCGCACCGGACAGTGTCCGGTGGTGCACCGGACTGTCCGGTGCGCCAGGCGACTAAAGGCAAGAATTGCCTTCCTGGAATGTTCTCAACGGCTCCTAGCTGCCTTGGGGCTATAAAAGGGACCCCTAGGCGCATGGAGGAGCACACCAAGCATTCCTAAGCACCAAGACTTCGATTCCGCGCATTTGATTCTTTGTGATAGCATCTAGAGCTCTATTTGAGTTGTGAACTCGTCGGGTTGTGTTGTGAGCTCTTGTTGCGACTTGTGTGCGTGTTGTCGCTCTGATTTTGTGTCTTGTGTGCGTTGCTCATCCCTCCCTTACTCCGTGCTTCTTTGTGAACATCAAAGTGTAAGGGCGAGAGGCTCCAAGTTGTGGAGATTCCTCGCAAGCGGGATATAGTAAAGCAAAGAAAAACACCGTGGTATTCAAGTGGGTCTTTGGACCGCTTGAGAGGGGTTAATTGCAACCCTCGTCCGTTGGGACGCCACAACGTGGAGTAGGCAAGTTTTGTACTTGGCCGAACCACGGGATAAACCACTGTGTCTATCTGTGTTGATCCTCTTGTGGTTGTTTTGCAAGAACTCCTCTCTAGCCACTTGGCCTTATTGTGCTAACACTTAATCAAGTTTTTGTGGCTTTAAGTTTAAGTTTTTACAGGGATCACCTATTCACCCCCCCTCTAGGTGCTCTCAAGATATGCGTATATATTCTCTTGTATCTAGTTTTTTTACCTTACATGCCTAGTTTTACATGTGGTATTTACTTTAGATTATAATTACATGCATACTAGGTCAATCATATGGTAGGAATGCTTGTTTTCAATTTATATTCTTGAGCAAACCTACATGGTTTAAAATGTTTAGTTAAGCATGACACATAGCTTATTTAACATTGCTAAGTAAATGACACTAATGCTTCAAAGTCTATATCCTACTAGTGGTATTCTACAAGTGGTGTCATTTTTTCTTATATGTGCCAAAGCTCGGATTGTAGATAATTTGCCCCTCTTGATATCAAAATTAAAAAGTGCAAGTCTCCTATAAGTATTCAAAACTTGTATGCACACTTTGAGGGGGAAGTTACTCTATAATCTGTCTTTGAGACTGATACTTGTTTTCAAGTCTATTATGTGTAGTAGTCTCATTGAAGGAAAATGGAGTCCCCAGAGAAAGGCAACACATCTACAAGAATTTTCAATTAATTCCACAAGTGTTTTTCATTCCATAATTGGTATCATTTATGCCTTCTCCAGAATTTGATTAGACTATATTTCATATCTTATGCTTACCATGTTGCTAAATGCATATATTCTCAAAATATATTTTTTACCTATGCATAGGGGGAGTTAGTCTAACCAATCATGTTTTGTCCCTCTCTTTCTCATGTGCTTTTCCTAAGTAGAGGAATTCCGACAGGGGGAGTATATCTTCTTCTATGACAAAGGGGGAGAACACTCGTTTAGGGGAGTAAGATTTTAGAGCTACAAGTAGTAAATCCTTTAAAGGGCAAGTCTTTTGCTTCCTATATGCTTTTAATGTCTTCCTTTTCGGTGTTTGATTCCAAAGGGGGAGAAGTTTTAGTGACCAAAGCAACTCAAAACATATCAAACACCAAACACCACCCAATTTCAAAAATTTAAAATCTTGATCTTACAAGTGGTTTTGGTTCTTCAAGTATCTTTGGTCTAAAACAAGAAGCAGGTGAATTATGGAGTTAGGGGGAGGCTTAAGTCCATAATCTCACCTTAAGCGGACATTCATGCATCCTAGCAAGTAGATTGGATATTTTCTTTAAAATGTTTATTATATTTGCTTGCTTTGGTTGTGTTGTCATGCATCCTAGCAAGGAGATTGTAAGGAAAATAGACCCCAGGCCATTTGGCTAAGTGATTTTGGTGTTTGATGATCAACATAACTTTGTGGACTAATGTGTTTGCTTGTGTTTGTATTTATAGTTCACAGGATGCGAAGCGGATTGAACTATGGCACTGAGGATGCAACACTGCAATAGAAGACATAAAAGAAGCGTAGAAGTCCAAGACTCAAGAACAAAAGAAGCCCAAGGAAACAGAAGAAATCCATGAAGCGGGCAGTCACCCAGCGCACTGGTGGCGCACCGGACAATGAACAATAACTGTCAGGTGTGCACTAGACTGTCCGGTGGGACACCGGACAGTTTGCGCAGAGAAGTCCGCAACTAGGCATTCTCGGGCTAGCACCACCGGACAGCCTTGGAAACAGTCGGATCCAACGGTCGACTGCTACAAACCCTAACGGTTAGCTGACGTGGCCAGGGCATCGGACAGTGAAAAGTGGATGTCCGGTGTGCCCGACGACAGAAGCAAGAGCTTTTCAGTCCAACGACTAGAATTGTGGGGGAGGCTATAAATACTCCACCAACCGGCCATTTGGAGGTGTGGGAACCCAAGCAACATACCAAGGCATATTGTAGACATTTCCAAGTGCTTAAGCACCCAAGTGCTTAATAGAATCACTCGATGATTAGCGTAGGTGCTTTGCAAAGTGCTTAGGTTAGTTAGATCGTATTAGCGTGTGCTCTAGGTGAATCCTAGTTAGTTGAGTGAGTTTAGAAAAACCACACAACCCCTCAGCTCTTGCGCTAGCCGTTGTAATTGTACCGAGTGGGGCGAGAGTCTTGCGAGACCGTGACAACTGTGTTTGTGTCACGGCCGCCACCGTGTACTGGAGGGAATGAGGTCCATGGCGTTTTGGCCGGAAGCTCGATAGTGGAGACGGCAGGGAGCGTCTGAGAGGAGCCAGAAGCGGAGCACCACTTGCGCGTGGAGAAGGCTCGTGGCTCTCTACGGAGTTACTCAACCGTGGTGCTTGGCCCTCACATGGGCTTCCCATTGCGCAGGGGCACCAACGAGGATTAGTCAAGACCTTGCGTGGTTCCGGATACCTCGGTAAAAATACTGGTGTCATTTGTGGCCTAGTTTAGAAAGATAGTTTTTAGAAGTCCTAATTCACCCCACTCTTAGGCGTCCTCGTTTCCTTTAATGTGTGCGACCATATTGATGGGGCGCTAATTTCTAGGATGTTGGTTGATGGTGGAGCGACAGTCAATTTAATGCCTTATTCCTTGTACTGAAAGCTTAGCAAACAGGATAGCGAGCTGATCAGGACCAATATGACACTCATAGATGTTGGGAGCAAGAGTCCGATCGAAGCTAAGGGTGTCACATTCATTGAATTGACCATCAGGACAAAGACCCTCCCCGCTACTTTCTTTGTCGTTGAAGTATAAAGCAATTATAGTGTTATCTTAGGTATAGATTGGATACATGCTAATCAATGTGTACATTCTACTTTACATCAAATGTTAATACAATGGGTGAGTGATGAAATAGAAACAATACATGCAGACTCATCGGCTTGTATTGCTATGGCCGATGCCCTTGTACTTTGGACCTATGAGTCTGCAAAATGTTTGACAAGAGTTGATTTTTTAGATTACCAATTCATAAGTGTATGTAGGGAAGGCTTCACTCATGTAATGTTAGAGCCGATGGAAAATCGACTAAATCATAAGTGAACAATGATACATACACCCGAAAAGATATGTGAGGTCATGGATGGTCCAAGCCCTAATGCCAGACGGTCTGCAGTCCAGCAGAGATGTCTGCAGTTCGCAACCCCTCTCACGGATGGTCCGCCTATAGCCTGACGATTCGGAGTCTAGTACAGAGGTCTGCAGTGCGTAGCCCCTCTCGTAGATGGTCCTACTCCTATGGTCGGACGGTCCACCACCCAGCAGAGAGTAGCAAATACCTCTAACATGAGCGCAATAGAAGAATTTATGGATTTAGACAAGTTAGGTCAGGGGTTTACATTGGCTGATCCTTTGGAGGAAGTTAGCATAGGAGATGGTAGCACTCCAAAGCCGACTTTTGTAAACAAAAACTGAAATCCGATTCTAGGAGCAAAATGATTGAGTTATTAATAGAGTACTCCGACTGCTTTGCTTGGAGCTATAAGGATATGCCAGACTTAAGCGGAGAGCTACTTGAGCTTCAGTTACCTATCAAACCTAGTTTTAGGTCATTAATGCAAAGTCTGAGACCATTTCGTTCAGACTTGCATCCTAGGATCAAGGATGAAATTCACTGGCTTGTAGAGGTTACCTACATTAGGCCTTGTAAGTATGCAAAAATTGGGTTTCTAACATTGTGTTGGTGGAGAAGAAAGGTTCTAGTAAGCTCAGAGTATGCATTGATTTTCGTAACCTAAATAGAGCAACTCCTAAAGATGAATATCTTGTGCGTGTAGCCGACATTTTGATTAATAATGCATTAAGAAATAGAGTTATTAGCTTTCTTGATGGTAATGACGGATATAATCAAATTTTTATGGCCAAAGAGGATGCTTCCAAAACAGCCTTTATATGTTCAGGCTTTACTGGTTTTGAGTGGATTGTTATGACATTTTGTTTAAATAATGTTGGTGCCACTTATCAATGGGCTATAAATTTAATCTTTCATGAGTTACTAGCGAACATTGTGGAAGTCTATATTGATGATATAGTAGTCAAATCGACCGCATTTTATTCCCATCTAGCCAATTTGCACAAAGCCTTTGATAAAATGCGGAAGTATAGTTTGAAAATGAACCCTGCAATTGCGCCTTTGGAGTGTTGGCTGGCAAGTTCTTAGGATTTATTATTCATGAATATGACATAGAAGTAGATCCCAATGGAATTAGAGCTATTCAAAATGTGGGAGCCCCAACTTGTAAACTTGAATTGCAAAAGTTTCTTGCAAAGGTGAATTATCTGTGGAGATTTATGTCTAACTTGGCCAAGAAAATTAACGCTTTCACTCCTATTCTTAGGCTTAAAAATAATGCCAATTTCAGTTGGGGGTAGAACAACAGCAAGCATTCGACCTTATCAAGGATTATTTAGCTTCGGTCCCCGTGTTGAAAGCGCCAAAGAGCGAGTTGCCTTTCGGGTTATATATTGTCGCGGGAGATAAAGTTATTGGAGCTATTCTGACTTATGAGACCAAAGAAAAGGGGCATCTTGTGACATATCTATGTCGAAAGTTAGTAGATGCTGAAACAAGGTACGTCTTTATTGAGAAGTTATGTATATGGTTGTTTTATGCATGCACCAAACTTATATATTATGTACTATCTAGCTCTTGCACTATTTCCTATCAAACCAATGTAATTAAATATATGTTGCAAAACCCAATCATGAGTGACATAATTGGTAAATGTGCCTACACACTTATAGAATATGACTTGGCTTATTAATCATTGAAATCTATTAAAGGTCAGATTGTAGCTAATTTTATTGTAGAACATCAGATTGATGACACTCCTGAGCTAGACATATTATATCTTACTATTACTCCCTAGACTCTATATTTTGATGGATTGGTTTGCCATGAAGGGCAAGGGATCGACATCGTGCTTGTTTCACCAAGGAATGCCACTTTTGACTTCTCTAGTCGACTGAAAGTTCATTGCACTAACAATTAAGCCAAATATGAAGCTCTCTTGTTCGGCATAGAACTTTTTAATTATTTCGGAGTAACACATGTAATAGTATTCAGTGATTCTCAGCTAGTTGTCCAACAAATTTTGGGGGAGTATCATGTTTAGATGGTACTTTGAAAGACTACCTTGAGAGATGTTGGGACATAATTTGATCTTTTGACGAAGTTAACATTCGACATATATCTAGGGATGAGAATCACATAGCTAATGGCTTGGCACAGGAAGCTTCAGGTTATCGGACAACGCGAGGAAAATTCTATGTTTCTAAAAATCTGATGATGAAAGTTAGGCCAAGTGTCTAGGTTGTGGACCGTCCGCTATAATCAGACCATCCGAGCAAAGACGCCAGACCATCCGACGACAACAGAGACGTCACCTTAGTTGATTCGGCTAACAATGCAGCCAATGCAGTTGATTGGAGAACACATTTGATTGTATACCTGTATAATACAAGTGTTAGGACATACATGAACATTCAGCGGATAACTTTCAAGTATATTTTAATTGATGATGAACTTTATTGCTGAACTCCTAGTGATGTCTTGCTTAAGTGCGTAGGCCCTGATGATGTCGTATTAGCTATGGCTGAAGTACATGAAGAAATTTGTGGTACTCATCAATAGGCTCCAAAGATGAAGTGGCTATTGAGGATATTTGGGTTTTATTCGCCTGATATGATAATCGATTGTTTTAAGTACTACAAAGGATGTCAAGTATGTTAGAAGTTTGGTGATCTGCAAATTGGTTCCTGTCACCGAACTTCATCCTATCATCAAACCTTAGCCCTTTAGGTGATGGGGTTTGGAGTTTATAGGAGAAATCCACCCTTTGTCATCAAAACACATCGGTTTGTTCTAGTTGCCACCGATTATTTTACCAAATGAACCGAAGTCGTTGCTTTGAAAAAAACATGGCGTATAGGGAGGTAATTGGGTTTGTGACTAAGCATATCATTCACAGATTTGACATTCCTCAGACTTTGACTACAGATCAAGGGACGTCTTTTATGTCAAGGGAGGTATGTGAGTTTGCCAAATTATATAAGATTAAATTACTCAACTCATCTCCATATTATGCTTAGGCCAAGTCTAGCAATAGCACATTGATTAACTATATTAAAAAGAAGATATGTGATCATCCTAGACATTGGCATAAGGTTTTGTCTGAGGTTCTATAGGCTCATAGAATATCTAAACACCGTGCCACTAAAGTTTCTCCTTTTGAGCTTGTATATGGACAGGAATCTGTTTTGCCTATAGGGATAAGTCTGAATGCTATCAGGTTTGCTAGGCAAAATGATTTAACTGTCGATAATTAATATTATCTAATGATGGATAATATTGATGAGGCGACCAATAAGAGACTGATGGCTCTGAGGGAGATTGAGAAAGATAAGATCATGGTTGTCAAGGCTTACAACAAGAAGATAAAGGCTAAATCATTTTAAGTTGGAGAGTCTTGCCATTAAGGAGTAGGGACCAGAAGCTTCGCAAATTATCACCAAGCTAGGAAGGGCCTTACAGAGTTACACAAGTAATATTTGGTAATGCATATATGTTACAGACACTACAAGGCAATGAGCTACCTAAACCATTAAATGGTCGTTTCCTGAAACAATATCATTCTAGTGTATGGCAAGATGCTTAGAAAACTGATAGATTTACATCAGGTTGTTTATGGGTTATACATGTGCTTTTGGTTCGCTTAAGCTTACCCAAAAGGCAGGGGCATGTGTTGAGCACCATATGTGGCACCTTAGAAGGTCGGATGGTCCGCGCCCCGGACAGTCCATAGGGTAGCCCGAACGGTCCATGATAGGATTAGCTCAAGCGAAAAGACCCCCTTTATGTGCATGCTCATCCATCTAATCACACGGATTATGTTGGAGAACTCCTAGGAACGGATCTAGACCCCCCATATATATACATGAAGGGATACAGCCGATTGTGCACACCTACAATCGAACCAATCAATCAAACATTATATCATTTTCTTTATTTTCTTGACCTAGGAGTAGCAGTAATCTAGCCTTAATATTAGTCTTTCTCGACCTATTTCTTCATCTTAGGCGGCTCTACGTTGTTTGGGGACGTCCCAGGTGGCCTACTGACCCTAAAGCACCCCTCCCCGACGGGATACCTCCAAGAGGCGATAGGGTTCTATGCTCCTGCATCAAGGTCGCAGACCGTCCGCGCTCCGCAGAGAGCACCACCAGAAAGTACATTCCTAGTGTTTGGCCCCAAATCGAAGCCGACACCTCCAAAAAAGGTATTATTATTATTAAGTGTAAATAGGTATACCAAATTTAAATAAAGCAAGACGACTGTCTTGACAGACACAAAGCTCGTCTAGTTACCAAATGTTTTAAATAACATTTTGGTATAGATTATAAAGACACCTTTAGTCCGGTATGTAAGGGTTGTTTGGTTTATAGAGAGTAATTTTTAGTCCATTTTAGTCTCTTTTGGTCTCTAAATTGCCAAACATAGGGACTAAAATAGAGATAATATCTCTTTTAATCTCTGTGTTTGGTAATTTATGGACTAAAAGAGATAGGTTAAAAATTAGTCCCTAAAAACCAAACAACCCCTAAGCTCTATCTGAGTTGTACTATCAAGTGTTGTCTTCAGTATCATAATCATTTTTAAGAGTACCAACTTAGAAGTCTTAATTGTATATTTCATCATGTAAATGGTTGAACGCTATGTACAAATATGTAGACGTTGACCCAATAGAGAACGCAAGATCCGCCAACGGATCATACCATTTTTCATGCAACCTAACGGCGGATCCTATGTTATTAATTTTCCAAAACCGCTGAACTACAGACAGTTTGTGTACTCTACTGTGCCTATTATTGAGCTATTACATGCATCTATGGAGTGTGAAGTGTCTGTCTATAAAGTAAGCTAAATCCATGTACGCACTGAAACAAGTCTGAGTACTGTAGATTCACCGGTGAAATCTTCGAAGCGCTCACTCTGGTGAAGCTCTACATTTCCACTGCGCATTATTCCTCATTCTCTTCTAACAACCCTTCGTGTAGCCCACAGTTCTCTTTCAAAATGTATGCAAAGTAAGCATCTTTGCAGTGACATGTCAAAACTCATGCAGTCAGGCTCTGGTCGCTATCGCATCTTGCTTGCCTTCTCCTGGCGCCTCCAAGCCTCGGCCCACACGTTGGCATCTGCAAGTGCACGCTCCCTGTCAGCGCCATTCGGAGTAACCCTGCCCCGTCCTCCACGATGTGAACCGCTCCAGGAAGCTTCCTTCACTTCAGGCATGGCGTGGTCTGTCCCGACATGCATGGACATCTGAGCTCCCTGTTGACTAGCCAATGTGCAGGTGTCCTGGCCAATCTGGTCGTCCAGAACTCTCGGTGTTGAAGGCCCGGCATGATTACGATGAGCAGCAGCGTTGTTGTTCCTGTCGTATGCTTGTGATGCTAAATAAGAGAGAGCTGCGGCAACTTCCCTCATGGGAGGTCGGCTTTTTGCCTTCTCCTGCAAACACATTGCTGCAATAGCCAGTGCCTGGAATAAACCCCTCTTTGGGAAGCGGCCACACAACGAAGGATCAGCCATCTTGCGGAACTTCTTTTGGTCTTTGAACAATGGACGAGCCTGTACACAGATCAGTATAAGGTGCTGTTTGGTTCACGAAATGTAACGTAAATCGTAATTATAATGATTAACACTCGAATAGCAGTGGTAATAAGTTTGAATAGGCTGGTATCAATTTTAGTGTGGTATCTGATAACGGTTGAAGTTAAACAAACATGATTTAACGAGTTACCCGTTACTTTACAAATATGTGAATCAAACCGTCACCTAAACTTCAACGGGTTTACATAGATTGTGCCATCGAATGGGAAAAAGGTGTCTGTATAATTCAAGCAACACAACAACTTCACTACTAGCGTGTCCTATATAATATCTGTGTTTGAAAATAAGGCAGAGTTCTGGAGACATAAATGATTATTACTTCCAGGGTAATTAGATGCGTACAGAATGACACTTTTTTTAACTAAATAAATATTGATTTTCAGATGGTTCACACAACACCATGTCGACGGTTATAGATATCTCCAAAACCTAACTAATGTTAATTACTTAAGGCTAGTTTGAAAAATTAAATCCCCTCCTGGATTCCGATGATTGAAGAGGGAAAATTAGCTTAAGGGATGATTTGGTGATCAGAGATTTGGAAGGGATCCCGGAGAGAAACCCCTTGCCCTTACTATTCAAAATTGAATAGGAAGAGATTTTCTTCCCCGGTGATTTGGTGATCAGGGATTTGGAGGGGATCCCGGGGAGAAACCCCTATTGAAGACATAAATGATTATTACTTCCAGAGTATTGAATAGCAAGGGGTTTCCTCCCCTAGGATCCCCTCCAAATCTCTGATCACCAAATCAGGCCTTGTTCGGTTATTTTTAATCCATATGGATTGGAGGGGATTGATACGGATTGAAGGGGATTTTGACTTGCTAGAGATTGAAACCCCCTCAATCCCCCTCAATCCATATGGACTGGGGTAGAACCGAATAAGCCCTCACTGGGAAGAAAATCTCTTCCTATTCAATTTTGAATAGTAAGGGGTTTCCTCACCCTGGAATCCCCTCTAAATCCCTGATCATCAAATCATTGGGGAAGAAAACCTCTTCATATTCAATTTTGAAGATCTCCTCCAAATCCCTGCTCACCAAATCAGTCCTAATTTTTCCCTCAATCCTTGGGAATCCCAGAGGGGATTGAAGCTTCCAAACTAGCCCGGGCTTGTTTAGGAGCAAGGGTGTTGGAGGGGATTGATAGGGTTAGAATACATTACTATTTAATTTTGAGTAGTAAGGGATTTTAGTCCCCCCAATTTCCTACATTACCTTTACTCCCAAACAAACATAAAGAGTAAAATGCACCAGGGGTCTATTAATCATAGGCAAAGTTTCAAGATAACAATCTAACAATAACATGTTGTTATTCTTTAACACATTTGATAATTCTTTTGGTCATTATTAAATTAATTTATCTTCGATAACTATTTTAATATATGCTCTGATTTTCTTTATACAAAACTAATTATTGGAGCACTTGAATGCATTATAATATAAAAACATACCCATGCAACTAGGTCTTGTTCCTCAGGAGGCCGATCACTGTCTTGTGGTCTTCGACCTGTAATTAGCTCAAGGAAAACGACGCCAAAACTATAGATGTCAGACTTCACTGTCAGCTGTCCAGTTAAGGCATATTCAGGAGCACAATAACCATGTGTCCCCATGACGCGTGTTGTCACATGAGTCTTGTCGCCTACAGGACCAAGCTTAGCAAGTCCAAAGTCGGACAATTTTGCATGATAGCCTTCGCCAAGGAGAATGTTTGATGGTTTAATGTCTCGGTAAATAACTGGAGGATTTGCCTTATCATGGAGGTATTCCAAACCAGCCGCTGCACCAGCAGCTATCTTCATCCGTGTTTTCCAATCTAGAGGTTGTTGATCAGGTGCAAGATCTATTGAAAGCAACAATAAATTAGTACAACTGGCAATAAAAAATGGCAAATAATCACAATAACGATTCAGTGCCCAATTTCAATGTAAACATGTCAGAGGGCTACTTTAATTCTTATGAAGCAAATACTTCAAACATTTTGTTCAACATATTGGTTATGGTAAACTTAACTAGGTAGCATCTTCGGTCTCAAGTTCAGTTTACATTTCTGTTTTATACCCATAATTTGTGATAAGAACTGACAGTAAAATTAGTGTGCATTATGGGTAGAACAATTTATCTTAACATGTTTCAATACTTAAACATGTTTGTAGGAAAAACTTGATGCTGCATAGCATATGTTGAAAGGTCCTTCAATATACAAAACACTCAGTGTTTTTATGTTAACAGTATTGTTATGAAATGCAAATTACAAGTAGGATAATTTAAGTTGCTCCTGGTGCTGAGGATATCATACATTTAAAAAATAAAACAGTAACTAACCATGTAGATGATCTTCTAGTGATCCCAATGGCATATACTCATAAACGAGCAAGCGTTGATCGCCATCAACACAGTACCCATGCAGATTGACTAGATTATGGTGATGCAGGAGGTTGAGCATGAGAACCTCCACGAGGAATTCTCTGTTCCCTTGAAGCCCATTTAGATCAAGTTGTTTCACTGCAACAACCTGCCATGTAGCAAAAGCTAAAGCAGCATTAGACATATATAGAAAATAAAATTTAAGTTACAATAGTTTGAAACAACTCACATTGCAATCAACACAACGAAAGATTTCTTAAAAGCATTAACATTAAGAATGCAGTGTAATGCCTTTTTGTTGAAGTGTACAAGTAAATTGACTATCTTCTCTCGTCATCTTAAGCTTTTGAGTTGAACTAGTTAGTTCGTCCACTCTAACATTGTTGCTCGCTCATATATTTCACGTCACAGACCCAAAACAGACTCAACGTGAGGGGGAATGTTAGAATATAATATAAGTGAATTGCCCACCTCCTCTATCAGCTTAAGTTTTTGGGTTGAACTGGTTGGTGCATACAACTTAATATAGTATCAGAACCAGAGGTCTCGAGTTCGAATCCTGATTAGCACAATTAAATAAAATAATTGTTTCTCGCTCCTATATTCTACGCCAGAGACCCAAAAGAGGCTCGACATGAGGGAAGTGTTAGAATATAATATAAGTGAATTGTTCACCTCCTCCCATTAGTTTAAGCTTTTGTATTGAACTGGTTGATGCATGTGCGTAAATATAGTATCAAAGCTAGAGGTCTCGACTTCGAATCCTGACGGAGACTTTATTTGTGCCTCCACACATTTATTTCCATGTTTGCGCCTTTCTCTCTTTCTCTCTGGCTGCACGTGAGTGAGAGTGTTGAAGTATATAAGTGGATTGACTACCTTCTCTCATCAGCTTAAACTTTTAGATTGAACTAGTTAGTTCGTCCACTCTAACACTTTTCACAAAACTTTAGTGAGCTTGCAGCATAGCAAAAGCAAGAGAAACATGAAACAGGATCACAAACCTGTCCATTACTAAGAGTTGCCTTGTAGACGCAACCGAATCCCCCTCGCCCCAAAAGAGAGTCCTGCCTGAAATTATTGGTAGCCTCAGCAAGCTGACGCAACGTGAAGATTGTTGCTTCATCATGTCTACCAATTAGCTGGGCTCCGTCCATATGAACCACTCTCTCAGCCTTCAATGGGCTGCTTTCAGAAGATTTTGGGTAGTCCACTGTCAATGGCCCATTGAAAACCAAAAGATACAATTGAGTATTAATGAATAAGAATACAGATGGAAAGAAAACCAAACAAGAACACCCAATACTGTTTTCAAGCATTTATTTTCTTCAGGACTCCTGGTTTCCTTTGTACTGATTTTCTTGTCTCGTCTTATGAGATAAGAAATAATGGTAGACACATAAGAGTTTTTGCATTCTGTTGGTCGCTAGCATTTTATTGAAGCCACTAGCAAAATTGAAATAACGGAGGGTAGTGTGCATGCCTAAATGCATAGTTCAGAATAGAATTCCATTCCCACATAAAAAAAAGACATAAGAGATTTGCAATATCGAGAAGTCGAGACCTTTGTTGGAACCACTCCTCGCTAGGTGGTTGGAGTTGCATCACTCAACTATCTCACAATCTCTCTCACGGAGGCTCTTCTTGCAGACGGACACGCGAGAACAAAACTGCACAAGCTAACAAGGATTTTTTGGTCCACGCCTGCCATGGCCTCACGCGGTTTTCTATTCATTGTATAAACTCAAAGATACATGCAAAGGGATAAGGGCCAGCAAGTCACTCGGCCAGCATTCATCCATGATGCTAAACTCACGCCACTACTAATGATCATGCACACACCAAGTCACCAATAAAGACTTAAAGAGACTAATGGCCGCATGCAGCTACTACTCTCCTGATCATGTCTATCTTGTGTGCACTCCACGCGCGTATGCACTTGACACGGCATGGTCTCACATAGTGCTGCAGGCTAGGCCGGGCCGGAGCCCATCATGCTTTAGGCCAAACAGGCTCAAGTCAAGAAGGCCTTAAAAAACTTTTGGATCAAACCGTGCAAGCCTAAATAGTAGAAATAGTGGATCAACATGGTCCTAAAGCATGCCATGCCTTCGTTGGACCGTGCCGACCTAAGCCTGAGTCATATATTTGAACCACATAAAATCCAAATATTACAACCACATAAAGTTTATAGCTTACTAAATTAACGATATTAAACAATGCTAACGTCATTTGACCACATAAAGTGTAAATATTACAACAATATAAAGTCTATAGATTACTAAATTAAAGAAATTAAACAATATAAACTGTTATGCCGGCGCAAGCTCGACCCATGTGTTCGTGTTGGTCCAAAAAGCCCCGGCCTATATTCTCAGCGCTATTCTCACACACCATGAGTATGTAACCCGCTCAAGGCAACAACAGCGTACTAGTCTCACACGTTTTGCTGCTACGAACTTAATCAGCCACTGCCTATTGTTTCTAGCTACCACTACCGGAATCAGCTTCTTTGCCGTGTGTCTGAGACACACGGCAAAGGCTATTTTACACTCGGCAAATGCTTTGCCGAGTGTAACACTCGGCAAAGAAGCCAACACTTGGCAAAGAAGCCAATACTCGGCAAAGCCTCGGATTCCGGTAGTGTACACAATGGCAAGATTAAATCTAACAGCCTTGGGTGCTAAAGGAATTCGTCCGCGAGGCTGGGTGTGATAAAGAAAAGGTTGACCTGCTATTCAGAATAAAAAAATAGTTCATGATGGATGAGTACGAGTACAATTCTTCACTCGCGTAAATAAACAACTAAAAACCGGTTACGCTACCAAATTCACGAATCAGTAGACTTGGTTTTATTTTCATCCGTAGAATTAAACGTCCCTCTGAGTCTCTGACAGCAAGCGCGAGTCCAGCTTCACAGGAAGCATGGTACCGGAGTAGAGTATCAGGGCCTCACATACCGCGAACAAGCTAGTATCAGAACGAAGCACCAAGAAACGAGAATTTCCTAGCCAGACGAACTGACGAAGTATGCTTACTACAACTAACGAAGGCAAAAGCAGGAAACATAACGCAAGAAAGAAAGAAAAAAATTAAAGCATAAGCATCGCCCGTCACCTGAGGCGACCTGGTGGTTGATTCTGAACTGCTCCCCCTCCTTCTCGTCGTCGTCCCCGTCCTGAGGGCATCGGCACAAGCACGCCAAGAAGCCCATCTCTCATCACCCGAATCAACGCCTACAGCAGGAGAAGGATAACACGAAGCAAAAAAAAAAAATCCCCAATCCTGTTAGGTTGCTGGCTGCTGCTGCTGCTCGGACGGGGGCTTTGGGTCGCCGGGGTATCAACAGAGGACTCGCGCAGCTGCCGAGGAATGATTCATTTTTTTTTCCTGGTGCGTCCAGAAGGAGATGGGGGGAAAAGCGGAGAAGACTGAGGAGGATAGCAGCGTGCGGCCTAAAAGATTTGAAAACATGTTAAAAAAACCGACGGAAAGCGGAGGACGGAAAACGGCGGCGAGGGAAGGCGGAAAAGTCAGCATCGATGGGACGTCGGAGACTCACTAATGGCAGGAAGGATTAATTGCTAATTGAAGGGGTTTAGTATAGTTTTGCTTGACGAATGTGAAGGTATAGTTATGTATGGAGTTGTTTATTTGGGGTCAACCTATAAAAAGCAGGTACACGAAGGATTCTTGTTCCAATTTCGAGCCAAAATGCGTTCGTCCAAAACACTATTCCGTGTACTGTTTCAGGAAACATTATTTGCTGTTTTGAATTAAAATACCATTTTTTTTAAAATAAAGACTTTGTGAATCAAGCGGATTTTTAATCTGCATTGCAAAAGTCTATAGAACAATAAGTACAACCGGAAACACGAGCAGGCTGGGTCGTTTTTGGTACTCGCTTTGAAAATTAAGTTAAAAAACTCACCTTATTATTAGTCACCAGTGTGGTAAATATTGACTGCTGGTCAGTTAGAAAACAACTAGGACGAACGGATCATCGTTTTTTTTTCCGTTAGGTCTTTGTTCAAACGTTTGGCCCATCTCCATCACTACCGTAGGCCGTAGCACCTAGTGCGGCAGGGCAAAAGGGGCATTTTATCTAAATGAAACGGTAACTTTTGGTTGGACAATAAAGGGGGAAATGTGTGGTTCTATTTTTCTTACACGGATCACAAAAGGTTGCTGTTGTTCCTGTCCCTGGATGAAAGTGCAACTGTGATTTTACATTACCGTTCTTTACAATTACAGTAAAAAAATGGGGCAATTGTGTTCCTGTCCCTGGATGAAAGTGCAACTGTGATTTTACCCCTCAAAATTCGACTTTGTGATTTCGGGCCTCTTTTTTGAAAACGAAATACAAGTCTGCCCCTGTTTCTGTTAGATGCAGTAACGGTGTGAATTAGGACATCAAAAGACAAATTTACCCTTCAGTCATAATTGTGATTTTGTCCCTCCTTTTGAATTAGACTGTTCTGTAATTGTGATTTTACCCCTGATTTTCACACAACAGCTTAGCAGTATTTCAAGTGCCCCTTTGTACTGCTTCTTCTTCATATTCTTCCATAAATGCCTCATACACTCTCTATGCTCCACACCAGAATACACAATATGGACAGCCTCCTCAAGTCCTCATACACTCTCTATGCCTCATTTGTGGCTTGGTGCGGATCAGCAGGATGGTCTACACATTTCTCATTTGTCAATCTCTTCCTCACTCTAGGATGACACCGACGTTTGGTAGGTGAAATTTGCAAAGGCCCATCAAAATCTTTGATTTCAGCATCAATATACATAATCCCATTCTCAAGATTAAGATCAAACCATTGTAGAAGATGTTCATCAGTTTTTATCTCTACAGCAATATCATCAAAGGTTGAACGCCATAAGCTTATGTACTGCTTCGAGCCCCATATGATATTGTCACCTATGTAATCTACCAGAGTGAGCAGACCACATTTTTGTCTTTCTAAACGAAATGGTGACAAAGTTTTAGCTTGACAATAGCGCTTTGGTTCCCCATCCGGTAAAGCAGCATAAGAACCAACTCTAACAACAACTTGCAAATCACTGGACCTACAAAGAACAATTTCTTGAAACCTATCACAACCTAATTCGCCATTACCAGTAAACCAACAAATGTAACATCAATTAGTCTAACCTCAAGTCATTTTGGGAGTCCATACTGCAAGTAGAAGCTGTTGGCGTCGCCTCTCCTGCAGAGCAGCTCGCGTCGCTTCTCCAGCCCAAGCCGTGCGTCGGACCGGCGTCTCCAGGCACCGACGAGCGTGCGCTCGACCAGCCAATGCCGAGCCACCTCTCCAGGCGCTAGCGAGCGCGCGCCCAACCAGGCGCTGCCGAGCCGCCTCTCCAAGCGCCGCCGAGCACGAGCGCCCTCGTCCAGGCGTTGCCGAACGCGTGCGCCCGCGTCCAGGCGTCCAGCGCCACCGAGCGCGTCCGCCTGACCGGCGCCGCCGAGCCAGCTATCGCCGAGGGCGTGCTCCCTCTCCGTGCCGCGCCGTCGATGGACCAGCCGCTTCAAGATTTGCTGCCTAGGGTTCTTGGGAAGTTGGGATAGAGCAGAGACGAGAGCTTCGGGACGGACTCGAGCGGATTAGTGTGCTGTAATAGATAGAGGGTAGTATGGTCATTTCATATTTTCATTAATTTTTTAAAATGGCTTTAATCCAATTTGCAGTAACGGTAACAGAAACAGGGGCAAACGTGTTTTCCGTTTTCAAAAAAGAGGTCCGAAATCACAAAGTCGAATTTTGAGGGGCAAAATCACAGTTGCACTTTCATCCAGGGACAGGAACACAATTGCCCTAAAAAAAAGACAGCACTCCCAGAAAGGATGGGGCATGTAGTTGACAAGTCAAGCACCGGTGACGGGTCGCTACAGTGCTACGTGCATTACGGTTAAGCTTATCCTTATCCACCGATTAAGACGTGGAGCAGGAGCGGTTTAAAGCGCCATGATTCTACTAATAAATATGCATATCCATTATTGTTAGGCGTGCTTTCCAGCCTAACCCTCGTTCCACCCTCACCCTCGTGCAGACGGGCCCAACTGGGAGCTTGATTGTTACCGTGTGATTGATTGTCATGTTAGTAGCCTGGTTCGGCTTGGCCAGCATATGAGGAGCCATGCTCATATGGCCAGGCTAGCTTCATACAGTAGACTATTGTTTGGTTGTTTGCATTAGTGTATTCAGGTTAGATATAACTCTTGTTTGGTTGGCTGTATCAGAACAAAGATCTGATAAAATAAATAAATAAATAAATAAATCTTTAAAATTTATATGATAAGTGCACTCTAATTTTGTTCGTAAAAATATCAAGAACGTAGATCTGAAGTTAGCTTAGTTATTGAACATTTCAACTAAGATATATGATAAAAAAACAAAATAAAATAATATTTAGGAACATGTATCGAGGCTCTCATATGCATGCATGCAGCCTGCATCCGCAGCGACGCTCCTCAGCCGTGTACGATGGGAGCCTGGCTAGGAAGCAAATCTTGCATGTGTAGATCCTGGTTGATGCATGCAAGGAACTAATCAAGTTATGCTTTAAGGATCCGCGGCTACAGGTGATCGGTATATGCAAGGAACCAAACATACGGTTATTGAACGACGACAACCAACCTGCTGCATCCGTAGGACACCCAAGTGCGCGGCCGCACGGTGAAGGCGACCTCCGGTGCCACTGTTGCCCGCGTGCAAGGCGCGAAAAGGACGGCCATTCGGGGGCCCGGGCAGGCGCTGCGCGGCGAAGGGTGTGGACTGTGTGAACCGTGGTGGGGTCGGCAGATCCCGGCCGCCTTCTTCTAGTATGTCCCGGGTCCCGGGCCCGTTGTTTGCTCGGCGGCTTTTCAGACCAAGCAGCGTGTCCCGGTGGCCTTCGCGCGACGCCACCCACCCACCTGTCCGGCGCCCGCGACGCCCGGCTGCCTGCCTGCCCAGGGTGGAAGTGGACGCACAGTGCCATACTGGACAAGAGCAACGCACCCATTTCGCACTGTATCGTTCGGAGTTCGGACAGTCGGCAAGATCGGTTGCAGTTGCAGTTGAATTGTTGGAGTTTTCGCACGTGAATGGCTGGCTACACGGGGCCGGTCAGTGACTGGCGGTGGCACACGATAGTGAGACATCGTACGCCCAGCTGCCTTCTCTTAATTTGGATGGTTGGTTTACGTTATTATATATATATTGCACAATATAAACGTGTCACACCAGGTTCTCCAGTCGTGTGCCGTATTAGTAAGCGGGGCCAGAAAAGGGCGCTGCTGCTGGATGGGCCAGCGAACAGAGGTTGGGCTACCTGAATTTTGACCAAATCCTAGTGTTTGGGACCCGGCCCAAGAACTTCAGCTGCTACCAGATAAAGTGGCGTGGTGCTGCACGCCCAGCCTTTGTGTTTAGCTCAGCTTGTAGAAAAATACTTCTACTACTAAAAAACACTAACCAAACGGGTAAACATATAGAATCATCGATATATATATAGTTTATATATTGAAAGCCATGTAGAGAGCCCCGGCCACCAACAAACCTGGTTAAGACCACTTCCGTTCACTATTTATACAACCAAACCAATTTAGCGTAAACAGAGCACCACCTCCAAACCCACGTTCCAGAAAAAACCGGGTTATGCCCACTTTCCACGCGGTCAACTACCCCCGCCACAGTCAAAACATGTTAATGCCAATTCCGTTCAATGTTTATGCAACAAAATCGATTTGGCGTAAATAGAGCACCTCATCCGAACCCACGTTCCAGAAAAACCAGCTTAGGCCCACTTTCCACGCGGTCAACTACTTCTATACCCTAACTCCCGTCGCGGTCAATTTACCTTGCCGACTCGCCGCGATTCATCGGGCGTCGCTAGGGCGATTCTTCGTTCCTCCGCCATCGCACGCCCTCAACCCTAATCGGCGCCGCCTTTGACAGTTCTAGTCGAGCCGCCCCGCCGCTGACAATCATCCGCCACCGTGTGACATTGGTCGTCTACCCGCCCCGCTGATAGTCGTCCGCCTTCCCAAGGTGCTCGCATTCCTCACTAATTCTTCTGCGCTTCATTGCTATTTCCCAATCTCACCCATTCATCTCCGCCATTTTCTTATCCATCGCTTGTGCGCCGTCTTTGTGAGGCATTAACAATCGCACCGTATTTCAGGTGCCCAAATTCATCACCGGCGACTAGGCTGCTCCGTTTCAACCACCGACGGATTTTCTGGTCGTCGATGACAAGGAAATCACATGTCACCTACTAATGCATAAATGTTTATTTTGTTGGTTAGTCATTGGATAAATATCGTTTTTATGAACATTCTGTTGGTATGCATAAATGTATATGTCCATTTTACTATGCAATGATACGATTTTAAGGGTAGCTGCATTAAATAGGTTTACATTATAGCCCTGCTGTGTTTAATCCATGAAACTCATTTTTTTTAAAAATGTAAGAACCTAGTATGACATTGCCATAAGTATCTATGAATATGAATGTTTATGTATTTTACTAAGTTGTATTTGTTACTGCATTCATTTGTTTATTTTGCTGGTTAGTCATTGGATAAATACTGTTTTTATGAACATTCTGTTGGTATGCATAAATGTATATGGCAATTTTTACAATGCAATGATACGACTTTAAGGATAGCTGCATTAAATAGGTTTACATTATAGCCCTGCTGTGTTTAATTCATGAAACTCATTTGTTTAAAATGTAAGAACCTAGTATGTCATTGCCATAAGTATCTTTGAATATGAATGTTTTGTATTTTTACTAAGTTGTATTGTTACTGCATTCATAGCTTACACCATACTGCTATAATCATCCTCAAGTATAATTGTTTTGTTGATGTCTTTGCAATTTATAAAAGTCTGGTTGCATTATATTATATTATCTATTTCACCATTTAGCATATATTCGAATCGATAAAAAATATTTTTTTTCCTATGATGCAATGATTCATGAAGGCCCGTCTATGCTGTAGATCAAATATGTCATTTTAGTTGGTTATGCAAATAGTCTTATAATATATTTTTTCATTATGTTTCTTTTTCTTTTTTTTATGATAGATGCCACATAAGTGCTTTGTTTATGTTGTTTTGTTCACTTATCTACTATGTTTCTAGGACCATATAACATAATTGAGGTATTCTAATGTGGACGAGTGTGTAGAGTGTACAATTATTTCATATAGTCATTTGTTTATATGTTGATGTATGTAAGTCAATAAAGTACATGTAAAATCAACATGTATATTTGTTCATTGTTAATCATTTTATTAGTTGCACATATGTTTTACATTGTTGCTCCGCAGGCTGCTACTTCAATTATGTGGAAGGTTGATCGACTCCCAACCAATTCAAAGTGATTAATCATTGAGTCAAGTCAAGAATGCTTCAGTGTCGACATCCCGCGCTCGACAGACACCGGAGACCCTCCAAATACTCGATGTGATGGTGATCCTCCGCAACATAGAAAGAGAGGTGCTACTGCCGATGCTAAAAAGCTCCTCATGCCCAGTGTGGATGATGATGATGACTTTGAGCCCCCAAAAAAGAAGTGTAATATCAAAATGGATGCCCCAAACAAGATGCAGGTGAGTTTACAACATTGCAGAAACTTATCTTTTCCAATATTTTAATTATGCATACAATCACAATGCATACTTTCTGTGCTGCAACATACAACTTACTATATATTACCTTAGCATATCAATCCAAACAGTAATAGACCATGGAACTATGTAAAAATAAGAATGCAGATATTATGATATTTAATTATTAACATATTGATCCATCTATCCACTTTTTTATATTTAATTATTAACATATTTATCCATCTATCCACTTTTTTCTTATAGAGACTCAACATCAGATGCAACCTAGGAGATGTTCTTGCGTCCATTCAGATAATGAATGAAAGGCAACATCAAGCTATAGTCAGAAAAGGTTTCTCCAGCATTCTTGACATGACGATTGATGCAATTGGATGTCGAACACTTCTTTGTTGGCTCATGCAGAAGCTAGACCCTAGAGACATGACCCTTCGTATTGGTCCAGACAAAGAACTGAAAATCACCAAGCAGACTGTCCATCTGATATTGGGTCTTCCAAATTCGGGTGGTGAGAAGCCACTAAATATTGACGAAGCGAATGCCGCGGCAAACCTTCAGTCATCCCTGAGTATTAGCAAGGATGAGTTTATGATTTCAAAGTTACAAGATAGACTGAGGCTAGGCAACGATGATGAGCTATCAATCCAATGTTTTTTTGATCCTCTTCAATTGGCTGCTTTTCCCAACAGCTAGCTGGTCGATATCTTACAACGAGGTTCTACTGACGGAAGAATTGGAGCGGTTCCCTCACATTGATTGGTGCCATCTCATTTTCAGCGACCTATGTGAAGCTGCCCAGAAATGGCACAATAGGAGCACTAATAACGTCTCGGCGACGATATACCAGTGTTCCATTGTTGTTCTTGTAAGTTTCATACTTAATATGGTAAATCTTTTCTTAGATTAATCAATTGCAAGCTGAAAATACATTCATATATTCTGTGTTTACGTTCACTTATCTTCATTTGCATATGACTCACATGATATCTATATGTTATGTAGTTGTATTATTTGGACCACTTGCACCATGCCGCAGCTCCCAACAACAAAAGTGGCACTCCGCGCATCAAGTATTTTAACAAGAATATCATAAGGGCGTTGTCAATGGTGATAAGCGTAAGCCTCGACAGGGTGGCGAACCATTTGGTTATTGCCCTGTGAGTATTCACTTCTACTATCATAATTTTAGTTTTATGTCCAATCCATTCATTTTTTTCAGGTCTATTCTAAATTGCACATTTTTTGATACTATATTTGTTTTGTAGTGTTTCCATGTTGCACAATATAAGGTGTCATCTATGTTAGGTGTATCACATCAGATTTTTTTTGTTTTTTACAACAATCTTATCTATGACTATTTTTAAATCCAATTGATTGTAGTAGTTATCTCATGATCTCACTTGATGCTACGAGTCAATCCATATACATAATTATTAATTTTCATTCGGTTTCATAAGTTTTGGAGCAGCAGTGAGACTTGTTACGTTACAAAATCGGTATTTATTGGTCAGCTCGAGGTTAGATTACATACCCACACTGTTCTCTGTGTGTCTGTTTCTTAACATATTTATTCTCTTATTATATATTTTTTTACTTCAGTCTACACTAAGGCCAGAATCAAGTGAGGCAGACCTAAATGAACATGATCGACTTCCCAACATAAACATCTAACTGCCTCTTATCCAAGATTTGATGTCAACTAAGATCCAACAGCTTCCTGTACATCAACGCTCCAAGTTCCAAGCTAAGTTGCTTGCTTATGACTCACAGGTTAGCAAGATAGTTACCACTATGAAGCAATGTCTGAATAAGATTGGTAGGAAGTAGTACAAGATAGCTGATACATTTGGAGAGTTGATTGACGAGGTTCTTCGGGCTGAGTCATATAGTTCAGACATTGAAGATAACGTGACACAACCTTGCAATAAATCTGTACCAGGTTAGTTGTCATTTTTATCATATATGTATACTTCATGCAAACATATGATGCACTAATTCATAGTTTTCAATGTGTAGAACCAGCCACACAATCTGGTGATCAATTTGTATCTGAACCAATGATGACACCCACTCAGATGGAGTCGCAGATGACTCCTAATCAAGTGGAAAATTTAGTTCTCATACAACAGGAAGTGTGACGAGTCTTCGAACGTTGCCCTGATGAATCTATTACACCTAATACTGTTAGTATTTAAGTTTGACTTCTATATAATTTATGGCTTGATATTGTGCATTTGACATTTACATATTACGTTGAACGAATACTTCACTTTTTTTATGCAGCTAGGTCACACCGTGCCAGGTGGCATAGTTCATCATGACTCTGGCCTAGTCTTTGACAAGACTCCTATTGGAAATGTTAGTGCCTCAGGCATCTTCCTATCCAAAATGGAATGTGCTCACGCTCTCCGAACCTACTTGTGTTCTAAGGCCATGGACATGGACATGTACAAACTCGTAAATTTGTGTGACCTGACATACTGTCTAATTCTTATGTATTTTGATCGATCAACATTGTGGCAATTGTCTAGACACTGTTAAGTTTTATTCAATATATGAAGGCAATAAATCATTCTTCCCATATAGTAGATTAAATTCAATGTCTAGACATTGTTAAGTATTTGCAGATATATTATGTAATTATGTATCTCATATCTACAAATAACAGTTGTTTCCGTTGTTGTATGTTCAATTTTTTTATTGTAGAAATATCATTGACTTTGGTGAACATCGTGGCAATTGTCGTGACATACAACAATCTTTTGCTGATGGCGCGTGTATCGACAATGTGTTTATGCAATGCTTCATTGAGTGTGTCCGCGATGACGCTGAAAGGGAAATGTGCCCTTGGGCCATTTCTAAGTATTTTGGTGATTGAGTGCCAACACAAGTGCTTTTGTGTTAATCTATGCAAAGTGGTGGACAAAGTGCAAATCAAGTCAAAAGGTATGTTTCTAGACTTAGTACATTGTTTTATGGACTAATGTATTGTGTCTAAGTGCTGGAAACAGGAAAAATCGAATTGGAAAAGAGATGGCTTTGTTCAGCCAAAGTCTACGCAGTCTGGGTGCACCGGACAGTGTCCGGTGCGCTAGGCTGGCTCTGGCGAACTTGCTGCTCTCGGGACTTCGACGGCGGTGTACGGCTATAAATCACCGGACTGTCCGGTGAGCCGTTCATAGGCGAAGTCGTCGGTCTCGGGAAGCCATCAACGGCGTACGGCTATAATTCACCGGACTGTCCGGTGAGCCAACGGTCAGCCGGGGCAACGGTCGGCCGAGGATTCTGCGCGGAACGCGTGGCCGAGCCAACGGTCACATTGGAGCACCGGACTGTCCGGTGTGCACCGGACAGTGTCCGGTGCGCCAACGACTCTCAATCTGCAACGGTCGGCTTCGCCAAATAAGGAAACAAATCTGCACCGGACAGTGTCCGGTGGTGTACCGGACTGTCCGGTGCGCCAGGCGACAGAAGGCAAGATCTGCCTTCCTGGAATGCTCTCAACGGCTCCTAGCTGCCTTGGGGCTATAAAAGGGACCCCTAGGCGCATGGAGGAGTACACCAAGCATACTCAAAGCATTCCTAAGCACCAAGACTTCGATTCCACACATTTGTTTCTTCGTGATAGCATCTAGAGCTCTATTTGAGTTGTGAACTTGACGGGTTGTGTTGCGAGCTCTTGTTGCGACTTGTGTGCGTGTTGTCACTGTGTTTTTGTGTGTTGTGTGCGTTGCTCATCCCTCCCTTACTCCGTGCTTCTTTGTGAACATCAAAGTGTAAGGGCGAGAGACTCCAAGTTGTGGAGATTCCTCGCAAGCGGGATAAAGAAAAGCAAAGCAAAACACCATGGTATTCAAGTGGGTCTTTGGACCGCTTGAGAGGGGTTGATTGCAACCCTCGTCCATTGGGACGCCACAACGTGGAGTAGGCAAGCGTTGGTCTTGGCTGAACCACGGGATAAACCACTGTGCCATCTCTGTGTTGATATCCTTGTGGTTATTGTGTTTTGTTGAGACTCCTCTCTAGCCACTTGGCATTACTGTGCTAACTCCTAATCAAGTTTTTGTGGCTATAAGTTTTTAAGTTTTACAGGATCACCTATTCACCCCCCCTCTAGGTGCTCTCAATTGGTATCAGAGTCGTTCTCTTCACGAAGGGACTAATCACCTGAAGAGATGGATCCTAAGGGGAAGGGAATTGTGATCAACAATAAGGAGAAGGAGTCCTTCGTCAACGAGCCGAAGGATGACAAGCCTACCGACTCGGGCTCAGGCCACAAACGCAAAGATGGGAAGAAGAAGAAGACGAGACACATCAAGGAGATCGTCTACTACGACGACAGCGATGAGTCCACTTCTTCCCAAAAGGACAACGACAACAACGACTACGACAAAAGAAAGACGGTTAACTCAAACTTTTCTTTCGATTATTCGCGTATTCCGCATAGCTCAAATACACATTTGCTTTCCATTCCTCTTGGCAAACCTCCACACTTTGATGGGGAGGACTACGGATTTTGGAGTCACAAAATGCATAGTCACTTGTTCTCTCTCCATCCAAGCATATGGGAGATTGTAGAGAGTGGAATGAAATTTGATAGCTCGGATAGTCCCATGTTTATAAATGAACAAATCCATAGAAATGCACAAGCTACTACTGTCCTTTTAGCATCTTTGTGCAGGGAAGAGTACAATAAGGTGAGCGGCTTGGACAATGCCAAGCAGATCTGGGACACCCTCAGGATCTCACATGAGGGGAACGACGTCACCATGCTCACCAAAATGGAGTTGGTGGAGGGTGAGCTCAGGAGATTTGCAATGATAAGGGGAGAGGAGCCAACCCAAACATACAATCGGCTCAAAACCCTCATCAACAAGATACGGAGCTACGGAAGCACGCGATGGACGGACCACGATGTCGTTCGCCTAATGCTAAGGTCCTTTACTGTACTTGATCCACATCTGGTGAACAATATTCGTGAAAATCCTAGGTACACCAAGATGTCGCCCGAAGAAGTCCTTGGGAAGTTCGTAAGCGGGTGAATGATGATCAAGGAGGCGAGATACGTGGACGACGCGTTGAACGGTCCAATCCATGAGCCTCAACCCATTGCTCTCAAGGCAACGAGGAGCAAGGAGGCGCTACCTAGCAAGGTGGCGCAAGTTGAGGCGGCAGGGCTCAATGATGAAGAGATGGCCCTCATCATCAAGCGCTTCAAGACGGCGCTAAAGGGTCACAAGGGACAGCCAAGCAAGACCAAGACAAAGGGGAAGCGCTCATGCTTCAAATGTGGTAAGATTGGTCATTTTATTGCTAACTGTCCCGATAATGATAGTGACCAGGAAAAAGGGAACAAAAGGGAAAAGAAGAAGAATTACAAGAAGGCCAAGGGTGAGGCACACCTTGGAAAGGAGTGGGACTCGGATTGTTCGTCATCCGACTCTGACAATGAAGGACTCGCCGCCACCGCCTTCAACAAGTCATCCCTCTTCTCCAACGAGCGTCACACATGCCTCATGGCGAAGGAGAAGAAGGTATGTACTCGAGACAATACTAGTTATGCTTCTTCAAGTGAGGATGAGTCTAGTGATGATGATGAAATTGATTATTCTTGCTTATTCAAGGGTCTAGATAGAACCAAGGTTAACAAGATTAACGAATTAATTGATGCCTTGAATGATAAAAATAGATTATTAGAGAAGCAAGAGGATCTTTTATATGAAGAACATGATAAGTTTGTAGAGGCTCAAAAATCCCTTGCTTTAGAAATCAAAAGGAATGAAATGCTTTCTTGTGAACTATCTACTTGTCATGAAACCATTTCTACTTTAAAAGGTGTTAAAGATGATTTAAATGCTAAACTAGAAGTAGCAAGTAAATCTAACTCTTGTGTAGAACATGTTATGATTTGCAATAGGTGTAAAGATTTTGACATTGATGCTTGTAGTGA
Source organism: Zea luxurians (assembly GCA_029449295.1). NCBI lineage: Eukaryota > Viridiplantae > Streptophyta > Magnoliopsida > Poales > Poaceae > Zea > Zea luxurians. The sequence continues at coordinate 59,773,359 of JAOPSE010000014.1, forward strand.
ACACCTAGTTTCAATTTCCAAATTGAATGATGAATTGGCTAGTCTTAATGCCCAACTTAAGACTAGCAAAAGTGAATTTGACAAACTAAAATTTGCAAGGGATGCCTACACGATTGGTAGACACCCCTCAATTAAGGATGGACTTGGCTTCAAGAGGGAAGCCAAGAACTTAACAAGCCATAAGGCTCCCATCTCCGCCAAGGAGAAAGGGAAGGCACCTATGGCTAGCAGTGCTAAAAAGAACCATGCTTTCATGTATCATGATAGGAGACATTCTAGGAATGCCTATAGAAGTTGTGATGCTTTTGATTCTCATGCCATGTTTGCTTATAGTTCTTCCTATATGCATGGTAGAGATATGTCTAGGAGAAATGTTGTTCATCATATACCTAGGAGAAATGTTGTTAATGTTCCTAGGAAAATTAATGAACCTTCGACAATATATCATGCTTGCAATGCTTCATTTGCCATTTGTAGAAAGGATAAGAAGGTAATTGCTAGGAAATTAGGGGCCAAATGTAAGGGAGATAAAACTTGCATTTGGGTCCCTAAGACCATTGTGACTAACCTTGTAGGACCCAACAAGAGTTGGGTACCTAAGACCCAAGCCTAAATTTGCCTTGCAGGTTTATGCATCCGGGGGCTCAAGCTGGATTATCGACAGCGGATGCACAAACCACATGACGGGGGAAAAGAGGATGTTCTCTTCCTACGTTAAGAACAAGGATCCCCAAGATTCAATAATATTCGGTGATGGGAACCAAGGCAAGGTGAAAGGGTTAGGTAAAATTGCTATTTCGTCCAAGCACTCTATTTCTAATGTGTTCTTAGTTGAGTCGCTTGGATATAACTTGATGTCTGTGAGTCAATTATGCAATATGGGATATAATTGTTTATTCACAAATGTAGACGTGTCTGTCTTTAGAAGGTGTGATGGTTCACTAGCTTTTAAGGGTGTACTAGACGGCAAACTTTATTTGGTTGATTTTGCAAAAGAAGAGGCCGGTCTAGATGCATGCTTAATTGCTAAGACTTGCATGGGCTGGCTGTGGCATCGCCGTTTAGCACATGTGGGGATGAAGAACCTTCACAAGCTTCTAAAGGGAGAACACGTGATAGGTCTAACTAATGTGCATTTCGAAAAAGATAGACCTTGTGCAGCTTGTCAAGCAGGCAAACAGGTGGGAAGCTCTCATCACACCAAAAATGTGATGACCACATCAAGACCTTTGGAAATGCTTCATATGGACCTCTTCGGACCCGTCGCCTATCTAAGTATAGGAGGAAGTAAGTATGGTCTTGTTATAGTTGATGATTTTTCCCGCTTCACTTGGGTATTCTTTTTGCAGGATAAATCTGAAACCCAAGGGACCCTCAAGCGCTTCCTCAAGAGAGCTCAAAATGAGTTTGAGCTCAAGGTGAAGAAGATAAGGAGCGACAACGGGTCCGAGTTCAAGAACCTTCAAGTGGAGGAGTTCCTTGAGGAGGAGGGGATCAAGCACGAGTTCTCTGCTCCCTACACACCACAGCAAAATGGTGTGGTAGAGAGGAAGAACAGGACGCTCATCGATATGGCGAGGACTATGCTTGGAGAGTTCAAGACCCCCAAGCGCTTTTGGTCAGAAGCCGTGAACACGGCTTGCCACGCCATCAACCGGGTCTACCTTCACCGCCTCCTCAAGAAGACTTCGTATGAGCTTCTAACCGGTAACAAACCCAATGTGTCTTACTTTCGTGTATTTGGGAGCAAGTGTTATATTCTTGTGAAGAAAGGTAGAACTTCTAAATTTGCTCCCAAAGCTGTAGAAGGGTTTTTATTAGGTTATGACTCAAATACAAAGGCGTACAGGGTCTTCAACAAATCATCGGGTTTGGTTGAAGTCTCTAGCGACGTTGTATTTGATGAGACTAATGGCTCTCCAAGAGAGCAAGTTGTTGATCTTGATGATGTAGATGAAGAAGACGTTCCAACGGCCGCGATACGCACCATGGCGATTGGAGATGTGCGGCCACAGGAACAAAAGGAGCAAGATCAACCTTCTCCCTCAACGATGGTGCATCCCCCAACTCAAGATGATGAACAGGTTCATCAAAAAGAGGCGTGTGATCAAGGGGGAGTACAAGATGATCATGTGATGGAGGAAGAAGCACAACCGGCACCTCCAACCCAAGTTCGAGCGACGATTCAAAAGAATCATCCCGTCGACCAAAATTTGGGTGATATTAGCAAGGGAGTAACTACTCGTTCTAGATTAGTTAACTTTTGTGAGCATTACTCCTTTGTCTCTTCTATTGAGCCTTTCAGGGTAGAAGAGGCCTTGCTAGATCCGGACTGGGTGTTGGCCATGCAGGAAGAGCTCAACAACTTCAAGCGTAATGAAGTTTGGACACTGGTGCCTCGTCCCAAGCAAAACGTTGTGGGAACCAAGTGGGTTTTCCGCAACAAACAGGATGAGCACGGGGTGGTGACGAGGAACAAGGCTCGACTTGTGGCAAAAGGTTATGCCCAAGTCGCAGGTTTGGACTTTGAGGAGACTTTTGCTCCTGTGGCTAGGCTAGAATCAATTCGTATATTGCTAGCATATGCCGCTCACCATTCCTTCAGGTTGTTCCAAATGGATGTGAAGAGCGCTTTCCTCAACGGGCCGATCAAGGAGGAGGTGTACGTGGAGCAACCCCCTGGCTTCGAGGATGAACGGTACCCCGACCACGTGTGTAAGCTCTCTAAGGCGCTCTATGGACTTAAGCAAGCCCCAAGAGCATGGTATGAATGCCTTAGAGACTTTTTAATTGCTAATGCTTTCAAGGTTGGGAAATCCGATCCGACTTTATTCACTAAGACTTGTGATGGTGATTTGTTTGTGTGCCAAATTTATGTCGATGACATAATATTTGGTTCTACTAACCAAAAGTCTTGTGAAGAGTTTAGCAGGGTGATGACGCAGAAATTCGAGATGTCGATGATGGGCGAGTTGAACTACTTCCTTGGGTTCCAAGTAAAGCAACTCAAGGATGACACTTTCATCTCCCAAACGAAGTACACGCAAGATTTGCTAAAGCGGTTTGGGATGAAGGACGCCAAGCCCGCAAAGACTCCGATGGGAACCGACGGACACACCGACCTCAACAAAGGAGGTAAGTTTGTTGATCAAAAAGCATACCGTCCATGATAGGGTCTTTACTTTACTTATGTGCTAGTAGACCAGATATTATGCTTAGCGTATGCATGTGTGCTAGATTTCAATCTGATCCAAGGGAGTGTCACCTTGTGGCCGTGAAGCGAATTCTTAGATATTTAGTCGCTACGCCTTGCTTCGGAATCTGGTATCCAAAGGGGTCTAACTTTGACTTGATTGGATATTCAGATTCCGACTATGCTGGATGTAAGGTCGATAGGAAGAGTACATCGGGGACGTGCCAATTCTTAGGAAGGTCCCTGGTGTCATGGAATTCTAAGAAACAAACTTCCGTTGCCCTATCCACCGCTGAGGCTGAGTATGTTGCCGCAGGACAGTGTTGCGCACAACTACTTTGGATGAGGCAAACCCTCCGGGACTTTGGCTACAATCTGAGCAAAGTCCCACTCATATGTGACAATGAGAGTGCTATCCGCATAGCGGAAAATCCTGTTGAGCACAGCCGCACAAAGCACATTGACATTCGGCATCACTTTTTGAGAGACCACCAGCAAAAGGGAGATATCGAAGTGTTTTATGTTAGCACCGAGAACCAGCTAGCCGATATCTTCACTAAGCCTTTAGATGAGAAGACCTTTTGCAGGCTGCATAGTGAGCTAAATGTCTTAGATTCGTGGAACTTGGATTGATTTATAGCATACATGTGTTTATGCCATTGATCATGTTCCTTATGCATTTTGTTGCTTACTTGTGGTGCTCAAGTTGTACAAACACTCCCCGGACCTCACAAGTCCTTTTGCAAGTGATGCACATATTTAGGGGGAGTTGTGCTACAACTTGACCCTTTGAGACTAACCATGTGCTTGAGTTTGCTTGATTTAGTCTCAAAGGAGGTTTGAAAGGGAAAAGGTGGACTTGGACCATGAAAGACTTCCACAGCACTCCGATGAGAAGGTAACTTATTCCAAGTTCATCTCATGTACTTTTATTGCCTTTGTATTCTTATTGAAGATTTTGGTGAGGCAATGGGGTTGAAGGGCCAAGATTGATCCCGTTTTGGTGCTTGATGCCAAAGGGGGAGAAAATAAGGCCAAAGCAATAAATGGATCAGCTACCACTTGAGAAATTTTGAAAATAGTAGAATAGAGCTTTTGGTTTGTCAAAACTCTCTTGTTGTTTCTTTTGTCAAAAGTTGGCCTCTTGTGGGGAGAATAGTCGACTATGGGAAAAAGGGGGAGTTTTTGATACTGTGATCAATTTCTATTGGAACAACTCTCTTTATGTCTCTACAAGTGTGTTTGACTTAGAGATAGGAAATTGAGGTTGATTTGCAAAAACAAACAAAGTGGTGGCAAAGAGTGATCCATATATGTCAAATTTGAATCAAAACAATTTTGAGTTTTCATTTGCATTGATATTGCACTTGTTCTAGTTGCTTTATGTTGTGTTGGCATAAATCACCAAAAAGGGGGAGATTGAAAGGGAAATGTGCCCTTGGGCCATTTCTAAGTATTTTGGTGATTGAGTGCCAACACAAGTGCTTTTGTGTTAATCTATGCAAAGTGGTGGACAAAGTGCAAATCAAGTCAAAAGGTATGTTTCTAGACTTAGTATATTGTTTTATGGACTAATGTATTGTGTCTAAGTGCTGGAAACAGGAAAAATCGAATTGGAAAAGAGATGGCTTTGTTCAGCCAAAGTCTGCGCAGTCTGGGTGCACCGGACTGTCCGGTGGTGCACCGGACAGTGTCCGGTGCGCCAGGCTGGCTCTGACGAACTTGCTGCTCTCAGGACTTCGACGGCGGTGTACGACTATAAATCACCGGACTGTCCGGTGGTGCACCGGACTGTCCGGTGAGCCATTCATAGGCGAAGTCGTCGGTCTCGGGAAGCCATCAACGGCGTACGGCTATAATTCACTGGACTGTCCGATGAGGCATCGGACTGTCCGGTGACCAACGGTCAGCCGGGGCAACGGTCGGCCGAGGATTCCGCGCGGAACGCGTGGCCGAGCCAACGGTCACATTGGAGCACCGGACTGTCCGGTGTGCACCAGACAGTGTCCGTTGCACCAACGGCTCTCAAGTTGCAACGGTCGGCTTCGCCAAATAAGGAAACAAATCTGCACCGGACAGTGTCCAGTGGTGCACCGGACTGTCCGGTGCGCCAGGCGACAGAAGGCAAGATCTGCCTTCCTGGAATGCTCTCAACGGCTCCTAGCTGCCTTGGGGCTATAAAAGGGACCCCTAGGCGCATGGAGGAGGACACCAAGCATACTCAAAGCATTCCTAAGCACCAAGACTTCGATTCCACACATTTGTTTCTTCGTGATAGCATCTAGAGCTCTATTTGAGTTGTGAACTTGACGGGTTGTGTTGCGAGCTTTTGTTGCGACTTGTGTGCGTGTTGTCACTGTGTTTTTGTGTCTTGTGTGCGTTGCTCATCCCTCCCTTACTCCGTGCTTCTTTGTGAACATTAAAGTGTAAGGGCGAGAGACTCCAAGTTGTGGAGATTCCTCGCAAGCGGGATAAAGAAAAGCAAAGCAAAACACCTTGGTATTCAAGTGGGTCTTTGGACTGCTTGAGAGGGGTTGATTGCAACCCTCGTCCATTGGGATGCCACAACGTGGAGTTGGCAAGCGTTGGTCTTGGCCGAACCACGGGATAAACCACTGTGCCATCTCTGTGTTGATATCCTTGTGGTTATTGTGTTTTGTTGAGACTCCTCTCTAGCCACTTGGCATTACTGTGCTAACTCCTAATCAAGTTTTTGTGGCTATAAGTTTTTAAGTTTTACAGGATCACCTATTCACCCCCCTCTAGGTGCTCTCAGACGCGTCAAACCATATTCCTCCAATGAATGCTCACCAACTCATCCTAGATGTTAATGTTGGGGTATCACTTCTACCTTTATATCACTTTTATTGAATGCATAGCATATATGGAAAATACATAATACTACTCTCTCCTATTTAGCCTATATTGAACTTTGAGGAGCAGGAGCAACATAGTAATTCTCCTTGTCCTTTTGACCCTTCAATTTTAGAGAGTTACCTTTTGAACAAACTGCCTTCATTCAAGAAGCTAGATGAGTACAAATCAGTAAATTTCTGTTCCCTGACCCATCACACTATCACTTGATTTAAATTTCAATCACATTCATGCATATCAACCATAGTGTATTCAACATTTGGCTTTTTCATTTTTTACATGCAGATAATGGTACCCATGCTACACGCAGGACATTGGACCTTGTATGTTGTTAATTTTCAGATTGGATGCATACATGTGTTAGATCCAACCCAAATGGGCCAGAACTGGGTGGGACTACCTGGCAGAGTTACCATGTTACACCTATGGATCTGGGTGACAAGCAGTTGCCATGGGCCAGGTTAATAATGAGTAGGCTCAATCTAGCCATACAAAATGTTCGGCCAAGACCAGCCCTCCCTGCTTTTTGGAAGTACCCTATTGAACTCCCCACGAACCGCCCAATAATGAAAGCGAGGTCTAATGATTGTGGAGATATATGCAGCACTACGACTACATGGATGGAGCTATCAATGCAGTCATTGATCCAGTACATAATTGATAGCTAGACTTTTTTGTGTGTTATGACACAATGTATGTATAATTATGTCTAACTCACACTTCCTTATATTGGTTTGCAGGATAATTCAGAGGACATTCGCTCTCTTCTACTGCATTACATGATATTCCATCGCCTAAACAAAAACAGCTCCATGCTTTCAGATCTAGAAAGATTCAAGTTCTCTCAGTAGTAGCCTAGTCTAGGTTACTGTCACTAAATAGGGTTTATGTATATAATGGCCTGTTGGCTTCTATTAGCATACAGATAATACTTTTGTCTATATGCGCTCTTAGCAATCTTCTAGCTATGTCGTACCAGATATGTTTTATATGGACATATTTATATATGTTATGTTATGTACTCTTTCAGTTCTGTTCTGTCGTGATTATGCATTTATCTGGAATGGTTTATGCCTTTTTATTCAGTTTTTTACGCTATGCGCTAGCATATACATAGTGACTTCAATGCGCCGGCTGTTTAGTTTTTTCAATAAAAATACTTTATGCCATGGAATGAATATCAGCTTATATGGCCAAACAAATCCACCGTTAGCATATTGCATAGGAAATAATTACGTTGCATTAATAGATATAATCCATACAGTGAGCTTTTAACGTAAATAATCATCATATAGTATCATGATCATAACATTTTCATATAATCCTATATAAAATTTTGCATGTATGTTTCACAATCATGTCAAATAATCGTCATCGGATCCATGATCTCCAGAATCAACCAGTTTATGCTTCTTTGATGTGGATGTCTCATTCCACTGAGGGCCATTGTTGAATTCTTGTTTCTAGACCCAGACGGCCGTCCTCTTTTTCTATCAGCAAGGCTAGCCAATTTAACCCTATTTTCCTCCACAGACAGGCATGTGCGACTGTTGTGTCCATCAGCAATGCCACACTTTTGGCACTTTCGATTCTTCTTTTTTTTCTCCTTTCGCACCCAGTTTCACAACTCTTTGCTCACTAGTTTTGATCGTCCTTCCCTTTGGCCTTGCGTTATTTGGTCGCACTAAGCTTATTCCATCTACAACAAATTCCAGTCTCGACATGCCATACAAAAATTATATTATGTGACACATGTTATGATGTCAAATTATAAATATTTACGAACATTAAATAAATAGAATAGTTGCAATTTAATAAAATTAAAATTTCAACCTTTCTAACATCCCCATCTTGTGTCCCTTCAAAATCAACATTTCCAACAAGCGTCATTTGCAACTCAGATTGATGATGTGCATCAATATTTCTGCTTCCATCCTACTCATTAGTGCATTATAGTCAATATTACAAATAATGTTTAAATCATCAAATGTGTTTGCATTATACATAAATTGCCATTATTTTTTCTATATATTACCTGTTGCAGTGAACATACTGGCACATGCTCCTCATTATCACATTGTGACACATGTTCACCTTCATTGTTTCCAACAACCTCCTCTTCGTCCTAGAACATTTAATTCTTACAATTGGCAACAATTATGTTATGAATAAAATATAGAATAATTGTATAAAAACAACACCCACATGGTTGCCCTCACCAGTACTTGCACCACCAACATCATCACATCCTATATCTGCCTCCAAACGCCCAAGCATCTCAAATAGTTCATCCATTGCGTCCAAGGCCTTATCACTCCCTGCCTTTGACATACTAGCATGGTTTACCACCTTCATTGCTTTTTTAAGCAACATTTTCTGCCTATATGATTTTGCCTCTCCATTCTTTCCATTCAATTTCCTGTCATCTCTTGAAAATATCACATCTTGCCTAGCTGAGTACATGTAACGCTGTAGAACGTATTCTTTAGGTATCCTTTCTAGCTAAATGTGCATGAATGTTCGTATAAGATGCACACAAAATAGGCCTACATTTAAACAGGAGGGCAACGTTTCACATTAACCTTTTTATTATTAGCATATAAATCATATGACATTATATCACAACACTGCCATACCTTTGTGCTCCCACTGTTTGCATTCACATTTAAACTTCCCTCCGAATTGGTGTTGCCCCCACACGATTTTTTTCGATCTCGATGTATGCTGCACCAACCAATCATTTGTGCCTCCATCTGGATCAAGTGATATCCTATACGCAGTAGCGTATTTTATTGACTCCTTGAACCTATTCATCATAGCCCTTGTGTATGCCCTTGCAACCCTAATTTCGAACATATATAGTGTTGTGGTATCCTTTTGACCCTACATATGTACTAATTAGATAGTTATTGTGAGCCTATTAAATAGTCTAATGCATAAATAATATTACATACCATACAACCTAGCGTCTCTTTTCCTTCTTGCATCTTTCGACTTGCAGTAGTTTCAACATTTGCTTCGCAAACTCATGAAGTGGGGTGTTTGAATCGACATGAGCGCTCTTCACGAGTTTGTTCATGCTCTCGCTACGTTGCGTAGAGACCATAAGCCCACAATATTCATGTTTGAAAAAACAGGAATCCATTCCTTACGCATTTCATATAATTTTCTAGGAGTGCCATCCTCATGCAGGTTAAACTCATCAAGCAACATTGTCCATGCAGCCTCAAACTCTATTTCAGTCAATGGATGATGTACTATAGACTGGAATTTTGTCTTAAAATCCGCTTCAGCATAACATGCATACAACTCATTTAGAAATGGCATGTACCTATTTTGCACATGCCATAGACACAACCTATGGACTGTGTTTGGGAAGACCCGACGTAATGCCACTAGCATTGCAGGGTCTTGATATGTAAATATACATTGTTAGGCATTCTTAGATGATTATTTCTACAAACAACGTATGCTACATACCAAAACAAAATCACATGCATTGTAAATATGCACATGTTATTGAATTTATCCTCCATGTATTTCAAGTTCATATTTATTATATATACATAAATCATACTTGTCAACATGACTCTTGGTCCTTCAGTCCCCATGCATGTCTCGAATGCATTAAACACCCACTCGAATGTTTCAACAGTTTCATCTCCCAACAATGAGAACCCAAACACTGTGCATTGTAGGTGGTGGTTTGCACCAACAAACATGCCTAGGGGTTTTCCATACAAATTAGTCTTATGAGTTGTATCGAAGGTAACTACATCCCCGAAATCAACATACTCTCCTTGCTGACTAGCATGAGACCAAAAAATACTCAATATTTTTCCTTCGTTGATTATCCCTTTTTCATAAGGCAAAAAAGCCAAAAGCTTAGACACATCATTGGCATTTTTTCTCGTTGCTTCGCCTATTTCCTGTATAGTACAAAAAATTAGAATTATTGCTCATTAATTCGACATGGATTTTAAACTTTATATCCTAAATTCATAAAGAAAACATTGCTTACAAATTAGCAATGTCCTTTGTTGTAATTAGTACATTTTCAGGACCACCATGCATCTCAGACATGAAGTCCATGGTATAGTGCTGCGGGATTCTGCTTTGTTGCATTGAACTTATAAATTCCATGTACTCAGGATCATGAGTCTTGTTGCATTGTAGATGCTTCTTTTCAGTATCCTTCTTAATGAAATCATGATTATGTTCTAAGTGCACCAGATCGATTCGTACGTCTACAATATTTTCTTTGGAGTCATCATAGATTTTTTAGCTTCATACTAGCTTTGCATTGTGTTCTCCTTGAGGATGTATTACGGATTCTTGGATTACTAGCTAACCTTTCTGTATTTCTATCCTCCATTGAACAATTTAACCACTTACAGTTCTTCCTCTCCCTATACTTCTTTAGTGGAAAACCAACCTCATATGCGTAACGACTATAAAAACTGTATGCCTCATCGAGATTTCCAAATGTCATACCGATCCTAGGCACCATACTTGGATCATTACTTTCAGGCTGTGCATAAACATAATCATAAATCCAATAAATATAATATTAGTTATACTCTTAATGTCATCATGCATAAGTTTGATTAAAAAGTAGAATAGACATAATCAAAGATAAACAACTTACATGGCTCCGTAGGATATTAGGTGTATCTTGTTCATGATCACTAACGGTCCTCATAGGCACCATTTGATTTGTTTCTCCCATTGTTACAATATTGTAACACCCGGATTTTAGGGGTCCAAAACCCGGGGTTAACATAAACACCAGGTATGCTGGGACCAAGTCTCAAACATATGATGTATAGTGGCACAGGATCGAATGTCACAACTTTATATATAACAGGAGTTCTATACAAAATAAATAATTACATTATAAGGAGACAACGGTCCAGCAACCCAAAGTTGACTGGGAGACGACGACCTAGACCTCTCACGAACTCATCACATCATCCTCCAAGAGCATCATCCTGCAGTACCTGGTCTTGACCTGTGGTGTATGTGAGACAGCAAGAGTGAGCTCACATACGTTCATCGCTCAACAAGTTGTGGGGAATAATGTGCATGAACTCACCAAAGGTGGGAGCTCATAAAGTGTAAGGCTTACCAAAGAAGATGGTTAGAGCTGAGCATTGCTTTTAAAGTTGGTCAAAATTTTATTAGCAATTACTAAGTGTAAGTAAATACCAACCCAATTAAGTAGTAGAACAAAAGTAACCACTTCACCTGCGATGCAATGCATATGACAAATTGAATTTAGTTCCATACTTTAATCATGTGAGGGTCCGAGCTGCTCATGACCGTGAGCACGGCTAGTATACCAGTTTTACACTCTGCAGAGGTTGCGCATCTTTACCCACAAGTCGTGTTACCCATCTGCCAAGGGGTCATGAATCCCATACACCTCTACCAAGGAAGTGAGGCAGGGTAGCACTACGAGGCCTTTACAAAGTTCCACTAGCTTCCGAAAACCCGCTACAGTTTATAGGAAGATCCAGTACAGGAATCCCTTGCAGGACCGCCATCGCAGCAAAATCCTCCCGAGGGCCTCCCCGCACTGACCTCTCCCCTACTGCCCTTGCCCCTTTCGGGTAAGGTAGTCTTCCACTAGCTTTCCTAATTAATCAGCCAAGGGCATCCCATACTACCCTTGTGGTAGCACTGTTTTCCCGGGTGGTCGCTCCATGTTCCAATTAACATAATGATCTTAACATGAACCATAAATAACAACTGATAACAAAGGTATAATCATGAATAGTAAGGTGTATCTCTATACCCAAAGCCACATATAGCACTAGCAAGTACTACCCAAAGATTCAGTGGTGAACAAGGTATAAAGATAGTCAAACTAGGGTAACCTATTGGGTCCCATCAAAATTAACCTATGCAGATCATTATGATTAATTAGAACATGAGTAGGTAAAAAGAAGTGATCAAGGGCACAACTTGCCTGGGCCTTGAGAATCCAGGTACCAGGATGATCTTCAGATCCTCGTGACCTCACTGCTAGTCGTAGCAATACAAACATACATGGTATAGGCAAAATTAACATTACACCAAACATATATGCAAAATACATATTAATAATCTATATATTAAAATAAGATCACAGGAAAAAGAATTATTAAATTTGGAGTTATAGATTTTAAGTTATGAATTTTTGTAGCTTTTATGTATTTAATACAAGATTAAGTGTTAGATAAATTTAAATGAGCTTTTCATGCCAAAACAGAGGCACAAAAAGATGAAGAATATTATTACAAAATTTTAGGAATTGGAATGACTCAATTTGGAGCTAAAATGAATTAGTTATGAATTAATTAAGTTCTAGTAATTATTTTCATATTAAAAATCTATTTAATAACTATTTTCTCTGAATTTATTATGTTCTGGACTGGGCCTCAATTATAAGAAAAGCCAGGGGGCTCTGCGCAAGAAACCCGAGACCCAGGGAATAGTGCTCTCTGGACGGCGGGTTAGTTTCCTAAAAACCGGAGGGCTCTTATGCAAAACAGCCCGGCCGAAGGGGTATGGGCTAATCTGCACCATCCGATCAAGAGTGGACGGCCCAGATTAGATCTTCATATCAGTGAATCGGTACGCGACACAGACCGTCGGATCAAAAGGCTACGGTCCCGATTTAAAACACTAGCGAGAGAATCTCGTACGCCCGATCCAAATCCAACGGCGCAGATGACATCTCCAAAGGGGTATCGCCTGATCTAATCTCAACCGTTGGCCGCCAGATCAACGGCTGGCAACCCATCCCCTACCCCGAGCCCCCGAGACGGCAGCGCCGCCCCCGACCACGGCGGTCCCTCGCCGGAGCGAACCAAATCCGCGCCCGAACGCCACAAATCCCCAAATTAACCGGTGCTACACCAAGAGGGAATGATGGCGAACACGATTAGAGCACGTACCGCGGATGGAGGGCAGTGGAGGGAGCTGGCCACGGAGAGGGGCGGACCGCGGCGGCGCTCGAACGACGGTGAGCAATTCGAGCCACCCCAAGGCCACGCGGTTCCAAATTGACGGCGTGGACAGACTCCCCAGGCGAAGACGATACTCCCCGACCCGACTCCAAGAGCGAAGACCTCCCCGACGGCGGCTATCCTCGGCGGCGGCGCTCCTCACACGTTTTCCCTCTGCGTTCTCGGCGATGGTGGCTGGCAGTGGGGGGATGAAGGGAGGGAGGCGAGCACGGTGAGCTTTTATACCCGGAGCAAAGTCCGAGCGAGGGGAGGCGGTGACCGGTAGGAGCGCGATACTCGGCGGCGAGCGCGCGGCTCCGCCAAGCTCGGGATTCCGTTGCGAGGAGGGCGACGACCTGACAAGCGGGGCCCGCAGTTCAGTGAAACAGAGCGTGAGCGAGAGAGTGACCGAGCGCGCGCGAGATGAGAGACTGCCCGCGGGCCCGCGTCGTCAGCGAGAGAGAGGTAAAACGCAGGCGAGCGCGTGAGACCGACTGGTGGGACCGGGATGTCGGCGCCCGGATTTGGAGTTGGGCCGAGCGCGCGTGGGGATGTGAAGATGGGCCGAAATGAGGAGAGTTGGCCCAATTAGGGTTTTTCTCTTTTTCCTTTTTGTTTTCTATTTCTTTTCTTCATTTTCAAATCCAATTTGAATTCAAACTCAAATTCAAACTTTGTGATTAAATTGTCCCTAGTTTGAAAGGTATAATTTCATAACATAAGTGTGGAGGGTGTTTATTTTGATTTTTATTTTATTTTATGTAGTATTTTTCTTAGTTCTTCCCTTCTCTTTTTATTTTCTATTTTCTATTTTCCTTCCTATTTGAATTTCAAATCAACACAAGTTTAAAGTTCCAAACACTTAATTTGGATACACATATAGAACTTTAGCATAATGTGCAAAAACCTATTTTATGTATTTCTTTATTTATTTTAGTCCTTTTAGACAAGCTTTTATTCATATAGTAGAATAATCCCTACCTTATTACTTCCAGGGAAATCATATTCATATTGTAGACTATATATATTAAGAAATAGTTTAACCCTAATTCTTCTATATATCCTAACCCAAAGGCAATTTAGATTATCTAAGTGTTTTTAATTATGTGTTTTTAACATATTCATGAGTGGAAACTTCTAAATTATGATTATTTTTAAGGAAAGGTGTTTTGATTTAAAATCTTTGAGAATTTTTCTTTGTCTTCACAAGATTGAATTTTTGGGTGTTACAAATCCTACCCCCCTTTAAAAATAATCTCGTCCTCGAGATTTGTAAGAAAAGGATATATGTTCATATGGTTTCAACACATATGCATAAACAAAATCTCGGCATGATGCATATCTTATTAGCAAAACACAGGGTCCAATGAACCTTATTATTATTACTAAAATGGAAAATACTACTAATAGCTAAACTAATATTTAGGTCTTACAAATAGTAATATATATATATATATATATGTATTTATATTTATGTTTATCTCTCTATTCTTGTTGCTCGTTGACTTCTTCTCCGACTACTTCATCTCCAACTGGCTCTTCTTCTTGAGTTTGAATTTCAAGTTCACCGGGTTCAGCTTCTACTTCTGTATGATGGGCATATCCTCGGTTGATGGATAGGGGCTGACTCTTCCCTGCTGAGGCTTGTCCTTGCTTCATCGGTGCCGGTGTAGTGTAGGCAGCTCTGTTGGGACAGTAGTTGGCGTAGTGTCCCGGTTGTCCACATTTGAAGCATGTTCTGATGGCGGTTGTGTTGGGAGCAATGGATCCCACTGGAGTGCTTGCCTTTGGAGGAGCAGTTGGTGTCTGTTGGGTTTGTTGTCCAGAACTGCCACTAGCTGGTGTATTGGGAGTGGTAGTATAGCGAGGACGGGAACTACTTCCAGCCTGCCCTTGGTTGACAGCCTTTCTTTTCTCTCCAAATATACTTCTCTTGTTTTCTACAGCAATAGCTTTATCCAATAGCCTTTGGAAGGATGGGAAGGTGTGCGATACCAGCTGATATTGCAAGGGTCCAATCAAACCATCCAGAAAGAGCTCCTGCTTTTGCTCATCATCTTCAACATCTCTGGGAGCATAACGAGATAACTGAATGAATTTGTCCCTATATTCACTTACGGACATACTTCCTTGCTTGAGGGATAGAAACTCCTTCCTCTTAATCTTCATGAGTCCAGCAGGAATATGGTAATTCCTGAATTGTGCGGAGAATTCTTCCCAGGTAATTGTATCGGCAGCAGCATGAGCTGCGCAGTACGCATCCCACCAATCTGCAGCGGGACCAGCAAGACGACCCGAAGCATAGAGTACTTTCTCCCGGTCCGAACACTGGGCTATGTTGAGCATCTTCTCTATGGACTTTAACCAGTCATCTGCTTGCAGTGGATCTGCGGAGTTGGAGAAGGTTGGTGGTTTGTGACTCATGAATTCCCGGTGCTTGTCCCGGGGTGGAACTGGGGGTGGAGGCAATGGCATTTGTTGTTGTTGCTGCTGTTGTTGAAGTTGTTGCTGCAGCTGTTGTTGTTGTACCCTCCTCTCCTGGCGTATTTCTTCCCGCTCTTGGCGCATTTCCCGACGTGCATCCTCTCTTTCCTGGTGCATTTCTTGGCGTTCTTGCCGCATTTGGGTGCGCATATCTGCCATAGTGTCCGCCATTTGCTGCATCATTCTCATCTGAGCTGCGACTAGTGGATCAACTCCGCCTTGTGGAGGATTAGGAGGATTCATTGCTGCTGACTGTGGTTGAGGTTGTTGGTTAGCAGGTAAATCAATTCCACCTCCCCGCCTGGTATTGACCATCTAAGTTAGAAGCATATGGTAAGATAGCTTTGCAAGGGAATCATTTAGTAGACAGAATGAATAAGCTAATAGTTGGTTATGTACTGAAACTTCTTTGGCAGGGCTGGCCAGATATTCTATGTCAAGACTAGGGTAATTAGTTATACGAGGTGAATGTCCAAAGGTAAGATAGAATATGTTAAGATGAGATTGATACGGAATACTACATATATTTTCTAAGGGGATAATCTAGTTTGTCTAGTTATCTTACAAATGCTATCCTTTATACCTAGATGTATATGCAGATGTAATTGTGGACATTACTCCACAACCCATCACACTCAATCAAAGATCCAAATCAGACAGATGTCATAAGAACAAACATTCAAATATATAAACACTTATAAAAATAGTTTTGTTTTTGTTCCTAGGATTAGGTCTCCTATTCCTAAAGTCACTTTAGGCACAGGATTTCAAAGTGTGAAATCCACATTTGTCTTTAGAAAGAAAAGATAAGAATAATCAGAGTGAAGCGGAAATAGATGAGAAAAGATTAAGTTAAGTTTAGAAATGAATCAGAGTAGCAGAGGTAAGTAGACAAGAGTTGTCCAGTTCTATCTAGGTTTCGTCCTACAGTCAACATTCCTCTGATACCACTTCTGTAACACCCGGATTTTAGGGGTCCAAAACCCGGGGTTAACATAAACACCAGGTATGCTGGGACCAAGTCTCAAACATATGATGTATAGTGGCACAGGATCGAATGTCACAACTTTATATATAACAGGAGTTCTATACAAAATAAATAATTACATTATAAGGAGACAACGGTCCAGCAACCCAAAGTTGACTGGGAGACGACGACCTAGACCTCTCACGAACTCATCACATCATCCTCCAAGAGCATCATCCTGCAGTACCTGGTCTTGACCTGTGGTGTATGTGAGACAGCAAGAGTGAGCTCACATACGTTCATCGCTCAACAAGTTGTGGGGAATAATGTGCATGAACTCACCAAAGGTGGGAGCTCATAAAGTGTAAGGCTTACCAAAGAAGATGGTTAGAGCTGAGCATTGCTTTTAAAGTTGGTCAAAATTTTATTAGCAATTACTAAGTGTAAGTAAATACCAACCCAATTAAGTAGTAGAACAAAAGTAACCACTTCACCTGCGATGCAATGCATATGACAAATTGAATTTAGTTCCATACTTTAATCATGTGAGGGTCCGAGCTGCTCATGACCGTGAGCACGGCTAGTATACCAGTTTTACACTCTGCAGAGGTTGCGCATCTTTACCCACAAGTCGTGTTACCCATCTGCCAAGGGGTCATGAATCCCATACACCTCTACCAAGGAAGTGAGGCAGGGTAGCACTACGAGGCCTTTACAAAGTTCCACTAGCTTCCGAAAACCCGCTACAGTTTATAGGAAGATCCAGTACAGGAATCCCTTGCAGGACCGCCATCGCAGCAAAATCCTCCCGAGGGCCTCCCCGCACTGACCTCTCCCCTACTGCCCTTGCCCCTTTCGGGTAAGGTAGTCTTCCACTAGCTTTCCTAATTAATCAGCCAAGGGCATCCCATACTACCCTTGTGGTAGCACTGTTTTCCCGGGTGGTCGCTCCATGTTCCAATTAACATAATGATCTTAACATGAACCATAAATAACAACTGATAACAAAGGTATAATCATGAATAGTAAGGTGTATCTCTATACCCAAAGCCACATATAGCACTAGCAAGTACTACCCAAAGATTCAGTGGTGAACAAGGTATAAAGATAGTCAAACTAGGGTAACCTATTGGGTCCCATCAAAATTAACCTATGTAGATCATTATGATTAATTAGAACATGAGTAGGTAAAAAGAAGTGATCAAGGGCACAACTTGCCTGGGCCTTGAGAATCCAGGTACCAGGATGATCTTCAGATCCTCGTGACCTCACTGCTAGTCGTAGCAATACAAACATACATGGTATAGGCAAAATTAACATTACACCAAACATATATGCAAAATACATATTAATAATCTATATATTAA
Source organism: Zea luxurians (assembly GCA_029449295.1). Lineage (NCBI taxonomy): Eukaryota > Viridiplantae > Streptophyta > Magnoliopsida > Poales > Poaceae > Zea > Zea luxurians. The sequence continues at coordinate 59,791,236 of JAOPSE010000014.1, forward strand.
AATAAGATCACAGGAAAAAGAATTATTAAATTTGGAGTTATAGATTTTAAGTTATGAATTTTTGTAGCTTTTATGTATTTAATACAAGATTAAGTGTTAGATAAATTTAAATGAGCTTTTCATGCCAAAACAGAGGCACAAAAAGATGAAGAATATTATTACAAAATTTTAGGAATTGGAATGACTCAATTTGGAGCTAAAATGAATTAGTTATGAATTAATTAAGTTCTAGTAATTATTTTCATATTAAAAATCTATTTAATAACTATTTTCTCTGAATTTATTATGTTCTGGACTGGGCCTCAATTATAAGAAAAGCCAGGGGGCTCTGCGCAAGAAACCCGAGACCCAGGGAATAGTGCTCTCTGGACGGCGGGTTAGTTTCCTAAAAACCGGAGGGCTCTTATGCAAAACAGCCCGGCCGAAGGGGTATGGGCTAATCTGCACCATCCGATCAAGAGTGGACGGCCCAGATTAGATCTTCATATCAGTGAATCGGTACGCGACACAGACCGTCGGATCAAAAGGCTACGGTCCCGATTTAAAACACTAGCGAGAGAATCTCGTACGCCCGATCCAAATCCAACGGCGCAGATGACATCTCCAAAGGGGTATCGCCTGATCTAATCTCAACCGTTGGCCGCCAGATCAACGGCTGGCAACCCATCCCCTACCCCGAGCCCCCGAGACGGCAGCGCCGCCCCCGACCACGGCGGTCCCTCGCCGGAGCGAACCAAATCCGCGCCCGAACGCCACAAATCCCCAAATTAACCGGTGCTACACCAAGAGGGAATGATGGCGAACACGATTAGAGCACGTACCGCGGATGGAGGGCAGTGGAGGGAGCTGGCCACGGAGAGGGGCGGACCGCGGCGGCGCTCGAACGACGGTGAGCAATTCGAGCCACCCCAAGGCCACGCGGTTCCAAATTGACGGCGTGGACAGACTCCCCAGGCGAAGACGATACTCCCCGACCCGACTCCAAGAGCGAAGACCTCCCCGACGGCGGCTATCCTCGGCGGCGGCGCTCCTCACACGTTTTCCCTCTGCGTTCTCGGCGATGGTGGCTGGCAGTGGGGGGATGAAGGGAGGGAGGCGAGCACGGTGAGCTTTTATACCCGGAGCAAAGTCCGAGCGAGGGGAGGCGGTGACCGGTAGGAGCGCGATACTCGGCGGCGAGCGCGCGGCTCCGCCAAGCTCGGGATTCCGTTGCGAGGAGGGCGACGACCTGACAAGCGGGGCCCGCAGTTCAGTGAAACAGAGCGTGAGCGAGAGAGTGACCGAGCGCGCGCGAGATGAGAGACTGCCCGCGGGCCCGCGTCGTCAGCGAGAGAGAGGTAAAACGCAGGCGAGCGCGTGAGACCGACTGGTGGGACCGGGATGTCGGCGCCCGGATTTGGAGTTGGGCCGAGCGCGCGTGGGGATGTGAAGATGGGCCGAAATGAGGAGAGTTGGCCCAATTAGGGTTTTTCTCTTTTTCCTTTTTGTTTTCTATTTCTTTTCTTCATTTTCAAATCCAATTTGAATTCAAACTCAAATTCAAACTTTGTGATTAAATTGTCCCTAGTTTGAAAGGTATAATTTCATAACATAAGTGTGGAGGGTGTTTATTTTGATTTTTATTTTATTTTATGTAGTATTTTTCTTAGTTCTTCCCTTCTCTTTTTATTTTCTATTTTCTATTTTCCTTCCTATTTGAATTTCAAATCAACACAAGTTTAAAGTTCCAAACACTTAATTTGGATACACATATAGAACTTTAGCATAATGTGCAAAAACCTATTTTATGTATTTCTTTATTTATTTTAGTCCTTTTAGACAAGCTTTTATTCATATAGTAGAATAATCCCTACCTTATTACTTCCAGGGAAATCATATTCATATTGTAGACTATATATATTAAGAAATAGTTTAACCCTAATTCTTCTATATATCCTAACCCAAAGGCAATTTAGATTATCTAAGTGTTTTTAATTATGTGTTTTTAACATATTCATGAGTGGAAACTTCTAAATTATGATTATTTTTAAGGAAAGGTGTTTTGATTTAAAATCTTTGAGAATTTTTCTTTGTCTTCACAAGATTGAATTTTTGGGTGTTACAAATATCCATTGCATTGTCATCATTGACCCTGGCGCTCGTAATTCTGTAGGTGGTGTTACAATATTTCTCCGTGGACTCGCAGTACTGTTCGGAGATTCAAGTGTTAGGCTGGGCGATGCATGAGCTTCTCCTAGCGTCTTAAGTGTATGCGCTGCTGGTACACCACCGCATGAGTCTGCATGTCGGCCAACATATTTTACTATGTATTTACAAACCGATATAACTGGTCATTTTTAACATATGATACTACTTCTGCCTTTTTGTTTTCTCTTTACATATCTTTAACGCACCTGATGCACCTGATGCAGCCCTGCGCCATGTTGCAGAAGAAACATCTCCTTTATCTTGTTCTCCGCCGTCAGCCATGGGTCAATTATGAAGAGACGCCGCCAGTATCCTTTCTTATATGCACCGCGCTGTCCAATTTCGGCTAGTCACGTTTACGCAATTTTTTGTGTTCATTTATGGTCTATTTAGTTTGTTCATGCATGCACGCAGATATTCTCAGAAACATGAATACAAACCCGGGCGATTTTATCTCGGTTTGTTCGAAACAATATTTGTATTTACTCTTCTAAATGAAACCGGTTACGCAATTCTCTCTGCATATTTATGGATCGAGTTTCCGCTGACCTGCATGCCATGCGATATTATCGGAAACTACCATTTATCATTTGCGATTTTCTCGTGTATCCTGTTCGCGAAACATCTCAATAGTTTACACTAAAAGACGAACTCGTTTATGTTTTTCACGAATGATATACGATTTGGTCCAATTGGACCAAAAAACCAGCGCGCTGCCCCAATCGTCAAATTGGTTGGGGCTTTCGGTACTAACGGAAGCCCTGGGTTTCCATTAGCTCGACCTTATATCTCTACTACTTATTAAGATGGTAAGGGGTAGGCTGCCATTCCGTGTTCTGCCATTCCCATTCCGCCCTCCCCGCAAAGCCCATTCCTATTCCCGGCTGCCATTCCGTGTTCTGTCTTTCTCATTCCCCCTCCCCGCAAAGCTCATTCCCATTTCCATTCCCGGCTGCCATTCCGTGTTCTGTCATTCCCATTCCGCCCTTCCCGCAGTGTCTTTCTCATTCTCACTCTCACAAAGCTCATTCCCATTCCCACGTGCATCCCACGTCTAGCTAAAATTAAATTAAAAAACACAAATGTGGCTCTAATGGGATTCGAACCCGCGACCCCTCAAGCAAATGTGCTCGTAGCTACCACTACACCACATGTGTGTTTATGTCAATATTTGTTACAGTAAAAATATCTACTACATCTCTCCCAAATCCCACCTGCTACCCTTGCACAATGTGTAGTAGTAGATAATTATCAACGAGATTACTGAATTATATTTTTGGATGGAGACATTAGTATTTAAAGAAGAGCCTTGCATGCAATTTTTTTTGTTTTTATAATATTTTCAACTTAAATTCCTTTTTTATATGCGTGACATTTATTCTCCATAATATTTTTTTAATGGATCTGATTTGTAAGTCATTTTTATAAACCAACGCCAAAGATGAATCTATGTTTCTTACATGGAAACCCCGAACAAACACCACTGGCAGGAGGCGCTCGCGTTGGCGTTGCTCATCGACGACGAGAAGAAGCTTGCACTACACCATAATAGTAAACTTCCTAGAGCCTTAACCCTAGGAAGTTAGCCCTAAACTCTAGGAAGTTAGCTAAACTCTCGGAAGTTAAGCCATCCCGTCGGAAGTTTGGACCTCTAAAATTTTTTGTCGGAAGTTAGCTTAACTTCCTAGAGCCCTCTAGGAAGTTAGCTAACTTCCTACAGCCAAAGAAGCCTCTCGGAAGTTAGTAGGTTCTCAGAAGTTAGTAGCTTCACGTTGTCAGCGCGGTTAGCTGATTAACTAGCGCCGTCAGCTGATTAACTTCCTACGACTAACTTTCTATGGCTGACTATAGCCCTAAGAAGTTAGCTGGCTAACTTCCTACGGCTGACTATAGCCCCTAGGAAGTTAGCTTCCTACGGCTGACTATAGCCCCTAGGAAGTTAGCTAGCTAACTTCCTACGGCCCAATAAGCCTCTAGGAAGTTAATTTGACCAACATTACACATGCTGTTTATTTTTATTTTACACCACATTCCACATCATAACAAATATATAGCACAACATATTTTTCACATAAAACATCTCACACACAATCACATAACAATATTTAAATCCATAGTCTCATCAATTACATTACAAAAGTTTCATCCATAGTCATAATAAGACACATCTCATTCAGTACTAATAAGAGAAAATATCTCATATTGTCGGTGTTTCGAAACCCGGGGGGTCCCTGGACCGACGAGTGAATCGTCGCCGCGTGCCCCAGCCCAGATGGGTCGACGCGAGGCGGAACGCGAAGGGGGGGGGGGGAAGGAAGCAGCCGGAGGGAGGCAGGCGTGAGAGAGTGGATCCCGTGGCCTTCGTGTTAGCCCCGCGCCTGAGTCGGGTGCGCTTGCAGTAGGGGGATACAAGCGTCCACGCGGGAGTGGGAGCGAGCGGCCTTGCGCGAGCGCCGTCCCGTCCTTCTCCGCGCGGGCCAACCAACCCTCTGTAAGAGGGCCCTGGTCCTCCCTTTTATAGGCGTAAGGAGAGGATCCAAGTGTACAATGGGGAGTGTAGCAGTGTGCTAACGTGTCTAGCGGTGGAGAGCTAGCGCCCTAAGTACATGCCATCATGGCAGCCGGAGAGGTCTTGGCACCCAGTTCGCGTGGTGTCGTGGCTGTCGGAGGAGTGCTGGAGCCTGGCGGGAGGACAGCTGTTGGGGCTGTCGAGTCCTTGCTGACGTACTCTTGCTTCCGTAAGGGGGCTGAGAGCCGCCGTCGTCATAGGGCATGCGGGGCGCCATCATTACTCGCATGGTGGAGCGAGCTAGATGGGACGCCGGTCTGGTTCCCCGTAGCCCGAGTCAGCTCGGGGTAGGGTAATGATGGCGCTTCCTGTTGACGTGGTCGGTCCATGCCCTAGGCTGGGCGAGGTGGAGGCTCCTCCGAGGTCGAGGTCAAGGTCGAGCCCCCGGGTCGGGCGAGGCGGAGTTCGTCGTCTTCCGGGGCTGAGCCCATGTCCGAGCCCTGGGGTCGGGCGAGGCGGAGTTTGCCGTCTTCTGGGGCTGAGCCCGAGTCCGAGACCTGGGTCGGGCGGAGCGGAGTTTGCCGTCTTCCGGGGCTGAGCCCGAGTCCGAGCCCTGGGTCGGGCGAAGCGGAGTTCGCCGTCTTCCGGGGCTGAGCCCGAGTCCGAGCCCTGGGTCGGGCGAGACGGAGTTTCTTATGACGCCCGAGGCCGGCCTTGGCTGCTGTCAGCCTCACTCTGTCGGGTGGCTCAGCAGTCGGAGCGGCGCAGGTGGCGCTGTCCTCTTGTCAGACCGGTCAGTAGAGCGGCGAAGTGACTGCGGTCACTTCGGCTCTGTCGACTGGTGGGCGTGCGTTAGGATAAAGGTGTCAGGCCACCTTTGCATTAAATGCCCCTGCGATTTGGTCGGTCGGCGTGGCGATGTGGCCAAGGTTGCTTCTCGGTGAAGACTGGGCCTCGGGCGAGCTGACAGTGTGCCCGTTGCTGGAGGGGGGGTCCTCGGGCGAGACGTAGGTTCTCCGGGGTCGGCTTCCCTTGCCCGAGGCTAGGCTCGGGTGAGGCATGATCGTGTCCCTTGAATGGACCGATCCTTGACTTAATCGCACCCATCAGGCCTTTGCAGCTTTGTGCTGATGGGGGTTACCAGCTAAGATTTAGGGGTCTTGAGGGTACCCCTAATTATGGTCCCCGACAGTAGCCCCCGAGCCTCCAAGGGAGTACTAGTACTCGCTTGGAGGCTTTTGCCGCACTTTTTTGCAAGGGGACCAGCCTTTTTCGGTCGCATTCTGTTCCGGTGGGTGCGAGCGAGCGCACCCGCCGGGTGTAGCCCCCGAGGCCTCGGAGGAGTAGTTTTACTCCTTCGAGGTCTTAGTGCGTTTCGCAACACTTCGGCTGGTCTAGTTGTTCCCTCATGCGAGCTGGCCGTAGCCCGAGTGCACGGTCGGGTCCCAAGTTCTTGGGCTGGTATGTTGACGCTGTCAACGGTTTGGCCGGAGCCGGGTTTGCGAGAGCAGCCCCCGAGCCTCTGCACAGGGCGAGAGGACGGTCAAGGACAGACTCGTCTTTTTTACATACGCCCCTGCGTCGCCTTTCTGCAAGGAGGAGGGGGGGGGAAGCGCCATGTTGCCCTCAGGGGGCACCGAACATGGTGTTTCCGGTGAGCTGCTGGCGGGTAATCCGAGCGGACGCCCGTGCCCCATTTGCTAGGGGTCGGCTAGAGGCTCGGAGGCGCGCTCCAAAAGTACCTGCGGGTGATCTGCCGGACCCGGTTCCCTTTGACGGGGTCCGAGGGCTCGATGCCTCCCTATGATGGGATTCCGTTACAAGATCGCTCCCGCTGGTCTCGGAAATGTCCTAGGGTACCTCGAGAGCGTAGCCCGAGCCTTGGTTATGTATCGAACGTACCCAGGGTCATCCCTCACTCTGTGTCTGAGGCGACTGTGAACCCTTCGAGGGCCAGCCTACGAACCCCTGATCAGTAATGGGCGCAGAGCCCGAGTGGCCTAAGGCGGCCGTTGAACCCTTCGAGGGGCCGGCCATCGAACCTCTGACCAGTAGTGGGCGCAGAATCCAATCGATCTGAGGCGGCCGTTGAACCCCCCCGAGGGGCCAGCCTTCGAACCTCTGATCAGTAGGGAGGCTCGAAGCCTGTTTCCTTCACGGAGAAGGGTCCTTTTCGGGGTACCCCCTTTCCCGGTCCTTGTTGTAAGAGAGAGAAAGAGGAAAAGGAAAAGGATGCGAAGTCGAATGATGTGGCGTACCTCTTTCGACGCGGTTATTATGGCGAAGGCGAAGCGTCGCTTGCTTCTCCCGCCTGAGGCGCCGCCTATCCCGCCGCGGAGTTAATGCGACGGGGCGAGTGGTTCGCGAGGCGGTCGTTGCGCGTGCGCGCGCCGTTCGAGGAACGGATCACGGCCGCGCCGTCTTCACGCCGTGAGAGAGGGCTCCCTCGCTGCCCCTGGATGGGATGTGAGCTTGGCTGATGACGTGACCGCTGCTTCTGCCCGCCTATCACCGCCATTACTGCCGGCCCAGTTTTGACCGCATTTGACCGTCGTGCTTGGCTGGCACTGCAGGGTTGCCTCGAGTCGCGGTATTGACTCCGCAGTCGAGGAGGCGCGGTAGCGGCGTGAGTGGCGGTGCAGTTGCTCACACGTAGCAACCGGCGCGCCGGTTGCATGACGCGTGGGCCTAGACCTCCATGCTGGGCTCGTTGGAGTCGAAGGGGCGCGCCCACTTGGCACGGTTGCATGTCGCCTGCATGGCTGTCTGCCCTTCCCAGGGAGGTGTGAGTTTGTGCCGCCCTTGGGCATCTTGCCGCAGCCGAAGCACCAGGTCGCCCACCTGGAGGTCTCGGGACCGAACCTCTCGGGCGTGGTAGCGTCGCAGGGACTGCTGGTACCGCGCGGAGTGTAGTAAGGCCATGTCCCGAGCCTCCTCCAGCTGGTCCAGTGAGTCTTCTCGGTTGGCTCGGTTGCTTTGGTCGGTGTAGGCCCTCGCCCTCGGGGAACCGTATTCTAGGTCTGTGGGCAAGATGGCCTCGGCCCCATAGACTAGAAAGAACGGTGTGAAGCCCGTGGCTCGGCTCGGCATTGTCCTCAGACTCCAGACCACCTAGGGGAGTTCCTTCATCCACCGCTTGCCGAACTTGTTGAGGTCATTGTAGATCCGAGGCTTGAGTCCTTGCAGGATCATGCCGTTGGCCCGCTCCACTTGCCCATTCGTCATGGGGTGTGCCACGGCAGCCCAGTCCACCCGGATGTGGTGATCCTCGCAGAAGTCCAGGAACTTTCTGCTGGTGAACTGGGTACCGTTGTCGGTGATGATGGAGTTTGGGACCCCAAAGCGATGGATGATGTTGGTGAAGAACGCCACCGCCTGTTCGGACCTAATGCTGTTTAGGGGTCAGACCTCAATCCACTTGGAGAATTTGTCGATGGCGACCAACAGGTGCGTGTAGCCCCCGGGTGCCTTCTGCAAGGGGCCAACGAGTTCCAGACCCCACACAGCAAACGGCCAGGTGATGGGTATGGTCTGCAGAGCCTGAGCGGGCAGGTGGGTCTGCCTCGCGTAGAACTGACACCCTTTGCAGGTGCGGACAATTCTAGTAGCGTCGGCCACCGCCGTCGGCTAGTAGAATCCTTGTCGGAAGGCGTTTCCAACGAGGGTTCGAGGTGCTGCGTGATGGCCGCAAGCCCCCGAGTGTATCTCTTGCAAGAGCTCCTGGCCTTCGGCGATGGAAATGCATCGCTGGAGGATGCCTAAGGGGCTGCGGTGATAGAGCTCCTTCCCATCTCCCAGCAAGGCGAAAGACTTGGCGCGCCGCGCCAACCGCCGAGCTTCGGTTTGGTCGAGGGGCAGCTCTCCTTGGTGGAGATATTGCAGGTATGGGGTCTGCCAGCTTTGATTAGGCGTGACCTCGCTCGGTTCCCCCTCGACGCGCAGTGCCTCACCCTCGGGGGCCGAGGGTACCTCGGGCTGAGCCGAGGGTACCTTGGACCGTGCCGAGGGTACCTCGGATTGGGCCGAGGGTACCTCGGACTGAGCCGAGGATACCTCAGACTCAGCCGAAGGTGCCTCGGGCGGAGCCGAAGGTGCCTCGGGCTCGGGCGTGTCCTTGGTCTTGACGGAGGGTTGATGTAGGTCTCGGGAGAATACGTCCGGGGGAACTGTTGTTCGTCCCAAGGCTATTTTAGCCAGCTCGTCCGTAGTCTCGTTGTAGCGTCGGGCGATGTGGTTGAGCTCGAGCCCGTAGAACTTGTCTTCCAGGCGCCGAACCTCATCGCAGTAGGCTTCCATCTTCGGGTCGCGGCAGTGGGAGTTCTTCATGACTTGGTCGATGACGAGATGCGAGTCACCGCGAGCGTCAAGGCGTCGGACCCCTAGCTCGATGGCGATTCGCAACCCGTTTACCAGAGCCTCGTACTCAGCCACGTTGTTGGACGCCGGGAAGTGTAGGCGTAGCACGTAGCGTAGGTGCTTCCCGAGGGGCGAGACGAAGAGGAGGCCTGCGCCGGCCCCCGTCTTCATCAGCGACCCGTCAAAAAACATGGTCTAGAGCTTCGGTTGGATCGGAGCTGTCGGGAGCTGGGTGTCGGCCCATTCAGCCACGAAGTCCGCCAAGACCTGGGACTTGATGGCCTTCCGAGGGGCGAATGAGATCGTCTCGCCCATGATCTCCACTGCCCACTTCGCAATTCTACCCGAGGCCTCTCGGGACTGGATGATCTCCCCCAGGGGGAAGGATGACACCACAGTCACCGGATGAGACTCGAAGTAGTGTCGCAACTTCCGCCGTGTTAGGATCACCGCGTACAGCAGCTTCTGGATTTGTGGGTAGCGGATCTTGGTCTCAGACAGTACCTCACTGATGAAGTAGACTGGCCTCTGGACGGGCAATGTATGCCCTTCTTCTCGTCTCTCAACCACGATCGCGGCGCTAACCACCTGGGTGGTTGCGGCGATGTAGATCAAGAGGGCTTCTCCGGCAGCGGGGGGCACCAAGATGGGCGCGTTCGTAAGGAGCGCCTTTAGGTTCCCGAGGGCTTCCTCGGCCTCGGGGGTCCAAGCGAAGCACTCGGCCTTCCTTAAGAGGCGGTACAGAGGCAGACCTCTTTCGCCGAGGCACGAGATGAAGCGGCTCAGAGCCGCGAGACATCCCATGACTCTCTGTACGCCTTTCAAGTCCTTGATTGGCCCCATGCTGGTGATGGCTGCAATCTTCTCCGGGTTGTCTTCGATGCCCCGCTCGGAGACGATGAACCCCAAGAGCATGCCTCGGGGGACCCCGAAGACACACTTTTCGGGATTAAGCTTCACGCCTTTCGCCTTGAGACATCGGAATGTCGCTTCAAGGTCGGAAAGGAGGTTGGAGGCCTTCCTCGTCTTGACTACGATGTCATCGACGTAGGCCTCGACCGTTCGGCCGATGTGTTCGCCAAACACATGGTTCATGCATCGCTGGTACGTTGCCCCCGCATTCCTCAAACCAAACGGCATTGTAACATAGCAGTACATGCCGAAGGGTGTGATGAATGAAGTCGCGAGCTGGTCGGACTCTTTCATCCTGATCTGGTGATACCCTGAGTAGGCATCGAGGAAAGACAGGGTTTCGCACCCAGCAGTGGAATCCACGATCTGATCGATGCGAGGCAAAGGGTAGGGAACCTTCGGACATGCTTTGTTTAGACCAGTGTAGTCTACACACATCCGCCATTTCCCCCCTTTCTTTCTCACAAGCACAGGGTTGGCAAGCCATTCGGGATGGAATACCTCTTTGATGAACCCTGCCGCCAGTAGCTTGTGGATCTCCTCGCCTATGGCTCTGCGCTTTTCTTCGTCGAATCGGCGTAGAGGTTGCTTCACGGGTCGGGCCCTAGCTCGGATATCCAGAGAGTGCTCGGCGACTTCCCTCGGTATGCCGGGCATGTCCGAGGGACTCCACGCGAAAACGTTGGCGTTTGCGCGGAGAAAGTCGACGAGCACTGCTTCCTATTTGGGGTCGAGCTCGGAATCGATCCGGATCTGCTTGGAGGCATCTTTTCAGGGGTCGAGAGGGACGGACTTGACCATCTCCACTAGTTCGAAGTTGCCGGCGTGGCGCTTCACGTCGGGCGCCTCCCTAGAGAGGCTCTCCAGGTCAGCGATGAGGGCCTCGGATTCGGCGAGGGCCTCAGCGTACTCCACGCACTCCACATCGCATTCGTACGCGTGTCGGTACGTGGGCCCGATGGTGATGACCCCGTTGGGGCCCGGCATCTTGAGCTTGAGGTAGGTGTAGTTGGGGACGACCATGAACTTGGCTAGCATGGCCTCCCCAGCACTGCGTGGTAGGTTCCTCGAAACCCGACCACTTCGAACGTGAGGGTCTCCTTTCGAAAGTTGGAGGGCGTCCCGAAGCAGACGAGTAGGTCGAGTTGTCCGAGGGGTTGAACGCGCTTCCCGGGGACGATCCCGTGGAAAGGCGCAGCGCCCGTCCGGACCGAGGACAGATCGATCCGCAGGAGCCTGAGGGTCTCGGCGTAGATGATGTTGAGGCCGCTGCCTCCGTCCATGAGGACCTTGGTGAGCCTGACTTTGCCGATGATGGGGTCGACAACGAGTGGGTATCTCCCCGGGCTCGGCACGTAGTCTGGATGGTCGGCCCGGTCGAAGGTGATGGGCTTGTCGGACCAGTCTAGGTAGACTGGCGCCGCCACCTTTACCGAGCAGACCTCTCGACGCTCTTGCTTGCGGTGCCGAGCCGAGGCGTTCGCCACTTGCCCGCCGTAGATCATGAAGCAGTCGCGGACCTCGAGGAACCCTCCTGCCTTGTGATCTTTCTCCTTTGCGTCGTCGAGGGCCTTGCCACCCTCCGCGGGTGGCCCGGCCTTGTGGAAGTGTCATCGAAGCATGGCACACTCCTCAAGGGTGTGCTTGACGGGCCCCTGATGATAGGGGCATGGCTCCTTGAGCATCTTGTCGAAGAGGTTGGCACCTCCGGGAGGTTTCCGAGGGTTCTTGTACTCGGCGGTGGCGACAAGGTCCGTGTCGGCGGCGTCGCGTTTCCCTTGCGACTTCTTCTTGCCCTTCTTCTTGGCGCCGCGCTGAGTTGATGCCTCGGGAGCATCTTCCGGTGGGCGGCCCTGGGGCTGCTTGTCCTTCCGGAAAATGGCCTCAACCGCCTCCTGGCCAGAGGCGAACTTGGTGGCGATGTCCATCAGCTCACCCGCCCTGGTGGGGGTCCTGCGACCCAGCTTGCTCACTAGGTCGCGGCAGGTGGTGCAGGCGAGGAACGCGCCGATGACATCTGAATCGGTGACGTTGGGCAGCTCTGTGCGCTGCTTCGATAATTGCCGGATGTAGTCCCGGAGAGACTCTCCCGGCTGCTGGCGGCAGCTTCGGAGATCCCAGGAGTTTCCAGGGCGCACGTACGTGCCCTGGAAATTGCCGGCGAAGGCTTGGACCAGGTCGTCCCAGTTGGAGATCTGCCCCGGGGGCAGGTGCTCCAGCCAGGCTCGAGCGGTGTCGGAGAGGAACAGGGGGAGGTTGCGGATGATGAGGTTATCATCGTCCGTTCCACCCAGTTGGTAGGTCAGCCGATAGTCCGCGAGCCACAGTTCCGGTCTCGTCTCCACCGAGTACTTTGTGATAGTAGTCAGGGTTCGGAACCGGGTCGGGAATGGTGCCCGTCGTATGGCGCGGCTGAAAGCCTGCGGACCGGGTGGTTCGGGCGAAGGACTCCGATCCTCCCCGCTGTCGTAGCGTCCCCCACGCCTGGGGTGGTAGCCTCGGCGCGCCCTGTCGTCGAGGTGGGCTCGACGGCTGTGATGATGGCGCTCGTTGCTGAGGCGACCCGGGGCCGCAGGCGCTGTGTTGCGCGTGCGCCCGGAGTAGACCGAGGCTTCCCGCATGAATCGGGAAGTCGTGGCACGATGTTCCGAGGGGAACCCCTGCCTTCGGGAGGCAGAGCTTTCGGCCCGTCGGACCACGGCGTCCTCCAGGAGATTCTTGAGCTCTCCCTGGATACGTCACCCCTCGGTGGTTGATGGCTCCGGCATCGCGCGGAGGAGTATTGCTGCTGCAGCCAGGTTCTGGCCGACTCCGCTGGAATCCGGCGGCGGCCTCACCCTGACGTCGTCGGCGATGCGGTGCTGGATGTCCTGGGGGAGATGACGCGCTTCTCCGGTCGGGGGTTGGACCGCCCATTCCTGCTCGATGTCCCGGCGGATCGGCACAAGCGTTCCTGCTCCCTCGTCGAGCCTGGCCTGCCTCTCGCGGATTTGCTCGAGCTGTGGGTCAGGACCCCCCGCCGGGACGGGGACCACAGCTAGCTCCCGAAGGATGTCAACGCGAGGCACAGGCCTAGGGGGATCACCGTTTTCCGGCATACCAAGATGGTTGCCTTCGCCGGGACCCCCTAGATCGACGTGGAAACATTCACAACTTGGGCCGCGGTCCTCGTTGTCGAGGCCGCGGCTGCCGTCGGAACAATCGAAAAGGCAGTAGTCACATGTGGTCATGAAGTCCCGCACGACACTGGAGTTACCAAGTCCGGAGAAATCCCAACAGAGGTCGGGCTCGCCATCTTCCTCGGACCCCGAGGGCTCATAGGTCGAGTCGACCGTCAGTCGGCCCCAGGGTGACCACACACGATACCCCAGAGGGTTTGGACTCGTCTCTATGAGAGAGCTCACCGAAGCGGGGTCGCTTGGTGGGTCGAGGCCGAATCCAAAAGACGCGAGATGGGAATCGGTTGGTACCTTTTGGTCGACGGGCGGTGACGAGGTCGCGTCTGGGACTGACTGCACCGTTGTCTCAGGTACGGGGGTGATGCCCAGCAAGTCCTTCGCGAGCGTGCTGGCGTCGTGCGTTTGCTTGAGATTGGCGTGTTGCGGGGAGGCGGCGCTCGTCTTCGTCTCAGACGCGAGATTGATGCCCGATGCGCCCTCCGTTGGGGCGCCGGCGCCGTCGACTCGCTTGACAGCCAATGAGGTGCCGCTTCCCGCTTTGCCTTGGTTGCCCCGCCTCCTCCTCCGTCGACGGGGGAGGGGACGGGACAAGCCCGAATGTCGTCCTTCCACCACGTGGGGAAGGCGTCGTCGATTTCCCCGCCGGCGAGCAGGTTATCGACCGCCATTATCGCTGTCGCGCGGCGGGGGAAGGAGTATCACGTCGTAGCTGCCGTCGAGGGACATGAACTCAAGATTCCCGAAATGGAGCACCGTCCCTGGCCGGAAAGGTTGCTAGAGACTGCCCATCTGGAGCTTGACGGGAAGCTGTTCGTCAACACGCAGCAGACCGCTACCTGGCGCGCCAACTGTCAGTGTTTCGAAACCCGGGGGGTCCCTGGACCGACGAGTGAATCGTCGCCGCGTGCCCCAGCCCAGATGGGTCGACGCGAGGCGGAACGCGAAGGGGGGGGGGAAGGAAGCAGCCGGAGGGAGGCAGGTGTGAGAGAGTGGATCCCGCGGCCTTCGTGTTAACCCCGCGCCTGAGTCGGGTGCGCTTGCAGTAGGGGGATACAAGCGTCCACGCGGGAGTGGGAGCGAGCGGCCTTGCTCGAGCGCCGTCCCGTCCTTCTCCGCACGGGCCAACCAACCCTCTGTAAGAGGGCCCTGGTCCTCCCTTTTATAGGCGTAAGGAGAGGATCCAGGTGTACAATGGGGAGTGTAGCAGTGTGCTAACGTGTCTAGCGGTGGAGAGCTAGCGCCCTAAGTACATGCCATCGTGGCAGCCGGAGAGGTCTTGGCACCCAGTTCGCGTGGTGTCGTGGCTATCGGAGGAGTGCTGGAGCCTGGCGGGAGGACAGCTGTTGGGGCTGTTGAGTCCTTGCTGACGTCCTCTTGCTTCCGTAAGGGGGCTGAGAGCCGCCGTCGTCACAGGGCACGCGGGGCGCCATCATTACTCGCATGGTGGAGCGAGCCAGATGGGACGCCGGTCTGGTTCCCCATAGCCCGAGTCAGCTCGGGGTAGGGTAATGATGGTGCTTCCTGTTGACGTGGTCGGTCCATGCCCTAGGCTGAGCGAGGTGGAGGCTCCTCCGAGGTCGAGGTCGAGGTCGAGCACCCGGGTCGGGCGAGGCGGAGTTCGTCGTCTTCCGGGGCTGAGCCCATGTCCGAGCCCTGGGGTCGGGCGAGGCGGAGTTTGCCGTCTTCCGGGGCTGAGCCCGAGTCCGAGCCCTGGGTCGGGCGGAGCGGAGTTCGCCGTCTTTCGGGGCTGAGCCCGAGTCCGAGCCCTAGGTCGGGCGGAGCGGAGTTCGCCGTCTTCCGGGGCTGAGCCCGAGTCCGAGCCCTGGGTCGGGCGGAGCGGAGTTCGCCGTCTTCCGGGGCTGAGCCCGAGTCCGAGCCCTGGGTCGGGCGAGGCAGAGTTTCCTATGACGCCCGAGGCCGGCCTTGGCTGCTGTCAGCCTCACTCTGTCGGGTGGTTCAGCAGTCGGAGCGGCGCAGGCGGCGCTGTCCTCTTGTCAGACCGGTCAGTAGAGCGGCGAAGTGACTGCAGTCACTTCGGCTCTGTCGGCTGGTGGGCGTGCGTCAGGATAAAGGTGTCAGGCCACCTTTGCATTAAATGCCCCTGCGATTTGGTCGGTCGGCGTGGCGATGTGGCCAAGGTTGCTTCTCGGTGAAGACTGGGCCTCGGGCGTGCTGACAGTGTGCCCGTTGCTGGAGGGGGTCCTCGGGCGAGACGTAGGTTCTCCGGGGTCGGCTTCCCTTGCCCGAGGCTAGGCTCGGGCGAGGCACGATCGTGTCCCTTGAATGGACCGATCCTTGACTTAATCGCACCCATCAGGCCTTTGCAGCTTTGTGCTGATGGGGGTTACCAGCTGAGATTTAGGGGTCTTGAGGGTACCCCTAATTATGGTCCCCGACACATACATAGTCATAATAAAAGTCTCAAGTATGAAAACACAATAACATATAGTAGGACACTTGTGCGGATCCTATGGACGTCGGACACTGTGTGCACTCCTTCATGCATGTAGCTACAATCGATTGGGAATTCATTAGCCCTCTTAATAACGGTGGACATTTTACGACAACCCTCGCGCGCGCTCGATCCACTTAGTATTCAGCACTTTATGGATTTTTTCCCGTTCCAATTCAGTAATCTGAACACACACAAAAAACAGAAAAAGGGTATATTTAGCCATGGAATGAAACCCTTATTATTACTCAAAAGGAAGATTAGCACATCTTTATTATGAGGGATAGTCTGATAGAAGTTGACTGTAAATTAGGGATGGCAGATATATATCAAAATTCAAAAGTTATCATTATCCCAAGATTAATGCTAGACAAAGCACAGATACAAAGATATGACTCAAGGGATGTTGGCAACCATTTGAACAGTATAAACATAGTATGCAACAGAAGTCACTTGATTGAATTGTAACAAGTATAAAAAGTATTAGGAGAATTAGGAAGATAAGCGCCAAAGTGATGTACCAAAGAATGAGTAGTTGCTCTTGGAGAAAGGCCAACATCCTGGATTATGATTATAGCTTCGCCTAAACCTTTAGCCGCAAGAATCAATTGAGAACATAAGGCTTTTCCTGGATGTGTAACTATTTGCACCACATGTGTGTCATTGGTAGAAGCATCTAGGGAGCATGTTCCACCACTTACAATCAGATTTTCCTGTGGCTCAAATGTATAAGAGCATAAATAGCAAAGGGGGCTTAAATTACTTCAGACCATGAACAGGATATACAAGAAGTGAGCAAAAGTTCACCTGTGCTTCAGGATGGAAAACTAACAAGACATATTCAGGGGTGACTCTTAAGGAACAATATGTATAAACATAAGCTGAGTGAGGCAAGAACTTTAGCGAAATTGATAAAAAGTATTCAAGCGAAGAGAAGATGAATTAGCGAAAAATCTTCCATATACATGTATACTCGCAGCAGCTAGACGTATATTTCTTCTGTTGGAGATTACAATGGGTGATGCTTGTAATCTATCTGGACCACGGTCAGCTTTCCTAGCAGCTTCCAATATATCAAGTCGGTTTTCTGTACAGTCAACGGAAACCATTTAGTAGGCTGGGAACAGTACAAAATCTTTCAACATGGACATGTTGTACTTTTAAGGATTATTAAACTAAATTTTAATGAAAAGAACAAGAAAGTACCATTTTCATTTGCTATCAATGTTATTTCTGATGGGAAGTCACAAATAATAGTGAACTCTGATTTGGAAATTGCAGGCACAGGATGATCTTTACCAACCATGTTCCCACGTGAAAACAACAATTTCTAAAAAAAGTGAATTAAATTAAATATATTTCAGTGAATCAATTCACCAGAATATATTGCAATACGCAGTTCATAAACAAAAATGCAAAGATCCATTTGAAGTACTTACATAGCTCACTTTGGTTAGGCAAGATACTCGATATAGTCCACTAGATAGTTTCTTCACAGCGGTAGAACTAATAATATGAGCTGCTGCTATGGCACGAACATCAAAATCTTACATAATCAAACCAAAATCGGTAATATAATTAACTTGGTGCTCTAAATCGAACCTGTACTGTCCTATCACATATTCTTTGTGTGGAGAGGAAGTTATGTTTATTTCCTAGAGGTATCAGTTGCCTCTCGGAAGTTATTTATTTCCTACGGTTTGTTATAAAAGCTGTAGGAAGTTAGAAAACCGTAGGAAGTGTATGATTTTGGTGTAGTGTTGGTGACTGACAGTTCGACCTTTGGAAGCAGTCCTACGTGTCCGCATGCGTCGCTGTGTTCGGCAAGCTCCGGCGCAGCCGCTGCTTGGACATGGTCCAGAGCGGCTGCACCACGCTGTCCATCTTCAAACAGGGGGACCTCATGGTCGTCCCCAACGCTGGCAACTCTCGGGTTGTTCTAGGCACCACATCCGACGACGGCGCTGTCACGCCGTCCAGCTCATCATCCATCTGAAGCTCAACCTGCCACGTAAGTCGCTACTAGCCGGCCATGAATTCTTGTGCGCTGGGATGACGGCCGTTGCTGACGTTGTGTGAGTGTCCTCGAACAAGATATATGTAGAGGAGTAGCACATCCGGTGGTGCAATGACTAGGTGTACTACCTTGCTGATGAGCCTGGGGTGCAATTCGTTTGGCAGCCCAGCCAAGAGTCATCGGTACTCGCCATGTCGTGCACGTTCGACGACTACTATATCAAGGTATGTGGCATCATCTTGGCGCTAGAGGTAACACAGAGGAGGACCACCAGAAATGACCACTTGCCATCGTCTGGGTAGCTTTTGTGCCGGCCTGCCTTTAATTCTCTTCGCAGACACATACACTTGCCTTTTTTGTTTAAGCAAGCGTGTATGGTGGTGCATACCTGATGACTGACAATGTACGAGGGAACTTGTACCGGCAGGTGTGGCACATGCTCTTCAATGATGACACCATGCAAATCGTGGCATATATCGAAGTCTGCATGATATTGATGGTTGCAATGTAGTAGTGAAACAACTAAATTAAAATAACAAAATTTATGTATGACCAGGATTACAAATGAATTATGAAACATTTTCTTATAACAATATAAGACACATTTTGTATATAAGTTATCATGTTATTATTTGTTCCCGTTGCAACGTACGGGCACTCACCTAGTATATATATATATATATATATATATATATATATATCTACTAATTCTTAAGAATACAGTGTAGGCGTCCATAGTGCATGGTTCTGCCCTCCCCCCATCGCGCTCCCCGTCATCTGCCCCATCGTGCCCTCCTCCCCAAGCGCTCAGATCCCTCGCGTGCTCAGATCCCGCCAGCCGCTGCCCCCCGTGATCCATTATCGCAATCCCCATCATCGCATCTCGCAAATCCTGTCTCCTTCAGCCAAAACTGCCTGTGACCCGCTGCCATCAACGGCCACCTTCCATCAACCCCGCGCTTGCCCCACGCCTGCCCCGCGTGCCCGTGCGTGAGCCTGCCTGCCCTATGCCACCGTGCGAGCCCCATCCTGTGGGAAGAAGCAAGTGCCCTCGGCTGCCAAAGAGAACGCGTGCGGGCGTGACTCGCGAGAGAAGCGGCCACAAGCACCATAGCACAAGCAGCAGCCGACCTCCTCGAACGAGCCGAGCCCTCGCCCAGTCGCCGCCGCCCGTGCCCCTCCCACTCCCCACCGTGCTTTAGCTTCAGATTCTACACACGAGTATAGGGAAAAGGTAGGAGGCTAGGAGCTGAGTCGAGGCGCCACCGCCCACCAGGCGAACGAGAACCAACGAGCCGTCGTGCTGAAGTTGCACGTCGCCTCGCCCGTCCGTCCCAGTGCGCTCCTGGGCCGCCGTTGCTGTGGGGCGGAGATCCACAATGTACCTCCCACGGCTTCCATCGGTTCCGGGTAATGAAGAAATCCCTCGCCTCTGCGTGTGGATTGATGATAATGTTGTTGTTGCTATTCTATGATCGGTTCCTATCCCGTGGGATCTTCCCTCTCCCCTTTGCTCTAAGGCAAATATAAGCCCAAATCCTTTTTTTACTGGGATCGGTGGGTTCGCTTGTTGTGCATGTCGAGGGTGGGTAGCTTGCTGCTGTCCCAGCAATTTCGGGGCCCAGCACACTACACGTCTTTATGTTCCAGAGGAGATTTCGAGTCTGCGATCAAGGCAGCGGCATGTTGACAGGAGACGGTGGGAGGCGCTCAACAGGCTCGTTGACCTGAAAGGTACTAACTACTACGGCCTTCAGCCCTTGACATACAGCTGGTTAGCTTTGCTACCGCTTGGATTTCCCGCTGGTCTGTCTCTGAGCTCCAGAGCTTTGGGTTTGGGGGCAACGTATGTGCAAAAAGCGTTAGGGTCTTCTGCCGGGTCCAGCCGCTGGTTCACATGAACAGCTTGCATGCCCAATCACCTGTTACCATCGAGCAGGAGAGGATCACAGTCAGGGCAGCTAGGATCAAGAAGGAGTTCGACGCTGATAGGGTTTTCGACCAGGAGTCAACATAAGGTAATCCTTTTTTTGCTTATTACTTAGTACTGATCACTTGTTTGTTTGTAGGTCTGTACGCCTGTCTTGCTTTCTTTCTTACTCACTTGTTCTAGTGTGTGGTCCATGCAGAGGATGTGTTTGAAGAAGTGAAACCGATCCTCAAGTCTGCACTCGACGGCCACAACGTCTGCATCCTCGTGTATGGCCAGACTGTGACAGGGAAGACCTACACAATGGTTGTTGGTTGGTCGTTCGTGCGTGCTAGCCTGGCTCCCAGCAGAACTCAAGCTAAATCTATGGCTTTTTCCCACGGTGCGTGTGCTTCTGATGATAAGTGGGTTGCAGTGCAGGAAGGAACCGACGGTAATAAGCTCAGCGTCGTGCCTCGGGCGATCCAAGAGCTGTTCTCTCGTGCTTCGGAGGACGGCTCATGCGCCTACTCTTTCTCCATGAGCATGCTTGAGATCTACCTGTGGAGTCTCAAGGACTTGCTGGCAGCATCGAGGTAGCCTCTCTTCAGGCGAACAGAGTGCAAAGCAGCGGCGTGGTAAATAAGACTGTAAGTTCAGTTCACCTACAGTTTCTTGTTAAAACAAAAACAAAAACTTCACCAGCAGTAAAACCATTGAAAGATCCCTAGCACGGGAATTGAATTTCCATGTCCCATCTTCTTCGTGTATGTTGGTCACTTGTTCTCAAATGCTATGAATCAAGAACAAGGCAACACAAATGTTAATGGTTAAAGACCTTCATCCTTCGAAGCATTATCTCCCTTAGGATATAATGATCTTCAGACGAAGGTTATAAAGGACATACCTTCATCATCTTGATATGTAAGAGTAAAAGTAGGAACATATAAGATATAGAGAGAGCATGAATAATTGTATTAAACTATTATATTATCAATATTTTCATTATATGATCATGAACAAACATTAATGATATCAAATTACATTTGTACCTTCGGCTTGACAGAAGAAGGTAAGAATCCAAGGGTGAAGTGCGAGTGATTACAAGTCAACGTGAACAGTATGGTGTTACTGTTCATCTATTTATAGGCACAGGACGCAGCTTGGGTAAAATTACATCCATGTCCTTAACATTTACTATTGATCGAGGAATGACCTATCGAGGACTAAGTAGTATTTTCTCCTTTAGGTCGGTTTCATTCTTCATCACCGTCTTTGCACTAAGCCGAAGCTTCTCCATCCATAGCTTCAGAACTGATTCATCCTTCTTCCAAACCGCGCCTTTCATGTCATGCACACCTTCATCTCAAAGCCGAAGGTTCCTGTGATAGTATATTATACTTGAAAAGCATGTTAGTCGTGTTTTTGAGGACCTTCGAAAGATGAAGGCCCCCAACAGTAGCCCCTCGCAGTATTAATTTGTTGCGTCTAACAAATTCAAACTGTGACACAAACGAAGGCCTTTAGCCGAAGATCCGAAAAAACACCTTCCCTTCGCTAGAATAGCGAAAGTCAATGATAGATGGGGCCCGCCAAGTTGTAATGCATTAGGCATATAAATAGAAACCCCCAGCTGTGGCACTTGTACGCCATTTCTGCTGCTTGCGTTATTTTCTCAAATTTTAATTCTCTTGCTATCAGCTCTCGCTTGATTTTTGAGCTTCGTGATATATGCAAGTGCTTGTTGCATGTCTGAAGAGAAGAAGATGTCTGAGGAGAAGAAGGTTGTGGACCCTTTTCTTGCTGGGTTTTACGAATCTATGGCAAAAACAAATACAGAGAAGATCACAAAGGAAATAATGGTGGATTTGTTTGAAGATTCTGACGATAGTGATGACTATGATTTGGAAAGTGGGGATGAAGATTCTGAAGACCGGCACTAGCGACCAAGCCATACCATCTTCGGGAAGTCAACCATTAAACAAAGTCAAATTGACACCATGAAGGGAAGATACTTCCGTGACATGTCTATTGTGAGGGTTGGAGGGGACAACACCGCCCCTGCTCCTGAAGAAAATGAAGTCGTTGTGTATAGAAGCTTTATGAAGGCGGGTCTTCGATTCCCATTGAGCAAATTTTTGGTTGAACTGTTGAAGATATTTCAGATCTTTCTTCATCAAATTATTCCCAAAGCTATAATCAGAATGGGGATATTTGTTTGGGATGTGAGAAGCCAAGGGCTAGAACCGAGCGCAAAATGTTTTTGCAATATGCACAAGCTATTGTAAGAGACAAAGGCCACTGACAAAGAGCAGTATCACAACAACTTCGGTTGTTATGGATTCATCGCTCGTCCTAATGCAAGCTACCCGGTTCCAACATTTCGGAAAAGGTGGCCCGAGGCCTGGATGGAGGAATGGTTTTATGTTAAGAATAATCTAATTGAAAGGGAGGACATAAAGGGGATTATTCAACGCCCCATCTGGTCTCGCTTTGGCCTTCGAAGACCGACCGTGGCGATTGATAATGATGCCGAAGCATGTCAAAAGGCTTTCAGCAACGTCTGTGCCTTCATTGGCACAAGAGACCTGACTCAAGAGCACATAGCCTACAGGGTATGGCCACTTGTGGAAAACTAGGAAATGCCGAAGGAGACTGCTGCCGGGTCCAGTCAAGGTGGATTAGTTCGCTTGAAATACACCTTTAGATACAGGGACCATTTTGACGAACCAAACGATGAGTGGCTAAAATGTATTGAAGCTACTAGCGACGAGTTACTTGGGGCATATACTAGAGCCGAAGATGATGCTTTATCCTCAGCCTTCGAAGGCCGGGGCAAGAAGAGGTTGAACTGAGTTTTTGATGCGATTGGTTTTGTATATCCTGATTATTATTACCCCTCACGAAAGCAGGGTAAAAAGAGGAAAACTGCCACTTCGGCCATCTCTGTTGTGCCGAAGGGTAAGAAAATCAAGGTTTTAACCCACCGGCCAAGATATATTGAACCGGCCATAGTGCCAAAATTTGGTGAAGAGACATCTTCTGCTGCCAAAGCAGAACAAGCTGCTCCCGCTGCCCGAAGCACTGAGGGATCGACAATAGTGCCGAAGGTGCCTATAGTTGAGCCAGTCGAAGCCGAAGATATACTAGAAATTCTGAGCACATCGGCAGAAACAGAATTGCTGAAGGTTGTAAAAGCTCCCACCACAACTACCAAGAGGAGAATAATGGCTAGCGTGTTAGACGCCGTCATGAAGACGACAAGAGTATTGACTCCTGCTCCTGTAAAAAAGGTTGCCGAAGCTGCTACGGCTCATACTGAAGCCGAAGCCGGGCCCTCAGTGCCTGTTGAGACGAAGCCTGCCGTAGCCGAGGAAAGGGCTGAGCAAGAATCGCTAGATATTGCCATGGCTATGGAGAAGGAAGTGACCGAAGAAGCTAAGTCTTCTGCTCCCGAAGTACTATCCGAAAATGTTGACTACATTATTCGACATGCTTCGGGAAAAAGATTATCCGAAGAAGAATTTTTAGAAGCCAAACACTATGCCCAGGAACTAAAATACCCAAAAGGGGCCTTAGTGTTCAACGACACAGACGAAGATGATTTCCTGTACTGTCTCCTAGACAACAAAGAGATATCTGTCTGCCGGGAGATGGCCAGAAGTATGGGATTTCCGAAGCTCGAAGCTGGCCTCTCCGCCATGTCAAAGGATGACCTCGCAGACAGCCTCGCGTACAACAGTTTGAAGGTACAGAAGTTGTGAACTTAAAGTCTATGAACTTGGCAACAAAGTCTTTTATTCTCATGCTAATCCTTCATCCTTTCCTGCAGGGCTTAATTCTTAGTAACGCCCTAAGGGCACAAAAGAATGCTGAAGATGAAAGCTGCACGATAGCTCTTGGCAACCTTCGATCAGAAGTCAGTAAGTTGAGAAACGAAGCCTTGGAGAAGGACAAAATTCTACTTTCATTGGTGGATAAAGTGAAGGAAGATGAAGCGAAATTTAACACTCAATTTGAAGCTTACAAGGCTAAAATTGAAGACCTTCGGAAGAAACTTGCTGAAGCCAATGAAAATTGTGCACTCGCAAAAGCTAGTCAAGAAATTAGTGAATGGTGGAAGACTAAGCTAGAGAAAAATGTTGAGGAGCTTTGCGAATCCAAGGAAAGGTGCTTCGAGAAATCCTTGGATTGTGTCAAAGTGGGTGCTTATTCTTCTGAGGAAAATTTTATTCGAGGCGACCCCAAGGGCGTTATTGACTGGATAAGCGGGGAAGCCGAAGCTTTTGAAGAGATCCTACGCGACCGTGGGGACATCTATGCCTTCTTCGGCGCTCGAGGGATTGTAGCTATCCTGGAGAAGGCTGGTTGCGATCATGTAAAGGCTGCAGCCCAGGTTGAAGCCGCCTTCTCCATAGACGACACAAAAGACCCTTCGGCCGAAGCTACTTTGGTGGGCGGAAAATTTTATTCCGATGTCCGGGTGAATGGTGGCCGGGAATTGACCAACGAAATCATCAAGAAAAATGAAAAAGAAACCCATGAAGACCAGGAAGAAGTTAGGCGAGCCAAAGAAGCTGCTGAGCGCGAAAGGCGTATAGGTATTATTATTGAGTTTTTAGCTTTGGTGTTTGCTTCCTAGCTTCGGACTAACGATTTTTTACTACAGCTGCTCTCTCTCCGCTGCCGGAGCCATACGACCCCCAGGTCGATCCCGTTATGAAGGAGGCGCTGGATATAATGAGCGTTGCTAACTCCATCATCGAAGAAGTCATCGACAAGCTGCTGAACAAAGTCACGGAAAAAAATACTGAAGGAATATTGAACTTTATTGTAATAATACCATGTAACATTTGGTGTATGGAACAATCAATCAGATATGTAAAATGTTTTAATATATTTCTTTGCGATGCATGAAATTTGCGCTCATACCGTTTTTGAGCCTTCGGCGAAAAAACACCTTCCCTTCTTTTCATGCTTCGTAAAGAAAGAAGCCCCTTCTATGGCAAGTCTAATGAAATTATATCTTCCGAAGTTTGCTTCGTGCCTCAGCACATTTTTATTTAACAAAGTATTGCCAAAGATTTGCTTCGTATCCAACCTTTTTGCCGTTGATGTGATATGATCTATGATGTAATGTTACGCGGAATGATATGATGATATGATGCAAAATGATGATGATGTCGAACACACACACACACACACACGCCCACACTGGAACACAAGACTCTGCATCCCCTTAGGGATGTCTTTGGAGTCTTTAAGCTCTGCATCCCCTTAGGGATGACTTTGGAGCTTCTTCACCTTATATTTCGGTGGCATTTTTGAGCAGAAAACTTACTCTGCGCTCCCTTAGGAACGACTTTTTGTAGCTTCGGAACTTACTTTGCTTCCCTTAGGAACAACTTTTGTAGCTTTGGAACTTTGTTAAAAAAGAAGTATTCCGATCAACGGTATGAGTACTATTATTACATATCAGAATTCAGTCCTTCGTGAAATGTTTTCCATACAAGAAAAAGTAAGATTGCAAAAAAGATAAAAGTACACCAGATGTAGGATATTCTTTAGTAAATATGCTTGGATTCAGGCACAGTGCTATTGACTGTGCGAGCTTCAGACTCTTCCCGAAAGTCGCACTGCTGTTGGTGCCCTTCTGGCTGCTGGCTTCAGGCTAGAGCAGGTGGTAGCGGTGGTAGTGGTGGAAGCTGGGCCCAGGAAGCTTGAGAGTGACTTGCCGAAGCGATAGAGGCCGTAGGCTGTTGATTGCCTACGTACTCTGGTACATAGGGAGAGTAGCATGAAGCAGTATGTAAAACCTGCTTCGGCTGATTCTGCCTTGCCTCAGCTTCGGCAATTTCCTTTTGCTTCTGTACTGTGATTTGGCATGTTCTTGTGGTGTGGCCTTTATCTTCACCGAAAAATAAACAGTATAGCTTTCTTGGTTGATCTCCGTATCTTCTGCCGAAGCCCCTACTGCCTATGCCCCTTGGGACTGGTGGCCTAAAAGAGCTTTGTTGTTGCCGTGAAGATTGGGTGCTGTGTTGTGGCCTTTGAGACTGGCTTCCTCTATCATCACTTTGGCTGGAATTATGAATTGATCTGACATGTCTGGGGTGGATTCTTCCTCTGAAGCCCCTGGTCATCTCAGAGAACCTGTAGGCTTCTTCCCTTCTCTGGCGGAAATCATTATCAACCCGGATATATTGATCCATCTTCTGAAGAAGCTTCTCCAGGGTTTGTGGGGGGTTCCTGGCAAAATATTGAGCCATAGGTCCTAGCCGAAGCCCCTTGATCATGGCCTCAATGACAATTTCATTAGGCACTGTAGGCGCTTGTGCTCTCAGATGCAGAAACCTTCGGACATACGCCTCAAGGTACTCTTCATGGTCTTGTGTGCATTGGAACAAAGCATGAGCAGTGACTGGCTTCGTCTGAAATCCTTGGAAGCTAGTGATTAGCATATCTTTAAGCTTCTACCATGATGTGATTGTCCCTGGCCGGAGAGAAGAGTACCATGTCTGGGCCACACTTCGTACTGCCATGACGAAAGATTTTGCCATGACTGCAGTATTACCTCCATATGAAGATATGGTTGCTTCATAGCTCATCAAAAACTGCTTGGGATCTGTGTGTCCATCATACATAGGAAGCTGCGGTGGATTGTATGATGGGGGCCATGGAGTAGCCTGCAACTCTGCTGCCAAAGGAGAAGCATCATCAAAATCAAAATTGCTATGATGAAAGTCATCGTACCATTCGTCGTCATTGAATGAACTTTCTTGACGAAGCTCCCTGTGCTGGGGCCTTCGGTCCTAGTCATCTTGAGTAAGATGACACATTAACTCAGCAGCTTCGTCAATCTTCTTCTGTAAATCAGCCAAACGGGCCATCTTCTCCATCTTTCTTTGCACTTGCTGGCGAATGATTTCCAGGTCCCTGATCTCCTGGTCTAGCTCTTCCTCCTGAAATGTTGGGCTAGTAGCCTTTCTCTTCTGGCTTCTTGCTTCATGCAGCGTCTCCTGATTGACGTCCAATGGCTGCAATGTAGCCCCTAGCGCTGCTGTCTTCTTCGGCGGCATGACGAAGGTTGATGCTTGCCGAAGGTGGTCAAATGAGTTCACCGGAGGTGGGCGCCAATGTTGGTCACTTGTTCTCAAATGCTATGAATCAAGAACAAGGCAACACAAATGTTAATGGTTAAAGACCTTCGTCCTTCGAAGCATTATCTCCCTTAGGATATAATGATCTTCAGACGAAGGTTATAAAGGACATACCTTCATCATCTTGATATGTAAGAATAAAAGTAGGAACATATAAGATATAGAGAGAGCACGAATAATTGTATTAAACTATTAGATTATCAATATTTTCATTGTATGATCATGAACAAACATTAATGATATCAAATTACATTTGTACCTTTGGCTTGACAAAAGGTAAGAATCCAAGAGTGACATGCGAGTGATTACAAGTCAGCGTGAACAGTACGGTGTTACTGTTCATCTATTTATAGGCACAGGACGAAGCCTAGGTAAAATTACATCCATGTCCTTGACATTTACTATTGACTGAGGAATGACCTGTCGAGGACTAAGTAGTATTTTCCCCTTTAGGTCGGTTTCATTCTTCATCATCGTCTTTGCACTAAGTCGAAGCTTCTCCATCCATAGCTTCAAAACTGATTCATCCTTCTTCCAAACCGCGCCTTTCATGCCGTGCACACCTTCATCTCAAAGCTGAAGGTTCCTATGATAGTATATTATACTTGGAAAGCATGTTAGTCGTGTTTTTGAGGACCTTCGAAAGACGAAGGCCCCCAACAGTGTACTTGATCAGTAGTAGCCTCAGCATACTGGCAACGAAAGGTGGCACTGTGGAGTGGAGGGGCTGATGGACGTCTCGATGCCGGACCTGAAGAAAGCCAGCCAGTGGTACCGCAAAGGGTGGCAAGCCTGGTCGACGGCCTAGACGAACGTCAACGACGCCTCGAGCCGGTCGCACTTGTGGGTTTGTTGGCTTCGACACAATCCGTTCCAAGCTAGCTTCCGCCTTCCAGTTGCCGCGCCCGCGCGCCATTTCCAAGCTTAGCTCCTTCGTCCATGTGAGTAGTTCAGATACTCAGATCAGCAACAGGATGACTTTTAGCAGTTCAAAGTCATTTTGTTGTGTTGCATGCCATGTGTAATAGTTCTACATATGTGAGTAGTTCAGATGCTCAAGTCACCTGTTTTCATTTAGTTTTGGTTTCATGTGTCCCCCAAATAACTGTGATTTCCTTACCTATTACAAAAATTACAATGTTATGTTTTTAACCCATTTCTTCCATTTGCAGGTCGTCCATAGGACAGAGGTGGTGTCGCTTCCAACCATACTAATGTTCCAGCAACTCATGTTGTATTTGCTTGTTGTTCGCTTCAACTATCTGATCTGTGTTATGGTTTGATTGCAGAGGGGTGCAGGCAGAAGCACTCCCCATGCTTGTTTAGAGCAGAACACTACTTGGGACTTGGTAGCTGACATTGAGAAGCTCAGGGAGCATCTTGGCATCCCTGAATGGCAGGCAATTGTCTTCTTTTTCAACAACAATGATTACTCACTCTTTAGTGTTGGAACTCAATGCTTCCAGACAATGTAGGTGTTTGGTGGTTCATGGGGAAGCACCTTGGCACTTGCCTATGGCTAGGAGCACCCTAATAAGGTGATGGATTTTTTTGTCTGATGTATTCTGTATTTGAGCATGAAGCTCTTAAGAAAATAAATAACCATGTTGTAGACCTCACTAACGCTCCCTGTATGCTCACTATGTAACACCCCTGGTGTTACTATAACTAAAACTTGAGCATGACATCATAGCATTGGCATTGCATATGTTTGACATACCTAGAGTGCATTTACTAGGTAAAAATTTCAAACAAGTGTATTGTTTTTGATATTTTGTAAATAGACCCCTGGTTAAGGAACTTGACCCTGAATAGAGATTAATGGGGTAAAACTTAACCCAAGATGAGAAAACCTAAAGGCTTTAGGGGAAAGAGTTATAAATGTCCCCAAAAACAAAGTTGAGTCACATTTATACCCCTGGGATACTAAAAACCCTAAATAGAACCCTGGAAGACCCAAAACTAAACCCTAGGGGCTTATGTGCAAAATTAGTCCACTTTTGGACTAAAGTGCAAAAACCAAGTTAAATAAGTATCTAAAGTCATTTGGGGTATTCATATGTGAATTTACAAGCCAAACCCTAAGTTTTGGACTTAAATGCAAAAAGGACCCCCAATTGAGATTTCTCTAAGTCTGAAACTTAGTGTTATGGGCTCAGCTTTTGAGCTTTATAACTTTCAAACTATAAGGTTTCTGCCCTAGGTCACCACATCAACTATGTAGATCTATCTTAGGTGAAAAACTTTGCTTAAGAGTGTAAGCACAGTTGTTATGAAGATTTTGGAGATAATCACACCCAAAGTCAGACTGTCAGGCTGGTTTATTCTAAAATTCAGACTTTCAGTGTAGCAAAGCCATCTTTGGAGTTGAATTCAACCATGATCTAGTTATCAAATGAGCTCAGTCACTATAGTTGATTTGTAGCTGGTATGTAGCCCTATAACTTTGGTACAGAAAGCTTGCTCAGTTACTATACAAAATCGGGAGAAAATCTAGCCTCAAATCTCTCTGTCAGTTCATCTGAAAGGAGCTCGCCATGGTACAGTAACTTGACTGGATCAGATCAACCGCGCGGCTGCCCTCAACGCCGGTGACCCTTCGCCGTGATTCATGCCACCGCTGTTGGATTCGTGCTCTGGGTGAGTGGATAACGTTGTGCGGTAGAAGTCCCTCGCCGACGGTGAGCTGGAGGTCACTCTGGTGACATCACCGTGGCTCTCTCTCCCTCTTTGCGGCTGAGCGGATTAACACGCCGGCGACCGCCGTCTTCCGGCCATACGCCGCGTGGCTCTCACTTTCCACCGCACCACCGTGTCTTCCCCTCGCTCTCCGTGGCTCACCGGAGTAACCGCCACGCCTCTAGACACGTATTCACCGCGCCGCTTTCTTCTTCATCTCCGGCCGCCGCGCGTCCTCTTCAAAAATTCGCGGCCACCGTCTTACTCTCCTATAAATTGAGCCCATGTCTAGCTCCGTGAGGTCGTCAGCTAACTAGCCACCGCTACTCACCCACAATCATCCACCAGTGAGCTCAAATTCGCGTTTTTCCCCAAATCGGTCAAAGAACACCGTGAAACCAAGTCCACCGTGACCAGCCGATTCTGGTAAAGCTCTGTCCGATTCAAACCTTGTTTAAGTCTTCTCATAGCTCAGTGATGCTCGCCAAGCCATCAATTTGAATGTAAATGCCCCCAATCGTCGGGAACACGACGGGCTAGCCACCATGTTCACGGCCCCCGTGGCCAGAGCACATCTCTTGACCATTCGCGCAATTATATTGGGGAAAATGCTTCCCGGGTCACGAATTTGGTTTGGTCTTAGTCTAGGCACCGGTCTTGGATCAATTCGGCCGGTCTGCACGCTCACCGGAGTTCGTCCTCCGCGCGACGCCGTCGAGGACCCTCCCCTGCGAAGAATTAGAAGTCCGAGGGGTTTTCTGGAAAGCGTCAGTGACTCTGTGAATAGCACTTCGGTTCTGTTTCTGGTTGTTCAGAAAGGCGAGGGCATTTCTGCAAACCGGACATCGCGTGGGCGCGCGCAGGCGCTTTCCCCCTCCGAGTTGGGCTACTGGGCTGAAATTAGCCCAGTACTATTCATAGGCTTTTCTTTTTCTTTTTACTCCAGAGTAAAACAATTATAGAAAACAGTAGAAAAATGATAAAATTGTGAAACCAATTTTCCTAGGTTTCTTATTTTCCCTAGAATTTAATAAAAATAGTTTTGTGATTTTTAGTGGAAATAAGAAATTTTAGGGCATTTAAAGGGGTTAAAAGTATTAGTTATGGATTTTTAGAAAATAATTGGTAAGTCCAAAAATGCCCAAACTTTTTATGGGAACTTAAAACAATATTTAGAAGCCTTGGGTAGGGTTTGAATTGATTTGGACCTTGTTTGATCATCAAACCCCAAACCACCCCCCTGCCCTGTGAACTCCTTTACCGACTCCGGAAACCCTAGGTTCTCGGAGTACCATGAAGGAAAGTTGTACTCAAGACTTAGATAATAAGTTTATATTATCTTCGCATCCTCATGAGCATCCCATGGCATCCATTCTTATGCATATATATGGTTATGTTAGAACACGAAGAAGAAGAAGAAGTCACTGAAGAGGGGACTCCACCAACCTCAGATCCTCAAGCAGGCAACTGCTTTTATTTCGATATTTGTGGATCCGAGCAGGACTCACCTGTTAACAAAGGCAAGCCCCGGTGCATTTGCCACCCTCCTTGTTGTTTTAAATCTTTCTCACTTGCTTGATGCATTAGGTGATAGGAGTTGACTGATAAAACAATTCCTGCATTACCTTCCTTGAATTTGATTACCTTCCTTGATCACCCGTTTTACAAAAGATTTGATGCTTAGCCTTGCTTTAGAAAAACAAAGTGTTTTGTTTTTACAAAAGATGATGTGGCAAAAGTGGGTGGGATGTTTTTGAAATAAAATTTGATGGTGGATCCATCAGGGCCTTGATGGATTCAACATCTGGAAAAGATGTACCTCTGCCAGGTACCAAACTTTAAGTTTGAAATAATTAAGTTGAGACCGGGCGGGTGACTTGCACGAGAAAGGAGTCTCGGTGTAGTGTCTCCGTCTGAGTCGATTAAGGACCTTGTCGATGTAGGCTTGATGATCGAGGACCCTTTAACTGGTCACATGCCTCGTCATGGGTAAGCCTTGCCTCGGGCAGACTAAGGCCGGAATAAGATAACACGAAATGGGCGTGGAGCGGTGGCGAGAGTAGCGTGTACCCTCCGTGGCAAGAGGCTGGACGGTGGTGTATCTGTGCTCTCGGTTTGCGTGAACCTGATCCGGTCTTAAGAACCTCGGTGGCGGGTTGACATATGCAAGGGTTAAGTGCTACATATGTCGTGTGATTGGAGATCCTCAGCTGAGTATAATCGATTCGGATCGCCGTACCTTCACGGTTATG
Source organism: Zea luxurians (assembly GCA_029449295.1). Taxonomy (NCBI): domain Eukaryota; kingdom Viridiplantae; phylum Streptophyta; class Magnoliopsida; order Poales; family Poaceae; genus Zea; species Zea luxurians. The sequence continues at coordinate 59,822,848 of JAOPSE010000014.1, forward strand.
AAGACTTGGTCACTACCCTACACGTAGCATTCCACTAAATATGATGGGTATTTGTTAAGAAATTGGCTAGTGCAGGACCAGCGATTGAACTAGGGTAGAAAGAACTCTAGTTGCAGGTAATTGAACCTAACTGGACAAATAAAATTGGATTTTTTTAAGGATCCACTTTAGTAAGCATTTCTACAAAACAGAGTCTTTGAGTATTGAGAAGCCTTACCTTGACTCCCTAAAATCCAGCATACCCTTGAGAGTCTTTTCTTTAGTCGGGTAAGTCTTGCTGAGTAATTCCATACTCAGGGTTTATCCCTTCGTTGTTTTTAGGTGAGGAAGTAGCAGATTTCTGCTGCTTCTGTGCCAAGGTGGTTCCCAAAGAAGAAACACAAGACTAAAGTGCGGGAGGACTTGGTCCTCCATATAGATCTTTTACTTAAATCTTCTCGGGAGGAGTTTTTGCCTCCCTTGGTTTGTATAATATTACTACTCAGCACTCGCTCTTAGTTCTGGTCTGTAATAAAACAACTTATGCTTGCTTTTAAATAAATGTGAATTATGTAATCGCTTCCGCAATTCTTTATCTCTGATGTTCTGTAATGTCTACAAGACGGGTGAATCGTTCCTGATAAGGTAAGGAAAGATACCAAACTTGTCAAGTAATTCAGGGGCACCTACAGGGTTGTCTGAAGTCCATTGGACAAGGACAACTGTAGGTGGGCCTAATTACTTGGGAGGTTCCGTCACAGCTGGTATCGGAGCATAGCCCTTCTTTGCAGACATTATGAGGCATCTTCAAAAGGATTTTCGAAAGTCTTACCTAAAAATTCTTTTCTCTTATTACCTAAGTATTCTGAAGAGTCTATCTTAAAGACCAGATAGGAAGAGTGCAATGTATAGAAGGTTGAATCGACTAAGGTTGATTCTGTACTTATTCATGCATCATGCTAAGAATTATGCTAATAAATTTTCCCCCTTAGAAAGATGCCGCCACGCACAAGGCTAACGGCACGTAAGTCAACGGGACCAATTGGAGTACCCCGGCATCAACTAGCCCCTCGACACGAAAGCAGCAGCAGCGGAAGTAATGACCCCATAGGAGACCTTGAAGCCCGAGTGAGTCGACTTCAAGCAGAGCTGCAACATAGGACCAATGCTTGGGTCGCAGACGGAGATAGAATCAATGAACTAAGAAGGGACATCCGTCACCTGCAGGATCAGCTTGCTGATCGAGACTTAGCACTTGACTGGGCAGTACAGTCTCATTTGCTGGCATGTGCTAAGGAAGCAAGGGCTCAGGCCCGAATTAAAGAACTTAGCTCAACTGTCGACGACCTGCAGGTCTACTGCAATACGTTGCATGAGGAAGTCTATATACTATACTCACAATTACACCCTAGTGTGCCTGCACACTCTGCCGAGGCAGAAGCCGGACCCTCTCACGTTGCGGGACGCGCGTTGGGTGGGGAGTTAGACCTTTTTGAACCCCCTCCTTCTTTGAGGTTGGTTGACGTCTGGACTCCCACACCTGACGATGAGGCCGCCAAAAGTAACAGAAAGCAGGACTAATGGTGTAATAGAAGTAGAGTAGTGTATTGTAGAATGCACGGTTGTATAATAGGTTGAACTTTTTTATAATGGGTAATGTATCCTGTTATGTAATATCGAGTCTGTATCATTACTTTTTATAGTAATGTAAAATGGAAGGTCTCTTTGGCATATTATGTTTATTTCAAATGTTTTTGCCTCAGATGCCGACCAGGACTCACGGACAGGACGCAACCGGAACTTCTGGGGGTCGGGATGTCACCCCAAATCCACCTCCGGTTCCACCCACGCTAGCCGAGGCGATTGCCGCCTTGGTGAATGCCACCGCAGACAATACCCGCTTCCTTAGGGAAATGGCGGGTCAGCAGCAGTTCCAGCAGCAGGCAGGAAGAGGTTTTCAGCAAGGTCCCCGTGAAACCACTTATCTGGACTTCTCCGAAACTCGTCCACCTCTATTCACCAAGGCAGAAGACCCGCTAGAAGCCGACGAGTGGATACGAGTTATTGAACAAAAGTTTGGTCTTCTTCGTTGTTCTGAAACGCAGAAGCCATTGTTCGCGGCACAGCAACTACGTGGCCCTGCCAGTACTTGGTGGGGAAATTTTGTGGCTATCCAACCCGACAACCATCAAATCACCTAGGAAGAATTTAAAGCAGCCTTCCGTGAGCACTACATACCGGAAGGGGTGCTGCATATGAAACAAGAGGAATTCATGAAGCTGAAACAAGGAGGAGACACCATCAATCAGTATCTTAACAAGTTTAATCACCTGTCGCAGTATGCCATCGACCAGGTGAATACTGATTTGAAGAAAAAGAACTGTTTTATGAGAGGTCTAAATGACCGGTTGCAGCGAAAGATGGCCACATGTATTGATCTCACATATGGAAAGGCTGTCAGTACAGCCTTATCTGTGGAAGCAAAATACGCAAGTTCTGGGAAGAATAAGGGATTCAGTGGTGAGAGGCCTAATCAGGGCCAGGCGAAGAGGCAACGGTTCGTCATCCGGCCTTCTAGCCAAAACCGTACTTTTTCTCGTCCACCAGCATTCCCTTTCAAACAGCCCATTATTATCCGCCCCAACAATACCTCCACTTCCCCAAATCAGCCGGGTGCCCCAGGCACTCGATTCCCTGCCTTGCCCAGCTCTTCAACTGGGTGTTTCAACTGCGGCAAATCAGGACATTTTATCAAAGACTGCCCATACCCCAAGCAAAATCAATCCAATGCTCAGCAAGGAACTGGGAAGTCTACTCAGCCCAAGGGTAATGCTGTGGGAAGAAATACCAAGAAAACGGGGCATGTATACTACACTCAAGTGGCCACTACACCGGAAGGAGAGCCAGTGATGATGGGTACGTTTCCCGTGGCCAGTCACCCTGCAATTATTCTTTTTGATTCTGGTGCTTCGCATACCTTCATTAGCAAGAAATTTGTGGAGCAACATCACATTGCATGCCATGAATCAAGAGAGGGATTTAAAATTCATTCACCTGGGGGACACATTTTTACTAGAGAAGTGGCCTATGAAGTGCCAGTAACAATGGCCGGACGGAACTTTCCTGCTAACATGATTGTTCTGAAAGGCCAGGATATAGATGTAATTTTGGGTATGAATTGGTTAACCCAACACAAGGCAATCCTCAACACTGAACTCAGAACTGTCAGGTTGAGCTATAATCAAGAAGAAATTCTTTTGTCTCTCCCCGTAACCAACCCAGCCAAAGCTTCTGGTAGAATATTTGAAGCCATTGTACCGGAAATCAAGAACATTCCGGTAGTATGTGAGTTTCCAGATGTATTTCCGGAAGATTTTCCTGGACTACCCCCTGAATGAGATGTAGAATTCGTAATTGAGCTAAAGCCCGGTACGGCTCCCATCTCCCGAAGATCGTACCGTATGCCCCCTAATGAATTGGCGGAATTAAAGATTCAATTACAAGATCTACTGAATAAGGGATTCATCCGGCCAAGCTCGTCCCCATGGGGTTGTCCCGTCATTTTTGTTAAGAAGAAGGATCAAACCTTGCGGATGTGCGTGGATTATCGACCCCTGAATGAGGTCACCATCAAGAATAAGTACCCTCTTCCAAGGATCGACATCTTATTTGATCAACTGACTGGGGCGAGGGTATTTTCCAAAATTGATCTCAGGTCGGGCTATCACCAAATCCGTATTCGGCTTGAGGATATACCGAAGACCTCATTTACTACGCGGTATGGATTGTTTGAATACTTGGTAATGTCTTTCGGGCTCACAAATGCTCCTGCCCACTTCACCTATTTGATGAACTTGGTGTTCATGCCCGAGTTGGACAAGTTCGTGGTGGTCTTCATCGACGATATTTTGATATACTCTAAAAATGAAGAGGAGCATGCTCAGCATCTACGGATTGTATTGACGCGCCTGAGGGAACATCAGCTGTATGCCAAGTTCAGCAAGTGCGTGTTCTGGCTGGAGGAAATTCAATTTTTGGGGCACGTGTTATCAGCTAAAGGAATTGCGGTAGATCCTAGCAAGGTCAAAGATATTCTGGAGTGGAAACCCCCAACCACTGTTCACCAAGTCCGGAGTTTTCTTGGACTAGCTGGATATTATCGCAGATTCATACCCGATTTTTCTAAGCTTGTGAAGCCAATCACAAGTTTATTGAAGAATGATATTAAGTTCAATTGGTCTTCTAAGTGTAATGGAGCCTTTGAGCAATTGAAGACATTATTAACCACTGCTCCGGTATTGGCTCAACCGGACATCACTAAGCCTTTTGATGTATATTGTGATGCATCTGGCAGTGGGCTCGGCTGTGTACTGATGCAAGAGGGCCGAGTAATTGCGTATGCTTCAAGGCAGTTGCGCCGACATGAGGAGCATTATCCAACTCATGATCTGGAGCTAGCTGCTGTGGTTCATGCCCTGAAAATATGGCGTCACTATCTGCTAGGAAATATCTGTCACATATATACAGATCATAAAAGTTTGAAGTACATCTTCACCCAGTCAGAGTTAAATATGAGGCAGAGACGATGGCTTGAGCTCATTAAAGACTATGAACTGGAGATCCATTATCATCCAGGCAAGGCCAATGTGGTGGCAGATGCATTGAGTCGTAAGACTTCCTGCCACTGTCTATTGGCGAAGACCTCCGAGAACACTTTATGTCAAGAAATGGAGAAGCTAAACCTGGGGATAATCCAACAAGGGACTCTGAATCAGCTAAAGCTTGAGTCAATCATTCTGCAAAAGATAATTGATGCTCAAAAGGATAATCTGGGTATGAAGCACATACGAGAGAAGATAAGGGCTGGAACAGCCAAATGTTTCAAGGAAGACGATCAAGGTGTGTCATGGTTTAACAACCGCATAGTAGTGCCAAAGAATGAAGAACTCCGCCAGCAAATCTTAGATGAAGCGCATCTTAGTCGCTATTCTATTCATCCAGGAAGCACTAAGATGTATCATGATCTAAAATAGCACTACTGGTGGACGAAGATGAAAATTGAAATTGCACGCTATGTGGCTAAGTGTGACACTTGCAGACGTGTCAAGGCCATACACATGAAAACTGCCGGTCCATTGCAGTCATTACCAATACCAACATGGAAATGGGAAGACATAAGCATGGACTTCATTGTGGGATTGCCCAGGACCACAAAAGGGTATGACTCTATTTGGGTTATCATTGATCGATTTACCAAGATCGCCCACTTCCTCCCTGTCAAGGTAAAATATCACGTCATTACCTATGCGGAGTTGTACATCGCCCGTATTCTCAGTTTGCATGGGGTTCCAAAGACTATAGTGTCGGATCGTGGACCACAATTTGTATCTAAATTTTGGGAAGAACTTCATAAATCCCTGGGTACTAAGTTACTCCACAGTTCGGCCTATCATCCTCAAACCATTGGACAAACTGAGAGAGTGAACCAAATACTTGAAGATATGCTGCGGGCATGTGTCCTGGATTTCGCATCAAAATGGGATGAATGTTTACCTTTGGCGGAGTTTTCATATAATAATAGCTATCAAGAAAGTATTAGTATGGCACCTTTTGAAGCTTTATATGGACGACGGTGTCGGACTCCGCTAAAGTGGTCTGAACCTGGTGAGAGGTGCTTCTTTAGACCTGATCTGGTGAAAGAAGCCGAGGATAAGGTTCAGAAAATTATTCATAATATGAAGAAAGCACAAGCTCGTCAGAAGAGTTATGCAGACACACGGCGAATGCCCTTATATTTCCTGGAAGGAGACTATGTTTACCTGAAAGTCTCACCAATGAAAGGAGTATCGCGTTTTGGGGTTAAAGGGAAGCTTGCACCCAGGTACATTGGTCCATTCCTGGTACTTGAGCAATGTGGACCAGTGGCATACCGACTCCAACTACCCGAAACCTTGTCTGCTGTGCATAATGTGTTCCATGTGTCACAATTGAAAAAGTGTCTTCGGGTTCCCGATCGAACCATTGAAGTGACAGATGTTGTCCTGGAACCAGACTTAACGTACTCGGAACATCCTATTCGAGTTCTGGATCAAAAGGATAGGGTTACCCGGAGAAAGACTCTCAAGTTCTACAAGATACAATGGAACCAGCATTCTGAGGAAGAGGCTACGTGGGAAACTCAAGACTTCTTGAATAAGAATTTCCCAGGCTTTCTAGCCTCATGTAATTTGTAAAGTGTATATAGTTATTGCAATAAAGAAGTGAACCCCCACACCACACCTGCCTTGTACCAAAAATAAGGAAATAAAAATGTGACACATTTCCTTCTCCATTACTCACCCTAGGACTTTAAATCTCGGGACGAGATTCTTTTATGGGGGGAAGGATGTAACACCCCTGGTGTTACTATAACTAAAACTTGAGCATGACATCATAGCATTGGCATTGCATATGTTTGACATACCTAGAGTGCATTTACTAGGTAAAAATTTCAAACAAGTGTATTGTTTTTGATATTTTGTAAATAGACCCCTGGTTAAGGAACTTGACCCTGAATAGAGATTAATGGGGTAAAACTTAACCCAAGATGAGAAAACCTAAAGGCTTTAGGGGAAAGAGTTATAAATGTCCCCAAAAACAAAGTTGAGTCACATTTATACCCCTGGGATACTAAAAACCCTAAATAGAACCCTGGAAGATCCAAAACTAAACCCTAGGGGCTTATGTGCAAAATTAGTCCACTTTTGGACTAAAGTGCAAAAACCAAGTTAAATAAGTATCTAAAGTCATTTGGGGTATTCATATGTGAATTTACAAGCCAAACCCTAAGTTTTGGACTTAAATGCAAAAAGGACCCCCAATTGAGATTTCTCTAAGTCTGAAACTTAGTGTTATGGGCTCAACTTTTGAGCTTTATAACTTTCAAACTATAAGGTTTCTGCCCTAGGTCACCACATCAACTATGTAGATCTATCTTAGGTAAAAAAGTTTGCTTAAGAGTGTAAGCACAGTTGTTATGAAGATTTTGGAGATAATCACACCCAAAGTCAGACTGTCAGGCTGGTTTATTCTAAAATTCAGACTTTCAGTGTAGCAAAGCCATCTTTGGAGTTGAATTCAACCATGATCTAGTTATCAAATGAGCTCAGTCACTATAGTTGATTTGTAGCTGGTATGTAGCCCTATAACTTTGGTACAGAAAGCTTGCTCGGTTACTATACAAAATCGGGAGAAAATCTAGCCTCAAATCTCTCTGTCAGTTCATCTGAAAGGAGCTCGCCATGGTACAGTAACTTGACTGGATCAGATCAACCGCGCGGCTGCCCTCAACGCCGGTGACCCTTCGCCGTGATTCACACCACCGCTGTTGGATTCGTGCTCTGGGTGAGTGGATAACGTTGTGCGGTAGAAGTCCCTCGCCGACGGTGAGCTGGAGGTCACTCTGGTGACATCACCGTGGCTCTCTCTCCCTCTTTGCGGCTGAGCGGATTAACACGCCGGCGACCGCCGTCTTCTGGCCATACGCCGCGTGGCTCTCACTTTCCACCGCACCACCGTGTCTTCCCCTCGCTCTCCGTGGCTCACCGGAGTAACCGCCACGCCTCTAGACACGTATTCACCGCGCCGCTTTCTTCTTCATCTCCGGCCGCCGCGCGTCCTCTTTAAAAATTCGCGGCCACCGTCTTACTCTCCTATAAATTGAGCCCATGTCTAGCTCCGTGAGGTCGTCAGCTAACTAGCCACCGCTACTCACCCACAATCATCCACCAGTGAGCTCAAATTCGCGTTTTCCCCAAATCGGTCGAAGAACACCGTGAAACCAAGTCCACCGTGACCAGCCGATTCTGGTAAAGCTCTGTCCGATTCAAACCTTGTTTAAGTCTTCTCATAGCTCAGTGATGCTCGCCAAGCCATCAATTTGAATGTAAATGCCCCCAATCGTCGGGAACACGACGGGCTAGCCACCATGTTCACGGCCCCCGTGGCCAGAGCACATCTCTTGACCATTCGCGCAATTATATTGGGGAAAATGCTTCCCGGGTCACGAATTTGGTTTGGTCTTAGTCTAGGCACCGGTCTTGGATCAATTCGGCCGGTCTGCACGCTCACCGGAGTTCGTCCTCCACGCGACGCCGTCGAGGACCCTCCCCTGCGAAGAATTAGAAGTCCGAGGGGTTTTCTGGAAAGCGTCAGTGACTCTGTGAATAGCACTTCGGTTCTGTTTCTGGTTGTTCAGAAAGGCGAGGGCTTTTCTGCAAACCGGACATCGCGAGGGCGCGCGCAGGCGCTTTCCCCCTCCGAGTTGGGCTACTGGGCTGAAATCAGCCCAGTACTATTCATAGGCTTTTCTTTTTCTTTTTACTCCAGAGTAAAACAATTATAGAAAACAGTAGAAAAATGATAAAATTGTGAAACCAATTTTCCTAGGTTTCTTATTTTTCCTAGAATTTAATAAAAATAGTTTTGTGATTTTTAGTGGAAATAAGAAATTTTAGGGCATTTAAAGGGGTTAAAAGTATAAGTTATGGATTTTTAGAAAATAATTGGTAAGTCCAAAAATGCCCAAACTTTTTATGGGAACTTAAAACAATATTTAGAAGCCTTGGGTAGGGTTTGAATTGATTTAAACCTTGTTTGATCACCAAACCCCAAACCACCCCCCTGCCCTGTGAACTCCTTTACCGACTCCGGAAACCCTAGGTTCTCGGAGTACCGTGAAGGAAAGTTATACTCAAGACTTAGATAATAAGTTTATATTATCTTCGCATCCTCATGAGCATCCCATGGCATCCATTCTTATGCATATATATGGTTATGTTAGAACATGAAGAAGAAGAAGAAGTCACTGAAGAGGGGACTCCACCAACCTCAGATCCTCAAGCAGGCAACTGCTTTTATTTCGATATTTGTGGATCCGAGCAGGACTCACCTGTTAACAAAGGCAAGCCCCGGTGCATTTGCCACCCTCCTTGTTGTTTTAAATCTTTCTCACTTGCTTGATGCATTAGGTGATAGGAGTTGACTGATAAAACAATTCCTGCATTACCTTCCTTGAATTTGATTACCTTCCTTGATCACCCGTTTTACAAAAGATTTGATGCTTAGCCTTGCTTTAGAAAAACAAAGTGTTTTGTTTTTACAAAAGATGATGTGGCAAAAGTGGGTGGGATGTTTTTGAAATAAAATTTGATGGTGGATCCATCAGGGCCTTGATGGATTCAACATCTGGAAAAGATGTACCTCTGCCAGGTACCAAACTTTGGGTTTGAAATAATTAAGTTGAAACCGGGCGGGTGACTTGCACGAGAAAGGAGTCTCGGTGTAGTGTCTCCGTCTGAGTCGATTAAGGACCTTGTCGATGTAGGCTTGATGATCGAGGACCCTTTAACTGGTCACATGCCTCGTCATGGGTAAGCCTTGCCTCGGGCAGACTAAGGCCGGAATAAGATAACACGAAATGGGCGTGGAGCGGTGGCGAGAGTAGCGTGTACCCTCCGTGGCAAGAGGCTGGACGGTGGTGTATCTGTGCTCTCGGTTTGCGTGAACCTGATCCGGTCTTAAGAACCTTGGTGGCGGGTTGACATATGCAAGGGTTAAGTGCTACATATGTCGTGTGATTGGAGATCCTCAGCTGAGTATAATCGATTCGGATCGCCGTACCTTCGTGGTTATGAAGACTTGGTCACTACCCTACACGTAGCATTCCACTAAAGATGATGGGTATTTGTTAAGAAATTGGCTAGTGCAGGACCAGCGATTGAACTAGGGTAGAAAGAACTCTAGTTGCAGGTAATTGAACCTAACTGGACAAATAAAATTGGATTTTTTAAGGATCCACTTTAGTAAGCATTTCTGCAAAACAGAGTCTTTGAGTATTGAGAAGCCTTACCTTGACTCCCTAAAAGCCAGCATACCCTTGAGAGTCTTTTCTTTAGTCGGGTAAGTCTTGCTGAGTAATTCCATACTCAGGGTTTATCCCTTCGTTGTTTTTAGGTGAGGAAGTAGCAGATTTCTGCTGCTTCTGTGCCAAGGTGGTTCCCAAAGAAGAAACACAAGACTGAAGTGCGGGAGGACTTGGTCCTCCATATAGATCTTTTACTTAAATCTTCTCGGGAGGAGTTTTTGCCTCCCTTGGTTTGTATAATATTACTACTCAGCACTCGCTCTTAGTTCTGGTCTGTAATAAAACAACTTATGCTTGCTTTTAAATAAATGTGAATTATGTAATCGCTTCCGCAATTCTTTATCTCCGATGTTCTGTAATGTCTGCAAGACGGGTGAATCGTTCCTGGTAAGGTAAGGAAAGATACCGAACTTGTCAAGTAATTCAGGGGCACCTACAGGGTTGTCTGAAGTCCGTTGGACAAGGACAACTGTAGGTGGGCCTAATTACTTGGGAGGTTCCGTCACACACTAGGTCACTGGCCTTGTTATGAGAAGAATTTTCTTGCTTAGGAAAAAGGAGTTTGATTGGTTCTATGAGGGTGGTGCAACAACCATTTTCCCTGATGGTTTGTATTTTTTATTTTACGTTCTACAAACCGAAAAAACTTTTCTTAAACATTTCCAATCTTCAATTCCATAATGGTACTGGCAACTTATCTTAACTATGTTAAATCTGTTTCAGCAAGTATAGTTGTATTTAAATGATGTATGTTAATGCATTTTGTTATATTTTTCTCTAATAAAAACATTTATTTTCTGGTTTTATGAAAGAAAAACCACATATGCACCTTTTTGTTTGGAGTACATTGATAACTTTAGTTTTAAATCTGTAGCATGGGAACCATTTAGAGAATTGTTTCGTAGATGCTTATAACAAAAGGTTAACTCCTCTGATCCTATTGTTCAGGTAGCCCCACATATTTCCTTATGGAAGTAAATACATTATGTTATATATCTGGCGCCTTGTCATAGCCTTTGTTTTATAATTTTTTTAACAAATAGTCATTTTCCTTTTCAAATTAGGTTGAAGCTGCTAAGCGCTGGACGATGTGGGAGATGATGACTGCGCAACTTATCCAAAACAATGATAACATTAAACGAGGAGAAGATGATGAATTTTCACTAGCAAGTCTCTCACACAAGCATCTCTACTTTTCTTTGTAACACTAACACCATTTCAGTTTCTCCCCCCTCCTACTTAGGTATAGTGCTTTTCTTTTCATTTCATTCTGGTTTCATCTCTGTACATAAGTGAAAGAAGAGTCCCATAGTAAGAGTTGCATGTTCAGCTAACAAACTAATAGGATGATGTTCGTCTTCTATTTGATTGGTCTGGTGTACCATGTGAACTTGAAAGAGTTTGTTATGGCCAAATGAGTTTTCGGGCGCTGATATTAAGGCCATATGCACGGAGGCTAGATGGAGTTTTTTTGTAGCCAGTTCATTTGTGATGGTTTCTGTTTCCATGGGTGAATTAGGAGGTGAATGTCCTGCAATACATGCGGGTGTAATCTAACGTTTTAGCGGATTCCAGGTTTCCATGGCATGAGATTCCTCTATGCGTCTTATTCGGTTTCTTTGTATGTTTGTTCTTTCTGTTTTTTAATTCAGTAACAAGATCACAAACTGATTTCCCAATTCGCAGGTCCAATTCGCTTGTGGCATAGGAATCCCATCCTAGATTCAATAGAGGGGTTGCAATGCCGGCATCGCCATAGCTGGAAATCGAGCGTTGACGGACACCGGGTGCCGAGATGGGCCATTCTGTCCGCTGCCGCAATAACCGCATGCGGTGGAGCCATCCTTACACCTGCTCCTACTTCCGCGCTAGCAGCCCAACACGCCGACGACACGAGCTCCTCCCTATAAAAGTGGCATCTTTACTGTATAGATAAAGAATGGTTATAATTATTTATTCTTGTGTCCAAGTGGTATTGGATTTTTTCTAGCTTGGGGTTAAAGAAAAGACAGTCATGTACTTTATGTAACACCCTGGTGTTACTGTTACTAAAATTTGAGCATAACATCATAAGCATGGGCATATCATGTGTTTTTCACACCTAGAATGCATTCACTAGGCAAAAATTTCAAACAAGTTGTATTGATGTGACATTTTGTGGATAAAGCCCTAGAGTAGGGTACTTAACCCTAGACTGGGCTTAATAGAGCAAACAAAGCTTAAATAGGAGAAAACTTCAAAACTCAATTGAAATAACCATATAATGTCACCATGAATAGACATACATGGTATTCAAACCCTAGAATCTCCAAACACTCTAAAAAGAACCCTGGAAAACCATAAACTTAAACCCTAGGGGGCTAAGTGCAAAATTAGTGCACTTTTGGACTAAAGTGCAAAAACCATGAAAGTAAGGCACCTTAAGTCATATAGTTCACAAGTGTGTAGATTTGCAAGTTAAACCTTGAGATTTTGACTTATTTGCAAAAAGTCTTATTTGAACTCTTTTGATTAAGTCTGTATTTCAGTGTAATTGGCTCAACTTTGGGGCCTTGTAATTTCCAAACCATAAGGATTTTGTCCTAAGTCACCACACCAAGTTTGTAGAGCTACAAAAGGGGAACAACTTTGCTATAGAGAGCAAGTCTTGGTACTATGGAAAGTTTTGAGAAAATTGGACTCCAAGTTGACCTGTCAGGCTGTCTTAAGTCTGAAATCAAACTGACAGTGGCCTAGAACTAAGTTTGTGAGCCATTTTGAGCTAGATCTATTGCTCGATTGATGGTTGTTGCTATAACAAAATTATAGCTGGATCATCGGACAACAACTTTGCTACTGGCCGATTAGTGGGTTGTCATGTGAAAACTTAAGATCTAAGCCCTACAAAACGGTCTGTCAGGTGCTCTGTCAGGTATTTCCAATGGTACAGTAACCTGATCGGATCAGGTTCAGAGAACCTCGCCGCTGGCGATCTGCGCATCTGGATTTGCATTGGCCGCCGTGATTCGTGCTTGGCACGTAGAGGATATCCACGGGAAGGTAAAAGATCTCACGAGGGAATGGATTTGATCGCAGCTCGAAGATTATCATCGTGACTGTCGCCCTTGCGACGTGGCCGGACCGCCTGCCTCGCCGTGGAAGCGCTGGTGACCTCGGTTGCGCCACGCCGTAGCTTGTTACTGTGCAGTAGTAATCGTGGCACTCTTAGGAGTATAATCCTTGCGTCGTTGCACCGGTGAACGCCACGGACACAGCTACCGTGTTCTTCCCTATCTCCGGCCGCCAGCACGCCGTGACCGAATTAAGCGCCACCGCCCCCTGAGCCTATAAATTGAGCGTGCCCTCGGTTCCGCCATGTAGTCAAGCACTCAACGCACCCACCCGTGCCTCCAATTAGTCACCAAAGAGCTCCAATTTGGGATTTCCCCCAAATCACTCAAGAACACCGTAGAAATACCCTCACTGTGGCCAGCTCGTCTCAGGTCCGTTCTTGTCCATTATCCTCTTGTTTTAGCACCCTCGCTTGCTCCTGATGCTCGCTGACCCGCCCAATTAAGCTAGGGAGTTCTGGATCACTGGGAACATGTTGGTTCCTTTGACTGTCCGCACTGTCACCGGGGACCGGATGATTTAGAGCCTTGTTAGTGAAATTAAGTGAGGGAAAAGATTTAGGAGGGGTCCAATTTGGTGTCTGTCGCTCGGGAGCACCGGCCGTTGCGTGAATCAGCCGACATAGGCTCACCGGAGTTTGACCCCGCGCTGTTCGCCGTCGTGGACCTCGGGCGGTGAAGGAATAGAACTTGGGGGAGGTTTCTGTAAACTGTCAGCGACTCATAGGAATAGTGCGGTGAACTTAGTTCGAGTTATTTAAAACAACGAGGGCCTCTGTGCAAAGTTTGCACGCGGGCACGCGCGCAGGCGCTTTCCTCCTGTTTTGGGCTGGCTTGGGCCGCTTTCGGTCCAATACTGTTCATACTTTTTCTTTTTCTTTTTCTGCCAGAGCTAAAGAAATTCTAGGAAATTGTAGAAAAATCCTAAAAATACCAAACCAATTTTGCTAGACTTCTAATTTCTTGTAGTATTTAATAAAAATAATTTCATGATTTTTAGTTCCAATAGGGAATTTTGGAGCATTTAAAATAGCCAAAAACCTTATTTCTGGATTTTTAGGGAATATATAATAAATCCAAAATTCACTAAACTTTTAGGGTACAATCCAAATAATATTTAGAAGTCTTGGGTAAAGTTTGGTATGATTTGGACCATGTTTGATACTTAGAACCCAAAACCCTAGCCCCCTTGCCCTATGAACTTCACTATTGACTCTGGAAACCCTAAGGTCTCAGAGATCCGTGAAGGAAAGTTGTATTCAAGACTTTAGATAATAAACTTTTATTATCTTTGCACTCTCATGAGCATTACATGGGCATTCATTATTATGTATGGCTATATTTAGAAAACGAAGAAGTAGAAGTCGAAGAAGCAAAAACTTCACCACCACCACCTGAGGAACATCAGGCAGGCAACTGTTTTTATTTCGATATCTGCGGAATAGAGCCTGATTCACCAGTAACACAAGGCAAGCCCCAGTGCATTTGCCACTTCCTTGTTGTTTTTAAAATCTTTCTCACTTACTTGATGCATTAGGTGATAGGAGTTGTGTGCTAAACCAATTCCTGTATTTCCTTCCTTGGATTGATTACTTCTCCCTAAATCCCTGTTTACAAAAGGTTTTTCTTATGCTTAGCTTTGCTTTAGAAAAACAAAACATTTTGTTTTCTCAAAAGATGATGTTGCAAAGTGGGTGGGATGCTTTCAAAAACAAAACTTGATGGTGGATCCATCATGGCCATGATGGGTTCAACATCGGAAAAGATGTACCTCTGTCAAGTACCAAACTTTGGGTTTGAAATGAATAAACTGGGACCGGGCGGGTGACTTGCACGAGAAAGAGAGTCTCGGTGTAGTGTCTCCATCTGAGTCGTTTAAGGACCGTGTCGATGTAGGCCTGCTGACCGAGGACCCTTTAACTGGTCACATGCCTCGTCATGGGTAAGCTTTGCCTCGAGCAGACTAACACCAGAATAAGATAACACGCAATGGGAGTGGAGAGATGGCGAGAGTAGTGTGTACCCTCCGTGGCAAGAGGCTGGACGGTGGTGTATATGTGCTCTCGGTTGGCGTGAACCTGATCTGGTCTTAAGAACCCCGGTGGCGAGTTGACATATGCAAGGGTTAAGTGCTACATATGTCATGTGATTGGAGATCCTCAGCTGAGTATAATCAATTCGGATCGCCGTAACTTCGCAGTTATGAAGACTTGGTCACTGACTTACACGTAGCAATCCAGTGAAGAGGAAGGGTTGTTAAGAAATTAGCTAGTATAGGTCAGGTGATTGAATTAGGGTAGAAAGAACCCAAGTTGCAGGTAATTTTTACTTAACCTGACAAATAAAATTGGATTTTTAAGGATCCACTCTTAGTAAGCATTTCTGCAAATAGAGTCATTGATTATTGATAAGCCTTACCTTGACTCCCTTAAAGCCAGCATATCCTTGAGAGTCTTTTACTTGGTCGGGTAAGTCTTGCGAAAGTACACTTCGTACTCAGGGCTTCGTCCCATGTGGTTTTAGGTGAAGAAGCGGCAAACTTGTGTTGCTTTTGTTCAAGGGTGGTGCCCAATGAGGAAAACCAGGAGTAAAGCTTCGGGAGGAAAGGATCCTCCGTTAAAAACTTTTTACTGCTTATGGGGGAGGAGTTTTTGCCTCCCTGGTTTTGTAATAATAATAATACTCAACACTCCTATATTTGTTTCTAGTCTGTAATAATCCAACTCCTTCTTACTTTTAATATAAGGTAAGTTATTGTAATTGTTTCCGCATTTCCGTACCTCCGATTGTAATGTCTGCGTGACGGGTGAAACGCTCTTGGGAAAGGTAAGGAATTCAGATACCAAACTTGTCAAGTAATCAGGTGCACCTGCAGGGTTGTCTGAGGTCCATTGGATCAGGACAACTGTAGGTGGGCCTAATGACTTGGGAGGTTCCGTCACAGCTGGTATCGGAGCGAAGCCCATCTCTGTAGAGGTTATGAGGCATTTTCAAAAAGAATTTTTAAAGACTTATCTAGAAAATTTCTTTCTTTCTTATCTAACCACCTTCTGAGTACTTATTTGAAAGACCAGATAATAGAATCCAATGTATAGAAGGTGTGAATCAACTAAGGTTGATTCTGTAATTATACATGCATCATGCTAAAAACTATGTTAATAAGATTTTCCCCTCGTGGAGATATGCCGCCGCGCACGAGAAAGACCGCACGCAAATCTATCGGGCCGATTGGCGTACCCTGCCATCAACTTGCCCCGAGGCATGAAGACAGTAACAATGGTAGCAACGATCCAATCGGGGATCTAGAAGCCCAAGTTGAGCAGCTTCGATCAGAGCTCCGTCGCAGGAACGATATATGGGCCGCGGATGGTGAGAGAATAAACGAATTGAGAACGGACATCCGCCACCTGCAAGACTGAAAGGGAAATGTGCCCTTGGGCCATTTCTAAAGTGTTTTGGTGATTAAGTGCCCAACATATATTGAGTAATTAATTATGTGCCAAATGATGGATGAAGTGCAAA
This sequence comes from Zea luxurians, assembly GCA_029449295.1. NCBI lineage: Eukaryota > Viridiplantae > Streptophyta > Magnoliopsida > Poales > Poaceae > Zea > Zea luxurians. The sequence goes on from JAOPSE010000014.1 coordinate 59,839,363, forward strand.
TCAACAAGAAGGTATGATTCTAGACTTAGTACATTGGTTTTTGTGTACTAATATATTTGTCTAAGTGCTAGAATCAGAGAAAAGAGAAAAAGGAAAAGTCTTGGCTGGAGCAGCCAAGACTCAGTGCAGTCTGGCACACAGGAATGTCCGGTGGTGCATCGGACAGTGTCCGGTGCACCAGGCCAGCCTCCGGTGAACAGGCCACTCTCGGGAACTGACGGCGGTGTATGGCTATAATTCACCGGACTGTCCGGTGGTGCACCGAACTGTTCGGTGAAGCCGTCTACGGTGAAGTTGTCGCTCTCGGGAATCGTTCAATGGCGTACGGCTAAAATTCACCGGACGGTCTGGTGAGGCACCGGACTGTCCGGTGAGCCAACGGTCGACTGCGCCAACGGTCGGTCGTTCAATCCGCGTGCGACACATGGGCGTGTCAACGGTCGGCACGGGGCACCGGACTGTCCGATGTGCACCAGACAGTGTCCGGTGCGCCAACGGCTCCATTTCTGCAACGGTCGGCTGTGCTATTTTAGGAAGGCGACCTGCACCGGACCATGAACAGTGCCTGTCCAGTGGTGCACCAGACTGTCCGGTGCGCCACCCGACAGAAGGCAAGAATTGCCTTCCCAGATTGCTTCCAACGGCTCCTAGCTGCCTTGGGGCTATAAAAGGGACCCCTAGGCGCATGGAGGAGTTACCCAAGCATTCTTTGATCATCTCTAAGCACCAAGACTCCATTCTCGCGCATTTGATTCTTTGTGATAGTGACTTGAGCTCTAGTTGAGTAGAGAACTCCTCGCATTGTGTTGTGAGCTCAAGTTGTGGCTTGTGTGCGTGTTTGTGCTCGTACTTTGAGTCTTGTGTGTGTTGCTCTCCCCTCCCTTACTTCCGTGCTTCTTTGTGATCATCAATTGTAAGGGCGAGAGGCTCCAAGTTGTGGAGATTCCTCGCAAACGGGAGATAGTAAAAGAAAGGAAAACACCATGGTATTCAAGTTGATCATTGGATCACTTGAAAGGGGTTGAGTGCAACCCTCGTCCATTGGGACGCCACAACGTGGAGTAGGCAAGTGCTATACTTGGCCGAACCACAGGATAAATCACCGTGTCTCTTGTGCTTGTTTTCTTCGTGACCATTGTGTTTCACAAGAGTTTGGTCCTTAGCCATTTGATTCTATTGAGCTAACACTTAATCAAGTTTTGTGGCTACAAGTGTTTGATTTTTACAGGATCACCTATTCACCCCCCCTCTAGGTGCCCTCAATTGGTATCAAAGCCGTTCTCTTCACGCAAGGGACTAATCGCCCGAAGAGATGGATCCTAAGGAAAAGGGGATGGTGGTCAACGACAAGACAAAGGAGTCCATCGTCAACGAGCCAAGAGATGTTAAGCCCTCGGACTCTGGCTCGAGTCATAAGAAGAAGGACGGGAAGAAGAAGAGGCACATCAAGAAGATCATCTACTACGACAACGACGAGTCTTCTTCTTCCCCAAGAGACGACGAATACGACGAGAAAAAGAAACCTGTTAATTCAAATTTTTCTTTTGATTATTCTCGTATTCTGTTTAATTCCAATGCTCATTTACTTTCAATTCCTCTTGGGAAACCTCCGCACTTTGATGGAGAAGACTACCCATTTTGGAGTCACAAAATGCGTAGTCACCTATTCTCTCTCCATCCAAGTATTTGGGAGATTGTTGAAAACGGGATGCTTTTTGATAGTACTGACAACCCCGTTTTCATTAATGAGCAAATCCATAAAAATGCACAAGCTACCACTATTTTGCTAGCATCCTGGTGCAGGGACGAGTACAATAAGGTGAGCGGCTTGGACAACGCCAAGCAAATCTGGGACACCCTCAAGATTTCTCATGAGGGGAACGACGCCACCATGATCACCAAGATGGAGTTGGTGGAAGGCGAACTGGGAAGGTTCGCAATGATCAGGGGAGAGGAGCCGACTCAAACGTACAACAGGCTCAAAACCCTGGTCAACAAGATCAGGAGCTATGGAAGCACGAGATGGACGGACCACGACGTCGTCCGACTTATGCTCAGGTCCTTCACTGTCCTTGATCCTCATCTTGTGAACTCAATTCGTGAAAATCCTAGGTACACAAAGATGACGCCTGAGGAAATACTCAGAAAGTTTGTAAGCGGACGAATGATGATCAAGGAAGCAAGATACGTTGATGAGGCATTGAATGGCCCAATGCCTATCTACGAGCCTCAAACCGTTGCTCTCAAAGCAACAAGTAGCAGGGAGGCGCTACCTAGCAAGGTGGTGCAAGTTGAGGCGGCCGAGCTAAATGACGATGAAATGGCCCTCATTATCAAGCGCTTGAAGACAGCGCTAAAAGGACGCAAGGAGCATCCCAACAAGAGCAAGACAAAGGGAAAGCGCTCCTGCTTCAAGTGTGGTAAGACTGGTCACTTTATTACTAACTGTCCCAATAATGATAGTGATCAGGGACAAGAAAAGAGCGGGAAGAGGGAGAAAAAGAAGTCATACAAGAAGGCGAAGGGCAAGGCGCACCTTGACAAAGAGTGGGATTCGGATTGCTCCTCGTCTGACTCCGACGACGAAGGACTCACCGCCTCCGCCTTCAACAAGTCATCTCTCTTCCCCAACGAGCACCACACCTGCCTCATGGCAAAGGAGAAAAAGGTAAGCGCTCGAGATACTCCTAAGTATACTACTTCTAGCGATGCAGATTCTAGTGATGATGAAGTAGACTATTCTAGCTTATTTAAAGGTTTCGATAGAGCCAAGGTAGAAAAAATCAATGAATTGATTGATGCATTAAATGAAAAGAATAGACTCTTAGAAAAGCAAGAGGATATATTGTATGAAGAACATGATAAGTTTATTAGTATACAAAAATCTCTTGCTTTAGAAACTAAAAGGAATGAGATTTTATCTTCTAAAATTTCTGCTTGCCATGAGTCTATTTCTAGTTTGAAAAGTGTTAATGATGAGTTAAATGCTAAGTTAGAAGTAGCTAATAAATCTAGTTCAAATGTGGAACATGTCGTAATTTGTAATAGATGCAAGGATTTTGATGTTAATGCTTGTAATGAACATCTTGCATCCATTACTAAACTAAATAATGAAGTTGCAAGTCTTAATGCTCAACTTAAGACTTGCAAGGTAGATTTTGACAAACTAAAATTTGCAAGGGATGCCTACACTGTTGGTAGACACCCCTCTATTAAGGATGGGCTTGGCTTTTGAAGGGAAGCCAAGAACTTAACAAGTCAAAGGGATTCCATTTCCGCCAAGGAGAAAGGGAATGCCCCTATGGCTAATAGTACTCAACGGAATCATGCTTTCATCTATAGTGATAGAAAACTTTCTAGAAATACTCATAGGAGTTATGCTTATGATTCACATGCTATGATTGCTTCAAGTTCTTCTTTTGTGCATGGTAGAAATATGCCTAGGAAAAATGTTGTTCATATGCATAGGAAAGTTCGCAATGAACCTTCTACAATTTACCATGCTTGCAATACTTCGTTTGCAATTTGTTGTAAGAATAAGAAAGTGATTGCTAGGAAGTTGGGGGCCAAATGCAAGGGAGACAAGACTTGCATTTGGGTCCCAAAGACTATTATGACTAACCTTGTAGGACCCAACAAGAGTTGGGTACCTAAAACCCAAGCCTAAACTGCCTTGCAGGTTTATGCATCTGGGGGCTCAAGCTGGATTATCAACAGCGGATGCACAAACCACATAACAGGGGAGAAGAAGATGTTCACCTCCTACGTCAAGAACAAGGATTCCCAAGATACAATCATATTTGGAGATGGGAATCAAGGCAAGGTCAAAGGATTAGGCAAGATAGCCATCACAACTAAGCACTCTATCTCTAATGTATTTCTAGTAGAGTCGCTAGGCTATAATCTGCTGTCTGTTAGTCAATTGTGCCACATGGGCTACAATTGTTTATTTACAAATGTTGATGTGTCTGTCTTTAGAAGGAGTGATGGTTCATTAGCATTTAAGGGTGTACTAGATGGCAAACTCTACTTAGTTGATTTTTCGAAAGAGGAAGCCAATCTAGATACATGCTTAATAGCTAAGACTAGCATGGGTTGGCTGTGGCATCGCCGTCTAGCACATGTTGGGATGAAGAACCTCCATAAACTTCTAAAGGGAGAACATGTGTTAGGACTGACAAATGTGGTTTTCAAAAAAGATAGACCTCGTGCAACTTGTCAAGCAGGTAAACAGGTGGGAAGCGCTCATCACAACAATAATGTGATGACCACATCAATACCTTTGGAGCTACTTCATATGGACCTCTTCGGACCCATCGCCTACCTCAACATCGGGGGAAGTAAGTATGGTCTTGTTGTTGATGATGATTTTTCCCGCTTCACTTGGGTATTCTTTTTGCAGGATAAATCAGAAACCCAAGGGACCCTCAAGCGCTTTCTAAGGCAAGCTCAAAACGAATTTGAACTCAAAGTGAAAAAGATTAGAAGCGACAATGGGTCCGAGTTCAAGAACCTTCAAGTGGAGGAGTTCCTTGAGGAGGAAGGAATCAAGCACGAGTTCTCTGCTCCCTACACACCACAGCAAAACGGTGTGGTAGAGAGGAAGAACAGGACACTTATAGACATGGCGAGGACGATGCTTGGAGAATTCAAGACGCCCGAGCGGTTTTGGTCGGAAGCTGTGAACACAGCTTGCCACGCCATAAACCGGGTCTACCTTCATCACCTCCTCAAGAAGACATCGTATGAACTTCTAACCGGTAACAAACCCAATGTGTCTTATTTTCGTGTATTTGGGAGTAAATATTACATTCTAGTGAAGAAAAGTAGGAATTCCAAATTTGCTCCCAAAGTTGTAGAAGGGTTTTTGCTAGGTTATGACTCAAATACAAAGGCGTATAGAGTCTTCAAAAAATCATCGGGTTTGGTTGAAGTCTCTAGCGACGTTGTATTTGATGAAACTAATGGCTCTCCAAGAGAGCAAGTTGATCTTGATGATGTAGATGAAGACGATGTTCCAACGGACGCAATTCGCACCATGGCGATTGGAGATGTGCGACCACAGGAACACCAAGAGCAAGACCAACCTTTTTCATCAACGATGGTGCATCCCCTGACTCAAGATGAAGAACAGGTTCCTCAAAAGGAGGCGTGTGATCAAGGGGGAGCACAAGAAGACCAAGTTGTGGAGGAAGAAGCACCACGGGCCCCTCCAACTCAAGCTTGAGCGACGATTCAAAGGAATCATCCCGTCGACCAGATCTTGGGTGATATAAGCAAGGGAGTAACTACTCGCTCACGTCTAGCTAATTTTTGTGAGCATTACTCTTTTGTCTCTTCTATTGAGCCTTTCAGGGTAGAAGAGGCCTTGCTAGATCTAGATTGGGTGTTGGCCATGTAGGAAGAGCTCAACAACTTCAAGCGAAATGAAGTTTGGACTCTGGTGCCACGTCCCAAGCAAAACGTTGTGGGAACCAAGTGGGTGTTCCGCAACAAACAGGACGAGCACGGGGTGGTGACAAGGAACAAGGCTCGACTTGTGGCAAAAGGTTATGCCCAAGTCGCAGGTTTGGACATTGAGGAGACTTTTGCTCCTGTGGCTAGGCTAGAGTCGATTCGCATTTTGTTAGCCTATGCCGCTCACCATTCTTTCAGGTTGTTCCAAATGGACGTGAAGAGCGCTTTCCTCAACGGGCCAATCAAGGAGGAGGTGTACGTGGAGCAACCCACTGGCTTTGAGGATGAACGGTACCCCGACCACGTGTGTAGGCTCTCTAAGGCGCTCTATGGACTTAAGCAAGCCCCAAGAGCATGGTATGAATGCCTTAGAGATTTTCTAATTGCTAATGCTTTCAAGGTTGGGAAAGCCGATCCAACTCTTTCACTAAGACTTGTGATGGTGACCTATTTGTGTGCCAAATTTATGTCGATGACATAATATTAGGTTCTACTAACCAAAAGTCTTGTGAAGAGTTTAGCAGGGTGATGACACAGAAATTCGAGATGTCAATGATGGGTGAGTTGAACTACTTCCTTGGGTTCCAAGTGAAGAAACTCAAGGACGGCACCTTCATCTCTCAAACGAAGTACACGCAAGACTTGCTCAAGCGGTTTGGGATGAAGGACGCCAAGCCCGCAAAGAAGCCAATGGGAACCGACGGACATGTCGACCTCAACAAAGGAGGTAAGTCCGTTGATCAAAAGGCATACCGGTCTATGATAGTGTCTTTACTTTATTTATGTGCTAGTAGACCGGATATTATGCTTAGCGTTTGCATGTGTGCTAGATTTCAATCCGACCCGAGGGAGTGTCACCTTGTGGCCGTTAAGCGAATTCTTAGATATTTAGTTGCTACGCCTTGCTTCGGGATCTGGTATCCAAAGGGGTCTACCTTTGACTTAATTGGATATTCAGACTCCAATTATGCCGGGTGCAAGGTTGATAGGAAGAGTACATCAGGGACGTGCCAATTCCTAGGAAGGTCCCTGGTGTCTTGGAGTTCAAAGAAACAAACTTCCGTTGCCCTATCCACCGCTGAGGCCGAGTATGTTGCCGCAGGATAGTGTTGCGCGCAACTACTTTGAATGAGGCAAACCCTCCGGGACTTTGGCTACAATCTGAGAAAAGTCTCACTCCTATGTGACAATGAGAGTGCAATCCGCATGGCGGACAATCCTGTTGAACACAGCTGCACAAAGCACATAGACATCCGACATCACTTTTTGAGAGACCACCAGCAAAAGGGAGATATCGAATTGTTTATGTTAGCACCGAGAACCAGATAGCCGATATCTTTACCAAGCCTTTAGATGAGAAGACCTTTTGCAGGCTGCGTAGTGAGCTAAATGTCTTAGATTCGCGTAACTTGGATTGAACTATAGCATACATGTGTTTTATGCCTTTGATCATGTTCCTTTATGCATATTATTGCTTATTGATGGTGCTCAAGTTGTGCAAGGGATCCCCGGACCTCACAAGTCCATGTGTGAATGATGCACATATTTAGGGGGAGAAATGCTACAACTTGACCCTTTGAGACTAACCGTGTGCTTGAGTTTACTTATTTTAGTCTCAAAGGTGGATTGAAAGGGAAAGGTGAACTTGGACCATGCAAGACTTCCACTGCACTCCGATGAGAGGGTACTTTACTCCAAGTTCATCTCCATGCTCTTATTGCCATTTTACTCTTAATTGACGATTTTGGTGAGGCAATGGGGTTTAAGGGCCAATAATGATCCCGTTTTGGTGCTTAATGCCAAAGGGGGAGAAATTAAGGCCAAAGCAAATGGATCAGCTACCACTTGAGAATTTTGAAAATAGTAGAAAATAGTAGAGTTATAACTTTTGTTTTGTCAAAATACTCTTATGTGCAAAATTTGGCCTCTTGTGGGGAGAATGTAGGATTATGGGAAAAAAGGGGGTGTTTCTGGCTCTTGATCAATTTTTCTTGTGGAATACCTCCCTTTATGCCTAAACAAGTGTGTTTGACTTAGAGATAGGAAAATGAGTTTGATTTCAAAAATAAACCAAGTGGTGGCAAAGAATGATCCAAATATGTTAAATTTGAATCAAAAACATTTCTTGTTCTCAATCGCTTCGATGTTGCACTTCTTTTAGTTGCTTTTGATGTGTTGGCATAAATCACCAAAAAGGGGGAGATTGAAAGGGAAATGTGCCCTTGGGCCATTTCTAAAGTGTTTTGCTGATTAAGTGCCCAACACATATTGAGTGAGTAATTATGTGCCAAATGATGGATGAAGTGCAAATCAACAAGAAGGTATGATTCTAGACTTAGTACATTGGTTTTTGTGTACTAATATTGTCGGGTACCATAATTAGGGGTACCCCCAATGCTCCTAATCATGGCTGGTAAACACCCTCAGACCAACTGACGGATGCAGTTCAAGCCAAGACTTCGTCTACCCGAGGGACGCGATCTCACCCGAGCCCAGCCTCGGGTTGGAACAGTAGTCCCAGACAAGTTCACACCTCACTCGAGGGCCTCCTCAGACAGCGGGCGCCCCCTCGGCTCTCCCGAGGCCCGGCTCGGGCAAGCTTCGTTGTGAAGCAACCTTGGCCATACCGCCTCACCAACCGACCGCTTCGCAGGCGCATTAAATGCAGGGGATGCCTGACGCCGTATCCTGACACACGCGCCTCAGTCAGCCAGGCCGAAGTGACCGCAGTCACTTCGCCCCTCTTCTTTACTGTCCGATATGACAGGAAAACAGCGCCGCTCGCTCCGCTCCGACTACCGTGTCAGCCACCCCGGCAACGACTGACAACAAGTCACGATCAACCACCAAGTTCAAGCCTCGAGCGCAACAGGAAGCTCCGCCTCGCCTGACCTCACACTTCGGCCTCGGGAGGAGATCTCCGCCTCGCCCGACCCCCGGACTCGGCCTCGACCCCGGTCACGGGAGGAATCGTGTCCTCACCCGACCCTGGCCTCGTCCTCAAGAGAAGTCTCCGCCTCGACCGACCCTGGGCTCGGACTGACCGCGCTAATAGGGGATGCATCATTTCCCTATTCCTAGCCTGCTCAGGCTACAAGGAACAAGACCGGCGTCCCATCTGGCTTACCCCGGCGACGGGTAATGATGGTGCCTCGCGTGCACCATGACGTCGGTGGCTCTCAGCCCCTTACGACAGCAAGGAGACGTCAGTAGGATCCTCGCCGCGCTGCCAGCTGTGCTCCTACATGTAACGCCCTGAATTTGGGGGTAGAATTTTTTCTTCTTTTCTCTCACCAAATTCGGGTGTTACTCTCTTTTCTCTTTCCCGTTTTGCTCTTTCTTCCCAATTTCAAATCAGTATAGTGACAGGTGTCCGTGTCGTGTATGAACAAAACCTAAGTGTCATGGGTGTTGCATCATGCCGAAGCACATTTCTTTGTCTGATGTTTCGTGTTCATCTCGTTCCGTCTCGGTTTTCGGTTCGCGATTGGAGTCTGTTTGATGGCCGTGCGTGTCGTGGGCTTTGATCTGCAAAGTAGCCCGGCCGGCCCAGCCCGGCCCACGCGCCCCCGGCGCCCCACACCCCCCATGCGCCCCCCTCCTCCTCTCCCCCTCTCATTTGGATTTCCCGCGCAGCAACCTCCCTCTCTCTCTCCCACCTCTCTCTCCCCGTGGTGCCCTAGGTTTTGGAGACGGTGATCGCCGGAGTTGGATCCCCGGAGGTGAGTTTTTCCCCTCCCCTTCCCTTCTCCTCTCCCTCCCTCTCCCTCCCCTTCACTTCCCTGCGCGCGCCCTCTCTCTCTCCCCTGCGTGCGTGCCCCTGCCCGTGGCGGCGCTCGCCCTGCTCGCCCTGCCCCGGCGCCGTGGCCTGCCCCGGTGCCGCGGCCTGCCCCGGCGCGACCCCGCTCCGGCCCCTGTGCGGTGGCACCCGCCCCTGTCCCGGCCCCCGCGCGGCGGCGCCCACCCCTGCCCCTTCCCGCGGCGGCGCCCCCAGCCCCAGCGTGGTCCGCCCGCCCCCTGCTCGGCCCCCTGCACGGCGGCTCGGCCCTCGGCGCGGCAGCCTTGCCCCGGCGCGGCGGCTCGGCCCCGGCGCGGCATTCGGCCCCCGGCACGGCCCCCTGCCCCGGCGCGCAGCCCCCTGCGCGCGGCCTTGGCCCCCTGCGCGCGGCCTTCAGCCCCTGCGCGTGGCGCCCCGGCCCCGGCGCGACTTGCATGGCCTCGTTTACCCCCCCTAACCTGTTCCCGCGTGCGCAAACCCACGCGTGCGGTGATTATTTTTGGTTGTAGTTAATTTCAAACTCCGTTAGTTAGTGTGCTGCGTCGCGCGACGATTCAATTCAAGTTCATATTTATCAATGTGTTCCGTCACGCGCTTCGTCGCGCGACGATTCAATTTAAATTTGTGTTTATTAATGTGTTGCGTCGCGTGACGATTCTTTTAGTTCATATTAATTAAAGTGTTGTGTCGCGCGCTTCGTCGCGCGACGATCTATTTTAATTTCAGGTTGTTTAAGGTGCGATGTCGCGCGTCTAAACGCGCGACGTTCCACTTTAAACTCAGCTCTGTTGGCGTATGTCGTCGTGCGCTTCGTCGCGCGATGGTTAACGTCTCCTTATAATTAGTGCAAGTGCCTCATTGTGCGCTTGGTCGCGCGGCGAGTCGTTTACTTCTTAATTCAATCTAAATGTCGTGTCGTACGTCTCGACGTGCGACCACTCCCTTTCATTCATCTTCAATTGTTTATGATAATTAAATGTGGAACTTGATTTTAGTTTATGTTAAAACGTAGTATCCAAATTAATTCCCTTCCAATAAGCGAGTAGTTAAATTTATAATCATGTGACGTGATCGTTTCTCGACTGTCTTTTTCTCTTTCTCTCTTAGCCTTAGTTGCGAGCCCACATGGAACGTCTGTTATTTACGGCATTCTATTGTTTGGTGTACTATTCTTTTGTATTAAATATGTGGATGTATGTATGTTTGCGCTCGCATAGAGAACGATCCGGTCGGAGAGCCCGAAGAACTCGCAGGAGAAGCCCCTGAGCAGCAGTCGGTTGGTGGAGGCAAGTGTCCCTTGACCTATCTCTGTCCTATACATACTTTAATTCACCTCCCGCATTACATATTTATACCTAAGGATTGACTAGCTTTGTTGTCCATGTCCTTGTTTACCTATTTGGGTCGGATTATTATTGTTTAGCTTATTGCTATTGCTCAACACTAATCAATGAACATGATGAGAATTATCAATGATACGCTGTTTTCCCCTCTTTTATTATGATGTTGTACTTGTGACCTTCAAGGGGGCTCGAGCGGTTTCTCGAGTGCCTCTCCGTAAGGACCTGTTCGTTGTATGACCGCTCGGGAAAACAGTGCAACCATGAGGGTGGAGTGGGACGCCCTTAGCTGAATAATTAGAGGAACCGGGGTGTAGTTCGCTTAGCCGTTGTGCCGTCAATGGGGCTCGGTGTATGAGGCTCGCTCTGCCAAGGTTGATTTGTCCCTTGGGGAGGAGTGCGGTACATTTAGGAAACCTAACGGGCGGCTACAGCCCCGGGGAATCTTTGTAAAGGCTACGTAGTAATACTCTGCTGGGTCACCTTGGCAGTGATCAATGGAGAGTCATGACCTCCGGGCAGAAAGGGAAATCACGACTTGTGGGTAAAGTGCACAACCTCTGCAGAGTGTTATGAAACTGATATATTAGCCGTGCTCGTGGTTATGAGCGGCCAAGGGAGCTCCAGTGATTAGTGGTACTTGATCAGAGATATTCGGATTTGCAGGTGGCAATGAGATTGATGGTTCTTGGTTTTGACTCTGGTAATGGTAAGTGGTACTCTTTCCGTTTGGAAAGGAGTACGTTTGGGTTAATAACGTGGGTTAAATCTAAAACTTGGCTTTCTCTACTAGTAATAATAATCTGACCAACTAAAAGCAACTGCTTGACTTACCCCCACATAAAGCTAGTCCACTACAACCAAACAGGACACTTGCTGAGTATGTTGATGTGTACTCACCCTTGCTCTACCCACCAAACCCCCCATCCCCAGGTTGTCAGCATTGCAACCACTTCTCAGGACAAGATGGAGCCGTGGAAGGAGACTTCCAGGAGTTCCAAGATTATGATGAGTTCTAGGCGTGGGTTAGTGGCAAACCCCCAGTCGGCTGCCTGTGAAGGCCACGTTTATCTACGTTTCGTTTTCGCACTTTGATTTATTGTAAAGACTATGTGGATGTCTCAGACATATGATGGTAATCGACTATTATTTCCCTTTTTAATACTATTTGAGCACTGTGTGATGATGTCCATGTTATGTAGCTGCTGTGTACGTGAATTGCTGATCCTGGCACGTACATGGTTCGCATTCGGTTTACCTTCTAAACCGGGTGTGACATAGGTGGTATCAAAGTCGTGCTAGCTATAGGACCGCTAACCTAGAGTAGAATGGTCGTTCTAAGGATTATAGACCTCTGTCCCTGCCTTGACTTTGGTATCCCTTCAAAAGTTGGTCATATCGACCAAAACTATGTTCTACAATATATTATACCTTGCTGAAAATTGTGATTTATTCTGATCCTTCATTTATTATGGTTCATTACTTGCTGTTCATACTAGTTCTGTTCTCACTCTTATGCTTGCGGTGTCTTTTGTAGATGGCTCGTCTTAGACACACCGCACGGAAGTCTGTCATCCCCTTCTTACCCTCTCGTCTCGCGGAGCGTCCGCTTCGCCGTCCCGTGACCGGTCAGTCCAGTCACTTGGAGAGGCTGCACCACCGCCTGCATGAGGAGCAGGAACGTCGACGACAGGAGTAGGAGCAGCAGGGCTCTTCTTTCTCGCTCCAGTAGGAGATAGAGTCTGTGAGGAGCTGCTCCCCTGTGCTTCCCCTGGAGGCGCCCCCTACACCACCATTGAGCGCCCCAGGCCCCTGAAGTAGCTGCTGGAGGAGGACCCAGACGACAGAGGGATGGCGACGATAGCTCGAGCCACGACACTGACCTTTTCTGCTGACCAGGAGCCGGAAGGATGGGTTGCTCGACCCATCACTCGCGACGCTGCTCGCGGGGTGTCACTTTCACGATGGCGCTCGACACCCTGCTACGTCAGGCACTTGACTGGCGTACTTGGTCCATCGAGTATCGCTGTGTGGTCTACCAGCATAGTCGCGGGGTCTACCCGGACCGCTGGGAGGCGACCTGCTTGGGTGCGCCGTCCGGAGAACAGTCCTCTGGGGTGCTGAGATCTGCTCAGAGCACTATTCCATCTCTGAGCGGGACTCAGCTAAGGCGGCCATGCAAGATGCTGCATGGCTCGTGCGCTTTCGCACTACTGCTCAGTTCTCGGTCGGGTAGCTGACAGTCTCGACCTGAAGTATTACCCCCGCCGTCCATCTGGTAGCACAGGAGGCATGATTGTCTCACCTGTTGGTGAGGACAATCCTAGGTTGAGCAGCACAGTCAACATAGCCGCCGTGCTAAACACGGAGTTGGACCATGCATTAGACGAGCTGAGTAGGGCCCATGCTGAGATCGCCCTGCTGCGGGCTGGCGCGCGAAACGTCGTCACCTGGATGATGGTTCCCGCACTCCCGTCGGGACTCAGCACCCGTACCGCTCACTCTCTTGGACACCAGTCTTATGGCAACCCCGACTGCAAGACCAAGATAAATTTAGAACCATAGATCGTTAGAGTCGGATCTTGTAATTAATACGAAGATATATAGAAGCTACAGTCTTAGCATTAATCTCGCTTTTAGTTAGTCTTAGTTAGACAGGGTAGTTTGCTATATCCTGTGCATTTATGTTTGTCATGATGAACTATGTTTGATCTAGATCTTTGTAATGACTGTCACCAGGATGTGGGTATCCCCTGCATTTTGGTTTATCTGTTATATATTAATGGAGTTAGCTATTTAGTTGGGAAGCCTTTTATTCCACTTTCCTCCTTATCTGAGAAGCTGTGTTGGTCTGTGTTGGAGATCAGTGAAGATGCTCATCTGCTCAGTGTTGTGGAGAATTCTATACCCTTTTCTTATGCTGCAAGATTTGCAAGGTCAGTTCTGATGTGTGGTTGCATTCTGCAGATGTCAGAGAACAGGCGCAGAGGAGGAAGGCATGCTCAGCAGGAGCAGGCAGCTCAGCAGGATGAGGCACCCCAGCAGCAGCAGCTGCCACCCCCGCCCCCGATGTCGATCGAGCATGTTTCTGATGCAAACTCAGGCAGTTCAAGCCATCGGTCAGACTCTGGCCGCTATTCAGCAGCAGCAGGCACCACCTCAGCCTCAGATGCCTCATATGCCCAGAGACAAGCGTGCTGAATTCATGAGAGGTCATCCCCCAACGTTTGCTCACTCTTCTGACCCCATGGATGCTGAAGACTGGCTGCGCACTGTGGAGCGAGAGTTGCATACCACTCAGTGCGATGACAGGGAGAAAGTCCTATATGGTCCTCGTCTGTTGAGAGGAGCAGCTCAGTCATGGGGGGAGTCTTATCTCGCCACCCATGCCAACCCCGACACCATCACCTGGGAAGAGTTTAGAGGAAGCTTTCGTCAGTACCATGTTCCTGTAGGTCTGATGACAGTGAAGAAGGAGGAGTTCCTGGCCCTCAACCAAGGGTCATCGTCTGTCAGTGAGTACCGGGACAGGTTTCTGCAGTTGTCTCGCTATGCACCTGAAGATGTCAACACCGACGCCAAGCAACAGTACCGTTTCCTGAGAGGCTTGGTTGACCCTCTACAGTATAGCTGATGAATCATACCTTCCCGACACTCCAGCACCTGATTGACAGAGCAATCATGACAGAGAGGAAGCGCAAGGAGATGGAGGATCGCAAGCGCAAAATCAGTGGACCCCAGCCTGGAAGCAGCAATCGTCCTCGTTTCTCAGGAAATTAACCTCAGCAGTTCAACCAGAACCATCCACCCAGCACCAGCAGTTCCAAAGGCAGTATCCTCAGCATCAGTATCAGAATCGTCAGAACAATCAGTCAGGAGGAGGTCAGTTCCAGAGGCAGAATCAACAAGCACCTCGTCTTCCTGCCCCAACAAACCAGCAGAACAGTCAGGGCAGCACCAGCTCAGGTTGGAAACAGAGCATGTTTCCACTATGGAGAGCAAGGCCACTGGGTG